>JAOPHQ010002581.1:55000-75000 GCA_030340625.1 Merluccius polli
CGATATATTGATATTATATCGGTATCAAGACTAGATATCGTCTTCAAATTTGGATAGCATAATATTGCGATATGGCATAAGTGTTTTTTCCTGGTTTTAAAGGCTGCATTACAGTAAAGTAATGAAAACATATGAGAAAATGCTCAGTACTTTTATTTGTCAAGTACTTAATTCACGCAGGAGTATACAAAAATAGGCTTCACTATGTGGTTATTTTATATAGACTATGAATGTATTGAATTACCAGAAAACATGCTATATCTTGATATATATCGTTATCTAGAAATTAAATTACCTATATGGGATAGAAGATTTTGGCCATATTGCCCAGCCCTACTTGGGGTTCTCCCGCTGTTGAACCTTGGTCCTGGTGGTTGTGAAATGTGTGTGTGTGTGTGTGTCCGGTTACCAGGGCCCCCTCAAGAACACCTGCAGCCACTTCTGGATGATGGTCTGGGAGCAGCGGACCAAGGCTGTCATAATGCTCAACAGAGTCATGGAGAAAGGATCGGTGAGGTGATCGGTTTAGTCATGTGACTAAATAATAGGCCGGGGCAATAATGCAATATTATCGCTTTTATCGTGTTTGAATGGTGTATCGTCATGAATTGAAGATATCGACTTATCATCATACCCAGTTTTATAGTATAAATGAATTACATTCATATGTTGACCAGCCATTTCCAAACTAGGGCTGAGCAATTCATTAAAAATATTATTGAAATCGCAATATGGCCAAGTGCAATATCCAAATTGCAGGAGCTGGTATTTTTTTATGTCAAAATCATCTCAATATGATTTTTTTTTTTTTACCATATCATTCAGCCCTATCACAAACTATCCGTTTATTTGATTTGATTGAATGTATCAGTGCCTCTTCACTTTTTTTAAAGCCCTTTCTTTCCACCGGTTACCGCATTTTAATTTCCCGACACATTGCTCCAGTTTCCACCTCAAATTGCAGAATTCAGCTCACGTAATGCCAGCCTTAATCCCTCTCCCAATAACCTTGTTTTTCCCTCCTCTGGCTCTGACAGGAGAAGTGCGCCCAGTACTGGCCCCCGGCCAAGGAACAAGACATGGCCTTTCGAGACACGGGTTTCCTGGTCACACTGTTGTCCGAGGACGTCAAGTCTTACTACACCACCCGTGTGCTGGAGCTGCAGAATGTACACGTGAGTCACACCAGTCTCACAAAGCAGACTTTAGATTTTTATTTTTTTATATTTTCAAGTGACCAACAACATAATACATGGTGACAAACAAAAAACATAACAAGGCAGAAGAGAAAAAAAAAAAGTAGAAGGAAAGAAGAGAGTAAATGTGCATGAGATTTTTAACAAGGCATCATTGAGAAAAAAAACAATATTGTAATAAATACTAATGTAGTATTTTAATATTTAATATTTGAATCTACTGTTGTCTCGTAGACGGGGGAGAAGCGGGAGGTCTACCACTTTCATTACACCACATGGCCCGACTTCGGCGTTCCCGACTCCCCCGCCTCCTTTCTAAACTTCCTGTTCAAAGTTCGGGAGTCGACTTCGCTCGGGGCTGACCACGGGCCGGCCGTGGTGCACTGCAGCGCGGGAATTGGGCGCTCAGGGACGTTTTCATTGGTCGACACGTGTCTGGTGCTGGTAAGCCCCGCCTCCTCGCACCCAATGCCATCAGACTTTTGGTTTGAGTGGCGGGTACCGTGCTAAAATATATGTAATGCCCTTTTAAGATGACACAGGGCGTTTCATAAACATTTAAATTCATCATCTAATGAGTGGCATTTACAAGAATAATATATGTTCATGTGGTTTCGAGAAGAAACCTTACTTTACTTTACGTATTATTTATGTATATCGGGTGATGGCTTGTGTCTGAGTAAGAGATTTGTCAGCCCCGTTTCGAAAGACCCGGTTTTATCTTTTCAAAAATGAATTATTTGAAGATAGCCGATGAATCATTAATCATACATTCTGGGCTTATGGTTAATTAGCCTCCTACTGTAGAAGTACTATGTATGTTCTTCAGATGTTTTTTCATTTGAAGACATGAAACAAAACACATGCTCTCTCTATGAGTGACTTCATGAGTGGGCCTGTATGATTCCACCACCACCAACAACTATAATGTGTGGTCCAGATGGACAAGAGGAAAGACCCGTCGTCCGTGGACATCAAGAGCATCCTGCTGGACATGAGGAAGTACCGCATGGGCTTGATCCAGACTCCCGACCAGCTACGCTTCTCCTACATGGCTGTCCTGGAGGGAGCCAAGTTCATCATGGGGGACTCCTCTGTACAGGTAACACGCTGCTCGGAGGACTCCGCTTTTTTGCATGTTTTTTGATCCGGAGCAGCTTGCCGTGAAATTCAGATGCAGGTGATTAAGGAGCAGGCAGGGGTAGGTACGTCCTGGAACATGTTCAAGTATGCCTGCTTGTAGGTACTGTGGACATGCTGGTCCCAACACCCTAGCCTTTGCCCTCTATCCACTCCCTTCCTCACAGTGTCTCTCTGTTTTTCTGTCACGCTCTGTTCCTGTCCCGCTCTGTTTCTCTCTCGCTCTGTTTCTCTCTCGCTCTGTCTCTCTCTCTCACACACACACACACACACACACACACACACACACACACACACACACACACACACACACACACACACACACACACACACACACACACACACACACACACACACACACACACACACACACACACACACACACACAGTACAACCGGTCCTGTGCAGCTGTGTCCTTTTTTTCCCCTCCAGAACCACTTGGTTGTTTGTGAAAGTATACTATTTCACGAGTGAAGACCTAACTTACACACACACACGCATAAGGGGTTGGACTGAGAAGTAGAAATGACCTCAGCCGCTCTCTTACATTATCAACTTACCTGAAGCTCACCTTTCATCATGACACCTGTTTGTAGAAAGAAAACAAGTGGTGAAACCGGACAAAACATGAACATACAAAATTGGAATATGATGGTATTTCATAATATTAATATTACTATGTGTGTTGGGCACATTTTAAAAAGGAATTAAACCCTATAGAGGCTAGTCAGAAAGACACATATTACATCACAAAGCAGCATGAATAAAGAATGCCGACCTTAGTGTAATTAAACTTCAAAATGAATGTTAAAAATAAGGAAATGTAATGTGTGGAATAGTAAGCGTCACTCTTCCATACACACATACACTACTTCAGTGCATTGACATGGTGTCTGTTGATATTTGCATTGCAGCTCTAGCTCTATAGACACATGGACCTACACATGCACACTTCACACTACAGGACATATGACGCACAGATCTGTTGTGGTCAGATAATAAAGTCTCTGTGTACATGGAGTACTCCCAACAGACACTCCTTGTTTTTGTGTGTGTCAGCGTGACCACATTTAGTGGAATCATTAGACAGGAAGCTAGGGTCAGTTTAGGTCTCTTAGGATGAAGGGCTGGGGGAAGTTAACACAAATTCAATCAACCTCGTTTCCTTCACTCAAACAAATCTGACTGCGTCACCATTTGATTTTTTTCCGCACACCATGTTTTAGAACCATCATTTATTTATGACTAGATTATATCCACGTGAATGATATAGTTCCTTCTTAATGTACCAGAGCTACAATAGACAAATATGTTGTCTTTCATGTAAAAAAACCCCCCTGTTTAAATTCTGCCTACGAGTTTCTAAATTGTAAAAGGTTTTAGAAAAAACAGACACATTGGGTTGCATAGGAACCCATGTGCAAGGGGAGTTGTTAAACGTTCTCAAAACCCATGACGCACTCGCTTGAACTAGGGTGAGTAATGGGCAGCCCATAGAAAACAACCACTCTCCTCTTCCCCTAAACCCTCCCAGTATAGCAATGATGCTGCTGAAACAAAAGTCTGAAAGACTGACATGCGATGTGCATTGTTTTTGGAAATATATCCCTCATGATATACCGTCTCTAGAAGTGTAGGACTCCACTAGTGTTTAAAAAATGAACAAAAATCGCACAATAAATCGTAATGTTTAATCGCAATACTTGCAGAATCGCAATACTTAAAAATCGCAATACATATGGGATTGGTATCGTGATACTGTTACTAACCCTTTAAGACCATAGTGTGTTCTCATGCCCTGCCATGTGTGTGTGTGTGTGTGTGTGTGTGTGTAGAAGCGGTGGCGAGAGCTTTCCAAAGAGGACCAGGCTCCAGCGCCCGACTCCCCACCCCTGCCACAGCCCCAGGACTACTGCCGGCTGGCCAGGCTCAACGGCGGCCTGCGGGGCCCTCCCCAGCCGGAGGGGGCCGGGGATGGGGGGCCGGAGACGGACAAGACCCCCGCTCTGGCCCCCTGCAAGGAGGCGGACGTGGACAGTAGCAGCACACCGTGAGTAGAGGTTTTTGGTTTTGTAGTGCTACGGTAGAGATTCCCCCTTCCCTTCTTATGGTGTCTTTGTTATGATTTTTTTTTTTATTGGTTCATTCCTACATGACTTTGGCTGCCATCGTTCCCCTTCCCCCGTTACCCCTCTCAGGCTCCTTCAAAGTACAAAATAATATCAAATGTACGTATATACATTATTATGGTTTCTAACACTTTTCCAACCTGGAAAAGTACTTGAATTGCTATGAGGAGTCGGCTGGTTTATAGTCAACGGTTTTGGAGATGCTGTGAAATCGAATTTTCTTATGTTATTCTTATCTTATCCATCTCCATGTTGTGGTGATAAGGCTCCATTACAAAATTAAGTCTTAAGAATAAAACATTTTCAACAGCATAATATTCGGTCGAATCGAAAAACAAATTGGGTCTTGACATGCTTCAGAGTTCAGATGATTCAAAGTGTGGTTGGTTTGGAGAATGATACAACAGTATATAAAGTACAACAGTATATTTCACCAGTCTTGTTTGTGCGTTTGTGTGCAGGAAGAGACGTAGAGAAGACTCCCTCTCCAAGTCTCCGGCAGCCAGGACGCCCCAGCAGCAGCAGCAGAGCAGGACAAACGACTCTGAGAAGAAGAGGAAAAGGTAATGACTCTCTTTGTTCTCACCACGAGGATGATGATGATGAAATGCAACATTGCGATTCCTTTTCTCACGTTTATCTGTTGCAGTGTGTTTTGAAGTTAATCACGCACGCATACAAATTATAACTGCCAAATGTTTTGGCAGTTAACTGGTAAAATGGGAAGTGAGACACGAGTGTCTCGCCGTGTTTATTTGTATTTTACATATCTCGTCTTGCTACCTGATTTTAGTTTTACAGTGCAAGATCTTAAGATAAGATGTATTTTGATTATGTGTACTTTACTAATCCCAGATGAGAAATGTCAACGTCACCTCTATCAGAAGCATCTAGAATATGCGGAACAAAAGGTCCTCTGATTCCCGTTTTGAACGATTCAACCGTTTTTCCCCAGATGAGGAAGCTGGGAGACGTCGGTATCCCTTTGCGTGACTCTCTTGAACGTAACAGTCAGCCGATCAACGCATTGATCTTGTATTTAATGAGAGGGCTCTCCAACACTGAACCACCTCCTCGCATACGCCCAGATGTCTAGAGCTCTTTTTTTTAACTTAATTTTTCTGTTTCTGACTGACTGTGTAGAAAGTGCATTACGGGACAAGAAGACAGACAACAGTCTGTGCAGATTTACGGTTAAAACGGTTGAAAATGCCCAGTGTGTGGTGAAGTCTCTTAAGGGTCTATGTTAGGGTCAACCCTGAGGCAAATCATATGCAATGCCTCTTAAAACATTTATTAAGCGTTTAAATTATATTAGATTGGTACAAGTACAGGTATGTGAGTACAAAAACGAAACATTTCCAGTAGAGTATTGTAAATTGTCTCTTAACTACACTGATATTCTCACAACCTAAGCAAGGCAGGCCAGGCCTGTGCAAGCACTTTCTGAAGCGTTTATCTGTATTATATAAGTGGCTTGTTTTTTTTTTTTTTGCTGATGACTCATTACGAGTAGAACATTCCAGAGAAGCTTCTTTTGTTCGTTTGGAGACGTTTAAACCT
The DNA here is from genome assembly GCA_030340625.1 of Merluccius polli. Classification (NCBI taxonomy): domain Eukaryota; kingdom Metazoa; phylum Chordata; class Actinopteri; order Gadiformes; family Merlucciidae; genus Merluccius; species Merluccius polli. The sequence continues at coordinate 61,029 of JAOPHQ010002581.1, forward strand.
CCTGTGCTCAAGGAACAAGGAAACTTCTTGGATGTATGTGCGCCTCCAGGGCGTGAACTAGGGCTGAACAATTCATCCAAATAATTATCCAAATCTCAAGTGCAATATGCAAATCAGAGGAGCTGCAATTTTTTGGATCAGGGTAAAATGTGTAAATGTGAATGTATTACAGCATTATAAGTGCTGTCGTGCTGCGGAGATGCCCTAGCCTACACATTATTTTTCTCTAGATGTAAGGAAACACGTTTGTTTGGTATACAGACCCCAACAAATGTCACATCTGTCCAAATAATTGCAGTATGATTTTAAAAAACAACAACTTTTGACCACATAATTCAGCCGTAGGGTTAACACCATGTCATGGTTCCTTCTTGGGCAGTCTGCGCTGCATTTGCTGCACATGACAACGACTGAGCCGTCCAGCGGGGGGCACTCTCACGCCGAGCCCCTCTGGGACGGCTACAAACACGAAGAAGAAGATGGAGACGATGACGGAGAAGTTAAAACAGGAGGGAGGAAGGTTACCAGCAGCTTTTAGAAAGAAACGGCCTTCTTCCGAACGTGAGGTTGTGCCTGTTCTCTGTGTGTGCGTGTGTGTGTGTGTGTGTGTGGGTGGGGGTGTTTGTGGTTGTGTGTGTGCTTTACCGGCTGCTGTGGGGTGTGTTCTCTCTTGGTGTGCTGGTTCGTGTCAAGGGGGATTATGGTGGTCTCTCGGGCCGTGTGTGTACAGCAGCACGCACCCTAGCATGGTTTGTGATCTTTGTGGTTTTATGTTGCAGCTGCTAGCCGCCTTGGTTCCAGGTGTCTTCTATAGAGGTTTTTCAGCTACTATACCACGAGTCATGTGATCTGTGTGGTGGAGCCCAGTTGGCCATCAAACGTTACCAGTGGCGTGCCCTTGTGAGCTATCGGTCGGTTATCGATTGTTTTTGTTTTTGGTTATTTGCCAGAGATGTGCATCAAAGCTGCCTGCACCATTCATAGAAGACGTCCATAGTGTTGGTGTGATTTGTATTTCATTAATTGCATGTACTGTCGGATAAGGAAATTGCGAGTATTGGTAGAGTTGCCATGTTGGATTATCTCACCCGACGTTATTTGCATGGCGGGGAATGCACGGAAACGTTCAAGTGACTCCAAAGCGTCACAACCGGTTTGTGTGAGATGGCACTGACGGTGTTTTTAACAGAAGCACATGCGTGAAAAACCTCTATAGACGCAGCTGGTGGTGGGGCAGGGTTTCCCCTCTGCATGTTTTCTATATATGAATATCTGCCATGCAGCTTGACCTGGAGGTGCACCGCTGAGTTGGAGTGACATGAATACACATGTGGTGTGTCTAGACATTTAGCAACATTAGCTTAGTGACAGAAAGACTCGTGATTAGTAGGCCGACACGGTAAGGCAGATTGGAGACCAAATGGAAATGTAGGGCAAGAATAAAAGTTATTAACACTATATGAGTCATTAACACTATAAGGCCATATTCATATCTTAAATGTTTTTAATTGACACTGCCAATTGGGTGCAGAATACACACAGATGATATTCCAAAACATTATTGATTTATTAGGTTTATTGTGTGATTAAGTAATTAGGTTTAGAGGTATCAGTTTGTTTTAGGAAGGTTGCTGCATGCTTCTAAATGTCTGCCACTGCTTGTAACTTTTTATGGATGAGTTTCGGCTTCCTTCGTTTTGAGTGGCGGCATGACAAGACTAAAACGGACTGCCGCTTTCAGGTCCAACATGTTGTGTCGCTTGTTGGTGTTTGCACTTTGAAATCAACTTTTTGTTTATACTCGTTATTGGTTGGCCAGAGTAGATGTAGTGAACAAAAATGTCAGTTCTTCCAGAGATGTTAAAGGCACCTAACCTATCCATTATATTTTCTGAAAAAATAAGTTGGATTATTATTATTTTTTTGTCCAAGACTATTATTTCTGTTTTAGCTCCCAATCAGCCCGTTTTACAAGCATTTCGTTGCTGTAGCTTATGCCATCACAACATTTATCTGCTGATGCCACGCACATCAGGAATCAAGCAAACTAGCGCAGTGCTCTCGAGAACCGCTCATCCAAAAAAAAACCTCACACTCGATATTGCACTTCCTCGGCTCCTCAGCAGCACAACCCAGCCAAGAGTGAAATCGATCGGATCAACGGTTTTCGAGAAAGTCGAAGGACAGACGGAGAGACTCCTCCATTGACGGTTGGAAATGCAGAAAGGCTGCAACAGGATCCGATGTGATCCTGTACTCGTGTCGCCACAAGCCATTCCATCTCACCCAATGATAGGCCCTCTCCAACGCCAGTAACCTCGTTCCTGCCGCTCGGTTTACAAAGCAAACACACCACTCTAACGGTGTGTTTGAATTCTGAGGGTTCGACCAGTTGTGGGAATGTCTTTGTTTGTTGCATTGGGTGACTGTGGAGTTTCTAAGGTATGAAGGTTGCTTTGGGCCTCTAAACACTGCTGGCTCTGCACGACTACAAATTACCCCCCCCCCCCCCCCCCCCCCCCCGAGTCCGTGACCAAAGTGATCCAAAGGCCTCCGTTTGATTCCTCTTGGAAGTGCTCCAGTGTTGGCCGTAATGCTTCAAAGCGAAAAAAAGACACGATCGATTTTATAAACGGTTTATGACCATGCTGTGTCCCGGTGGTTCTTTTGATCACTTTCGGGTGTTTTGAAATCGGAATTCGCCAACTTGTCATTTGGCTCTCGGGTGACGACGAAACAATTTGATTTTGTTTTTGTGTCTTTCTCCAAACAGAGCAAGAACCAGTGACACCTAGCTGCCTCTCGTCTGTAGCCGCCCCACCTCAGCTCTCCGCTGGCTGCAACGTATACTTCGGCAGGGACCTCCAGCTTAGACCCCAAACCCCCCGCAGTCCTCCACCTCCCTCCCCCCCCGGCACCAAAAGCTGTTTTGTTTTTTATTCCACTTTCACTCGCTCAAACTCTGCCTTCCCCGGATCTCAACTCCACCATACCCCCTCCCCCCCCATTGCGAGCTTCATTTCCAGCTTGTGACCTCCTCCTTCTCCTCCTCCTCCAAAAAAAAAAAGTCTTCCCCCGTCATTGTTGTCCAGCACTCCCGGTCAAGAGCGCGTATCACCATCCTCTCGGCTTCAATCCCACCTCATCCTCTCCCTCCCCCGCCCCTCCAACAGACTCTTGCGGCCACTCCCCTCCCCTTCTCCGCATCACACTGCTGTTTACACCAAACACTTTGACATTCTCTTCAAAAATAGCATGTTCATTTAATATTGTTTCTCCTTCATCAAGACAAAACACACCAGCTGTCCAACACCACCCTCGTCTCCACCCCCTCCAGGCACTGCTCGTGGAGAACAGCCACAACGAAGTGTCACTTTGTCATTTCTCTATTTTTTCACTTTTGTTTTGCATCTTACCAAATTGACTCTTTTGAAGTAAAAGGTCAAGGCGTCGCCGAGTTGCGGTGCTGTTCATACACACGTGTATTTTTTTGAGAAACTTTTTTCAGAGGCAAAAGAAGAAATTTTCTATTTTTTTATAAGAGATTACTTGAAGTTTTCAAACCAACGTCGGGAGGGCCAAACGAAAGCAGCCCCTCTTTACATACGAGATATTCAGTGGCATGTGATGTTTTCATGATGTACATAATGTTCTTTTTAAAGTGTTTGTAAAAAGAATATTTTTGCGTGTGTAAAAAAAAAAACAAAACCAAACAAAGGACTAATGTATTTGGATCCAACACAAAAAATGGGATTTCATGATTTATTTGTTTTTAATTTGTCAAGTCTTAACGTTTTCCTCTCTGCTAGAGCAAAAACTACAAATAAAACTAGTATTTATCTAGTTTACATGACTTCCGTCAAGTTTTTCTTTTAATTTACATTTTAATTAACAGTTTAATTTAAACTTCAATAACCAATTAGGTGGGTTACATTTAAGTATGTTCTGCTTTATTTATGACAATGATGGGACAGTAACTTTTAAACAGTAAAAAAAAAAAAGCCTGTGAAATACCGACACTTACAAAGCAGACGGGAAACCATGGCTTAAGCATTTAACCTTACAGTGTGTGCAACCGGCCCCCACGTGTTTGAGGCGGGAAAGCATGACATCGTCAGTAGGTGGTTCTACCAGGAAACCGGTGTGGCCAGCTGCCAGTCACTTACTGCCAAGTGGGTGGAGCCATGACGGCTCGGGATTTCAGAATCGGGGCCTTTGTTCTTTAGAGTACATTACAAGCTGACTATTAAGTTATTGAACTAAAGCCAAAACAACAGCATAGAAAAAGGACGTGGCGTGCCGTCGGGTTAAAAGATTGATGGTGGATGACTGTTGCCAAACAGGAGCGTCCAGGAGCTGGGAACCTTCCATTTTTGTGGTCCTCGTTTCTATGGGAGAACGTAAATCATTTAGACGTCTCACCCGAGTCATTTTACATTCTCGGATTGCAGTGATATGACCACATATCAAAAGCTGAGTTTAGACTATTGCATAAATCACTATAGACTAGAAGAATAAAACTCGTTTCGAAAACATTCCTTTTTAATCCAGTCAAAGTACTTTTCCAAAAATATATGAAACTGAATGCATGAACACCAAGTCACCTAAGGTCTGTTATTAAAAACAGAAAAACCGCTGCACACTTACGTCGTTGTCCACCAGGAGGAGCCAGTCATTGAGGTGGTTGACCAGCGTGAAGGCATCAGGGACGTTGTCGCCCTCGGAGCAAAACACCAGCACCACAGCCAGGCATAGCTCTTCCTGACAACTGCATAAAACACCAAATATGGTCAGGTGAACTGAATTCAGTATTGTTTTCATCAGGAAATAATCCAATTGCGTCCAGTCATGTACCCGGGAGTATACTGTAAGCACACCGACCACATGGTTCAATAGCTTGTAGAGAGGCCTATGAAAGACACTTTTGAAATGATTGTTTCCTGTATACAAGTTTAGCAGTTTCTTATATTTTATTAGAAGGATTTTGGCCCACGTCTATAAGCAACCACAATAAAAAATGCAACAAAATTCATAGCAAATACATTTTGTACGGGCACTTCCCAATTATTTTTTATCAATGTATCTTTGGATTATTGCTGATTATAGATTCTTCTATGGAACAACGTTACGTCCACACTCCCAATTTTAACTGAATTATTTTGCAGTAGTACTTAAGTTCAGCTGTAGGGCTGAACAATTAATCCAAATATTATCAAAAATATGGCCAAGAGCAATATCCAAATCGCAGGTGTTGCAATTTTATGATAAGAGTAAAATGTGTAAATGTGAATGTATACCACCATTATAAATAAAGTACTGTAGTGCTGCAGAGATGCCCTGGCCTATACATTTTTTGCTCCAGGTGTAAGAAAACCTGTTTGTTTGGTACAGACCCCAACAAATGTCACATCATGATTTTAAGTTTTTTCAGTGAAAATGAAAATGAATCATATCGCAATTTCTGTCAAAAATAATTGCAATATGATTTTTTTTAACCATATCATTCAGCCCTACCTGTCTGTGAAGAGTCCCTTGGTGATGCCTCCTCCCGGGACGGAGAGGCGAGGCTCTGCATTGGTGTCCACCAGGCCAGGGAAGGCAGAGACTTTCTCCATCTCCATCCAGCCCAGCTCCGTCAGGGCGGTGCCTGAGGTCTTCTGCATGGCGGGCGTGACCAGGTACCTCAGCGGTGTACTGCGTCGTACAAAAATAATACAATAAAGACATTAGAATAAATACTTTGAAAAGGCTACCTAAATGTCAAGACCTTAACTTTGATAATGATTTTGGTAATAAAGTAGAATGTGTACAACATGAATTCTCCACCTTTAAATACAACTTGATTGCCATTCATTCATTTAAATATTTGGCTAACAAATCTAAGTGGAAGTCAGGTGTGAGAACGGGGTTTAGCGTGCAGACTGCGGGATGAACTTTAAATACCCTTTGAGCTGCTGGTCATCCCTCTGGTAGGCATGGCTGCTGGACAGCACCACAGTCTGGGCGAACCCACTGGCTTTGATCCAAGACACCAACACCTTCCTGAACTTTCTGGACCTTGACTGCAACAAAAAAGTCATTTTTAACCATTTCTTTTCCCCATCCCCAGACAAACCTGTGTCATGAAGTGCTTCTCTGCAGCGTTTACATATACACATACACATCATAAAACAACGATGACACACGCTTACGTGAATAATGGGTGATCTGATCTGAAGGACCGCCAGCTTCTTCTCTGCATCTGCGTAAACTATCAGATCGCTTGAGTGAGTGGATTACTTTTAAGGGGCAGCACAGATTTTGGAAACACACAATAATAATACACAACATTCAGCACAGATTTTGTGTTTTTTTGTTGTTGAATAATACCTTCTGCGGTGGTGTGAAGTTCCCCTGCGGTCTTCGCGGAGGTGGCGTAGGGACTGGGCCCCACCATGGGCACCAGGCAGTCCGTGTGCAGGAAGCCCACCCGCCGCATGCACAGCGTGGACACGATGAGGTCCACGGCGAGCTGTGCAACGTTACCCACAGCGATGGCTGGCTGAGAAACACACACGGACGGCTTATTACGGCGTTCATAGACTGATAGGATACAGTGTTATTATAATATAACTATTATTATAGGATGTTAAGTGTTATTATAGGATGTTAAGTGTTATTATAGGATGTTAAGTGTTGTTATAGGATCGCAATTGGGATGAGAGAGACTACTAGACACGTCATTCAGTAAACGACAATCAAATCATTGTGTGGTTGAAGGGATGTGCGGGAGGAATAACGATAATATTAACACTAACGTATGAATAATATTAACTTACCAGTATAAGGGTGAAGTCTTTGAAGGATGGGGGTGTTGCTTCGACGGGAATAAACATTATGCCGTTTATTGAAAAGAGATTTGTCACTGTAAACTTATGTCTTCCTCTACTTTCACTTCATGCCTGTTTGTGGGTCTTGGTCGATTGTTGATGACGTATGTGGTGCTACGTGCCTGCACGGAATGCTTATTAAAAACGTGTTATACCGTATATTTAATTGTACCATATTTTATACTTTTTTGAATTTGGTTGATGGTTGTGTGCTTTGTGTAACCAGCGTATCTTCCTGGACGAAAATATCGTTTTCGTTTCGACGGCAAAGATAACGGAAAGCAGGGATATGAACGGTCGACTAAGTCGCCTCACAAACAAAAAGTATCATGCAGTGTGGGACTCTTTGGGAAAGTAGTATGAAACCAAAACGTGGTAAAATCAAACTCTGTTTTCCTTTCTACTTCACGCATCCCTACCAACTACTAACTGCGTTAAAAAAAAAAAAAAACTGACGAGCAAAACAACCCTCGCAAACTTCAAGCCACGTGTCGACACAGTACTCCCCCAAAACGGTCCGTTTTATTGAGTCGTGTTACAGTAAAGCGTGACGGGAGCACTTCAAGCTAATTCAAGACGTGTCATTCAGACTCGGACTGGACTTGATCCGGGACGGCTGGGTGTGTGAGCACCGCCAGGGCGTCGTTGACCATCCTCTGCACCATCCTGCTCCCCGTGCGGGCCGTGCTGGAGCCCAGGCGGGGGGTGCGGAGCACGTTGGGGAGGCTGCGCAGAGGATGGGACCTGGGCAATAACAGCAAGAAAAACATGAAAGATTCATAGATTATGATTGTGAGATGTGCACACTCACAGCAACAATGTGCACAGCACACTGTCAGTAAAGTATAGTCAGCAGGGTCCAAACTCAGTAAAACGCATGCCACCAGCCAATGGCTGGTAGGTTTTTGCAGATTACACAAATAAATGCAGGGTTTACATATTATTAACAATTGCTTGGCCGGTGCATTTGTTCCACCCTGGTGGACCCTGCTATAGAGTTAGTTCTTACTGTGCTTATTTTCCCATCAGGTATTTCTGTAACTGTATCTTGTTACTTTGCTGTACAGTGTACTATAACTGGAAAGTAATTGAGTAGTGAGCGGAGAAATGACAGAACCAGCGACAGACCTGGGTAAAGGGTCCGGATGCGTCACATCTAATGCAGCACTGTGTATTGTCCCACTCTGAAGGGCTTGGACCAAGGCGTCCGGGTCCACTACCAGACCTGGAAATCATATATATAATCAATCAATAATCAATATTGTATCGCATTACTTTAACCTTTGGGTCACATAAAGTGTGTAACAACCAGTGACCTATTCATGCAAAACTCATTTGATAACTGAATGTGTGAAATGTAGGGTGGCCGTTTCCAAACAACCAAAAAAGGACATTTTTCATGATTCAACCAGAATAAAATCATAACATGAATCCTACTACTAGTACAATATATTCTCTACCACACATATTGTGTTTATATGTTCCTCTATGTGTATCAATGGATTAGGAAAATGTATTTATGCACTAATGAGCGTTATTTTCTAAAATCTCATTTTGAATGTGTGAATCAATCTGAGAGAGTGAGAGAGATTGAGAATTTAGGCCCACCGCTGCTGATGTTCACCAATATCGCTGAGGGCTTCATGAGTGACAGCTCCCTGTGTCCAATGAGAGCAGTGGCGCCGGGGCTTAAGTTGACCGCCAGCACGACGTAATCGGAGTTCCTCAGCAGGTCGTCCATGTTGCCACAGTAACCGGCGCCCACTGCTTCCTCATCCTCTGAACTTCTGCACAGACGCCCGGAGGGAGAAGAATGCAGAAAATAATGAGTCTTTTTATTTTATCTATTGCTTTGGACCGAAAGGCTGTAGACACCAACACAAACCATGTGAATTGGTAGTATGTTGTTATACATTATACATGTTTTGGGGTGTTGATTGCATTGACAGTAAACTATACATAACAATCCCAACATGAAGCCCAGGCTAAGCTCCACTTGACTCAACATTGTATTCAAATATAATATGCAACTTGCAAGCATTTTTCGTTTAATGTCTCTCGCTGGCAAACCATCTACAAACTTCATGTATTCAGTGTGCACATTTTATTCCAGTACTGCCTCTGCTTTTTATTTCCCAGAACAATTTTCTACCTCTGTGTTCGATTGTGATACAGGACGTTCATCTCGAACCCTGCGCTTCTCCTGGCCACCTTGTAGCCCACGTCCCCCATGCCGATGATGCCCAGGGTGGAGCCTGTGACGTCGCAGGCCAGACGGTGCGTCCCAGCGGTGGGCTCAGGACCTCCTGCAGCCGTCTGATGACCTACAGGAGAAACACAGCTACAGCATAGGTGGGATGTAGCCTAGGCTGACCAGACTCCTCGTTTTCCGGGGACAGTCCCTGGAAATGTTCCTGTTTTAAAAATATAGGATTTTAAAACGTATTATAGATTTCTAAATGGCAAAGGGTGTAGCTTGCTGATGAATATTCATTTCGAGACAGTTGGTCATTTGTCTCTTGTCCCTGTTTTTCATTTTATAACTCTGGTCACCTTAATGTTCCCTCCAACACATTCTTCATGGAAATCTATGACAGTTTTGCTTCTCCATGGGAAGATGCCATTGCTTGTGATTAACATCATTCGCTGCTTGGTTACTCAAGACCAATCTGCCTGTTAAAATCTGATAAAATAGATATTGATAATGGCACATGTCAATGAAATGGTTACCGGATAACAATTAGCAGCAATTGATTCTCTCACAGCAATCAGTTGTCTTTCAGCCTATCTATGCTCACTTTATTCAACCTTTCATCCCTCACCTCTCACTGTCACTTTAACTAAATGTAGTAGAGGTTAAGGGTTAGGAAGGAATAGTATTACGTATCAAGACAATCCAATTGAGAAACATCCTCCGTCTCACCCTGAACAATCCTCCGCGCCGAGGCGAGCAGCAGAGCCATGGCCAAATCAGCGGTGGCATCGCTGGCGACGCCACGCGCGTTTGTCACCTTGACCCCCATGTTGGCGATGTAGCGCAGGTCCAGACGGTCAAACCCCACGCCTTCGGTGGCGATGACCTTCAGCGAAGGGAGGGATTACAGCAAACAGCGCTGGATCACCGGGTTTGACTTCCATATGAAGACAGCCTGGATTTTGGGCGCGTAGAGATGGGGGTTGATGAGCAGGTCACTGTAGCAGACGGTCTGGAAGTGTTGTCTGATCAGGTCGGCGTGCTCCTCGGAGAAGCCGTGCTTCCCTCCCACCCCCGAGATCAGCGACAGGGGCTTGTCCGCTTCCATCTAGGGAAGAGGATCTGGAATCAAGGAACACTAAACAGAACAAAAGAAAGCCTAAACTACTTAAAATGTTGTACTTAAAATGGTTGATTGTAATACTACTATGTATGTCAGTGATGGCACCCATTGCACTCCTATAATATAATCCAGGAGTGGGGATCCCCCACCCTGCGTTCCTGCTCAAGGTGTTTTCCTTGATAATTCAGGGAGTTTTCTCTTGCCCTTTGGGTGCTAGGGTTAGGGGGGGGGGGGGGGGGGGTCATAAATATATTGCCTGTAAACGCCCTTAACTGATGAAGGACTATAAAAATAAAATTGACTTGACTTGACATTAAAGGTAATTGTTTGACGTCAATATAATGAGTCAGCTTAATAGTCTTTTGTTTGAACATTTGCAAGGCATTAAACGTCAAATGATAACCAAATAAAAACCTCAAACCAAAGTCGGCAGATTCATTTCCATTTCTTTCTATATGTAAATGTAGCCTTACTCTGTACTGCAGACAAACCCGATTTGACCCACTTCACAGAACGTTCTACACTACATTGTTAAAATGAAACCAAAATGTGATCAAAAACTGTATAGGCCTACATAGTCTTTTGTACACATGTGTTGGCACATTTAATAAAATAAACAACAACAATAGACAGATATACAGACATACAGACCAACTGACCGACCGACAGACAGACAGACAGATAGACAGACAGATAGATAGATAGATTTCCCAAATGAAACAACTCAACCAAAAAGTCACTAGGACACTTTGATACTTTGTCTCTATCAACAAATCATTTCTTAATTGAATTGCCAAAATGTATTTCAATAGGCCTATATGTTTTTAGAGTTCTAATTAAAATATAATTATTTGTGTGAATTTCCAAAGGCAGCTCTACAAGCTAGTCTTACCTTGGAGCAGGCAGCCGGCTATGTCTGAGGATGGGTGGCTGTGCAGGAGGCTCAGATGGCTCTTCATTTCTGCTGATTTTGCATACTCACTTGTCAACATGGTCAGACCGCCGTTTGGATTGATTGATTTGACAAGTTACAGTTAAAGTTTCAGTGTTTTAACTTAAATAGTTAAAGCTGAACTTGTGTCCAGAACTACTGTTTGAAAATAAAGGGCTTATCCAAGCCATTTCTTTATCATTAGTGGGCCTGTAACCAACACGAGTAGAAATCAGTTAGCACTTACGGCCGCTAGGTGGCAGTGCTACAACATTAACTGACAAATCCTTTTATATTTGTTTACTAATTATTGTTTTCTTTGGTTACTTTTGAACCAATTAACACATTTTTCAAAACTTTATTTTGGAAAATGTGTAACTATATTTATATTCGGACAATAATTACATAAATATCTAAATGTACACGATTATAATAAATAGTACTACGTGTGGTTCATTGCTCTTCAATACTGGGTTAAAATTACTTGTTACTTCTGGGTCAAATTCATTCTATAATCAATTTTAAATTGATTTGATTCTTCTTTCTTCAGTTGCCATTCTTAACCTGAGGAGAAAACTGTGTGTGCGTGTGTGTGCGCGTGCGTGCGTGCGTGCGTGTGTGCGTGCGTGTGTGTGTCTGTGCTTAGATGTTCCCCACAAGGAGAGGCTGCATGTGCGAACACAGAGATCAGCAGCTTACTGTTCTCTTCGTGTGTTGCGTAACTCCTGTCCTCACTTTGCTCCTGACCTTCACCTGAAGGCCTTTGGCTTATTCCCTCCAACCTGAGGTCACTCAGGTATTTTTAACTCCTTTCAATCCACTCCTTTTCACTCTCCTCCTCGTAGCTCGCACACACGACCATTTTGCACACTTTGTTGTTCATTCAAACCAACATCATGTTCTGTAATCATCACGGCCAGCATGGCCCTCGACCTTTTTCAACCTTTAACCTTTCTTGTTGCGACCCCGCCTTGCATCTGCTTCCCCATACATCATGTTAACCCTCATCAACATCATGTCACACTAAGTGATAAAGGAGTACAGTTCGATCCTTATGCACTCTGTTCATGTACACAGGGCCTTTACGGGACCTTTCAAACCGTTTAATATATACCATCAAATATCTGCAGCCTATAAGTGATCTCCCATCACAGCCCCATAATGCACATCATCAGCCGGCCCCAAGCGATTGTCGCTGTTGGCCTTTCTAGAACCATCTAGTAGCTAACCTGCTAGCCCCTGAGCTACCTAGATTTCATTAAGCCAATTCAGACTCCATCAGCTGCCTCACCCACTGAGCCTTTTACTGAAGTGCTGACTCATACAGCAGAAGTTAAGTGGACTGGTGTTACACACGGTGGCGCCTGCAGGAAATATTTTGTGTGTGTGTGTGTGTGTGTGTGTGTGTGGGGAGGGGAGGGGGGTGCAAAGGTAAAGAAATTTATTTTAAAGTTTAAATCCTCGGCTGATCTCGATGTGGATATAGGTGGATTAAAAGCACTATCCGACGGAAGTCACATTTGGCGTTTTGTGCGTATATGCAGTTGTACGTTATCGATTTAAATGAGTAGTACCTTATGTAAAATGTCAGATAGAAGCATATTATGCATACTAAGCATATTATGCATACTAAGCATATTATGCATACTAGGCATATTATGCATACTAAGCATATTATGTATACTAAGCATATTATGCATATGCGACTCGCCAGGAGGGGGGGGGGCAGTGGGGGGGGCCAGCGATTACATCAGGGGGGCCGTGTCGCCCCCCCCCTGGCCACCCCTTAGCAGTGCCACTGCTGCCATAGTGGCTAGGGTGTTGGGCTCCCAGTGGAAAGGTACCGGGTTCGATCCCCGATGTACTGTGCAGGCGTCCCAGCAACCCCCCTACCGTCTCCTTAATGGAACGGTCCGAATTCACTGTAAGTCGGTTTGGATGGAAGTGTCTGCTAAACGCCAAAAATAGTATTTACCTCCTTTCCTCATTCGATAAGGCTTTAAAGTACGCTCACCAATCAACGCTAGGGCCACGGTGCGAAAATGATGAAATTCGACCGTAAAGTCCTAATCTTCTGCAACCACAGGTTTAAGGTTATCTGTCGAAAAAACCACTTGAAGATGAGTGCAGTTCAGCTAATCTCCCGCAGACAAGTAATAACTCATCGTTCGGCCGCAGGAGACCTAAAGAGAAACAGAAATAGATGATGGAGTCATGACCGAGATGTGCCTCTCATGTTGGTGGGCAGGTGAACTGGGGAGCTGGTGGAGAGATGCTGAGGCTGACGCTCTGTCTGTCTGTCTGTCTGTCTCTCTCTCTCTCTCTGTCTCTCTCTCTGTCTCTCTCTCTCTGTCTGTCTCTCATGTTGGTGGGCAGGTGAGGCGCGTAGGGGAGCTGGTGGAGAGATGCTGAGGCTGACGCTCTCTGTCTCTCTGTCTCTCTCTCTCTCTCTCTCTCGCGCTGTCTCTCTCTCTCTCTCTCTTTCTTCATCATATATTAGACTGCTGACGTGCGTCCAGACGTCCAAGCGTAGACAATGTGACTCAGCCCATTATGACTCAGCAGCTTTTGTTTCTGTCCAACCTCTGGCAAAGTAATAATCATAATGAAATGAAATACTTAATTGAAAGCAAAATTTAAACGCTATTTTTGTTATGTTAATGTTATGCCGTCCACCGCGTCACACAGTTTCGTCTCGGTCGCCAAACAAGACATGATGTCCCCACCGCCCCCCCACCACCGCTCATCATAAATGAAGGCTAGGTGGCTGATTAGCTCGACGTGAAGCAATAGCTCAGAGAGGGACACGGTAACCATGGACGCAGATGATGTGAGTCATCCTCAGTTATGGAAGA
>JAOPHQ010002581.1:80000-105000 GCA_030340625.1 Merluccius polli
AGAGGAAGTTAGACGTGCTTTTTAATTAACTTTAGTCCTGGACAGGCTGTCTAGTCCTAGTGTCTGTAGCGGGAGAGGTGTGTGTGCGTGCTGTGTGTGTGTGTGTGCGTGCTTGTGTGTGTGTGTGTGTGTGTGTGGGGGGGGGGGGTTGTTTCGGAGAAGTTGCCTCATCTGTGTTTACTTGAACTCTTTGGTACAAATGAAGGTGTGTGTTTTGTTTTTTCCTTTTTGAGTCAGCAGTGAAATCAGGAAATGCCATTCTTTGCCATGAGTCTCATGCATGTCGCGCGCGCACACACACACACACACACGCACACGCACACACTTACACACGCGCGCAGAGGACTAGATAAGGAGGACCTAGCCTCCCAAGACTGGCGGGGATGTGACACACACACACACACACACACACACACACACACACACACACACACACACACACACACACACTAGTGTTGGCGGTGTTTGCATGAGAAAGCAACCGAGGCGCCGGACATCACTAATTGCTGAGACTGATCTCTTGGGGGCGCGAACCCACATAAAATATGCAGTGTGTGTGTATGTGTGTGTGTGTTTGTGTGTGTGTTTGTGTGTTTTTTTTTGTTTGGGGGGGGGGGGGGGGGGGTTGCTTTTTGGAAAGTACCTCCATTAATGATGAATTGCAGCTGATAAGCATCAGGATTTTTTGGACTTTGGTCTAAAAGACAGACCACTGCCAGAAGGCATACTAACACCCATGTTTAAAAAATGTTGGTGTGTGTGTGTGTGTGTGTGTGTGTGTGTTAAAGGCAATACCTTCCCCCCCCCACCACACACACACACACACACACACACACACACACACACACACACACACACACACACACACACACACACACACACAAGTCACAATCACACAAAGTTGGCAAATTCTCTCCCCTAGGCCTCAACATGTTTTTTTCGGTGGGTTCCCAGCAAGCAGACATGTGGCGGCGGCGGCGGCGGACGGTTCTCAGGGGCGGAGCTGCCAGCCAGCCAGCCAGCCAGCCAGTCAGCCAGTGAATGCCTTGCTTGGTGTCATGGGCAGACCGTCCGCTCCCAAACACTTCAAGATGCGGCGTTGGTTTCCCGTACGCCGGCGATGTTGAGACGCCGCCGCCGCTATATATAAGGCGCCGCTCTATTCTGGGGCTGTGTGGGCGTTTGGTGCGCTTGTTTTTGGTCCCGGTCTGACCGCGGCGCTTATCGTCCCCCTGTAGTTAGGCTCGTGTGTGTGTGTGTGTGTGTGTGTGTGTGTGTGTGTGTGTGTGTAGTCTCTCTCTCTCTGTCCCACCCCCCCTCTCACAGCCTCTCGCTTTCTTTCTCTATACCCTCACATCTCTATATTCTCACATCTCTATACCTCCACATCTCTATACCCTCACATCTCTATACCCTCACATCTCTATACCCTCACATCTCTACCTTCACATCTCTATACCTTCACATCTCTATACCCTCACATCTCTATACCTTCACATCTCTATACCCTCACATCTCTATACCCTCACATCTCTAACCTCACATCTCTATACCCTCACATCTCTAACCTCACATCTCTAACCTCACATCTCTATACCCTCACATCTCTAACCTCACATCTCTATACCCTCACATCTCTATACCCTCACATCTCTATACCTTCACATCTCTATACCTTCACATCTCTATACCCTCACATCTCTATACCCTCACATCTCTCTACCTTTACATCTCTATACCTTCACATCTCTATACCCTCACATCTCTATACCCTCACATATCTATACCCTCACATCTCTATACCTTCACATTTCTATACCCTCACATCTCTATGCCCTCACATCTCTATACTCTCACATCTCTATACCCTCACATCTCTATACCCTCACATCTCTATGCCCTCACATCTCTATGCCCTCACATCTCTATACCTTCACATCTCTATACCCTCACATCTCTATACCTTCACATCTCTATACCTTCACATCTCTCTCGTTTTAACTGATCGTGAGAGATTCAAGTTTGAGGGGGTAGCAGAAAGACTGCTCTGTTACAGGAAGCTTAGCCGTAAACAAACACACACACACACACACACACACACACACACACACACACACACACACACACCACATAACGTAACTGTTGGACTGTTTATCGTATCAGGAGACTTTGTTTGTTCATCCTGTGTTTGTTTATGCGTCGTCATGCACATGCTACTTACACGTGTGTGTCAATCAATAATTTTTTACTCTTTTTTTTTTTTTTTTACTCATGTTTTCAGTTCGTCCGCATCTCTGCCGTCATTCGCCGCTGGCCTTCCTCTGTTAATGCCTATGTGTTTCTTTCTGGTCGTATTGGTTTCCCAGTTAAGACTTTAGCACTGACCCCTTTCCCACCCTGAAGATCACCTAACCCCTGTGAGGTCCACAAGGGTCATTTACATAATCATAAAGTACATACAGTACATTTCCCAAGCCGCCATCCATCGAGAGACAATATTCACATTGCGAATAATGGTTCTCCCTGGGAGGGGGGGGAGACGAAGAAATGTTCGTAGATGACAATATTAAGCCAGGATTAAGCGTGTGGTTATGTATTATACCCTTTTAAGCTGGTGGTTAATGTCACTGTATAGGCCTGTCGCTTGGAAGCGGGGATCTAATCCATAGCGTTTGAAAGTATTTTAAATGTAAAGGATTAGCATAAGTAAGCGCTTACATGTGTATGACGACTATCTGTTGAATTTACGAATGGGCACTTTACTGGGAAAGGCCCTCAGTGTGTTACTGGAGAATAGCAGTCGATGTCGATATTTCTAGAATTGCTGTAATGAAAGATTTTGAGTCTTGTCAAAGGCTTCATAGGCCGTCCCCAGATAGGGAACCTTTCATAAAAGTGAATAAGTTCACTAAAGCGGCCATCTTGAAGTGTTGTCTTTTGCGTCAGAAGGGTTCGGCTGCCGGCAGAATCAAAGGTTACAAGTGTCGCAATGTTATTGAACCGTGATGTCACTTTGGGGGGAAATTCATGTAATCACTGGAGGGTTTCCGTGGGGTTTTTGGGCTAATTTTGAACATGAGTTTAACACGTGGTTTGTGGTGAGTGGTCCTTTTGAAATTCAAGGTCGGCATCACTTCCACTTCCACTTCTTCAGATTATGAAAGATTATAAGTGCAGAGGTGGGGAGTTTTATCATACGTTTCCCTTTATAAGTGGTTGGTGTATCTGGCTTTTCATCTGATTTTGGTTTTTGATGATTTCCAAAAATACTTCAATACTACTATTTTTGTACATATCGCACATCGCACTGACATTACCTTATGTAACCTCCTGTAAAGGGAAGATGTTGTAAGGCGCGCTGGTAAAGGTCGCTTAGGCGCGCGGGGGGGCCAAACGGTAACCTTACTAAATGACACGGGAGCTAGGGTTACAGTCAGGGGTTCATGGAGAACATGCTTCAGCGATCGCCACACCGCTGCTCATGAAACTTTGTAACGCGAGTCACGGCATTGCAAAAAAATGATTGCCATTCCGGTCATGGATCATTAGAAGGATTAATAAGTAGCGCAATCGGACGTGTGATACGTTTCACCGATGCATTCTGGGGAGGTTATTAGAAAAGTGCCTCTTCTGAAACCTAGAAAATAGGAGGGATTGTTGTGCACAACAGGTATGTACTGCAGGTCAAGGTCCTAAACTGAAGGATTTTAATAGGTTGTTAGAGAAAGTAAAAGTGAACAAAGTTGTTTGTTGTTTTTGAAATTATTCATCTTTTAAGATAACACATTTTTATCCTGAAGTTATTTGAACTCTTGCTTACCTAATTGATTCAGAACAAGGGGGCTGTCTTCACTAACACAACATTGATGTTGAATAGGACATTAGTGGTTGTCTTTTGATATGAAATTACGTTATCTATTTTCCAATGGAAACTTTGAGTTGATTTTGCGGGGAGTCAAGAGTGTCTGTTTGTCGTCTTGTCTTCATGCCTCTCCTGTCCCGCTCGATTGGGGTAGTATCACGTTTTATTAGCAGGATTCATTTCACGCCACAGGAGCTTTTTTTGCGCCGCAGAGGAACCTCTTCTCCCCATGTAAGATGTTCAACAAGGTGCCATGTGGTTTTTGGCACGACATGTTCCCACACACAAGTAGGACTCCCAAAATGGAAAGCATGGACTGACAGGAGTGCCACCGGTAACATGAAATCAACATATCCATGTGGATTGACTTCTACTTTTCTGGTCTATAATTCCTCAACGTTTTTTTTCCCCTTCCTACAGTTTGTTAGATTTCAAACAGGATCTCTTGAACTATTCCACACTTTCATGAGACCAAGGTCTAGTCTGGTTCTTCGCGGCCATGGGGGGCCATGAGTGAGGGTGTCCACCTCATCACAGGTGTATCATGTTACAATATGGATGTGTTATTCATGAACGGAAGATGGCTATTCATGATCCAGGGCCTTGTATCGTTCACAGCTCCTACCTGCCCCATGTCCCTCCCTTGTTGCCATACTTGTCTGTTGGATTAACTAAAGGGGCTCTTGGGCTAAGCGTTACCTAGAGGATATAAATGGAGACTAACCACCCGTTACGTAAGCAAGCCACGAGACGTCCTTTTGGATGAATGCTTTGCAGATTTCTCGATTTAGCTTGCAGTGCTGCCATGCATCAGATGCTACTCTATTTTGCGATGAATCGTAGATGTGAGCGCCTGTCTCTAAATTAAAGTTTGCTGACAGGCGAGGAAGAGAGACAAAGGCCTCTTTTTGTCAACGACAAGATAAGTGGAATATTTGTTTGCCTGCAGCGTAGGAAACAATTACGGTAATTTGGGAAATTGTCAGTAAAAGCTTTTTGATTAGGGGCTGCGCTCCGAGCACTTAAGCCGCGGCGCAGGGACTGAGTGTGTTTTTGTTTTGACTACGTGGTACAATTAAGTGAAGATTCAAATAAGTCAAAGTTTTTAAAGATTATTGGGATGTAATGTTCAGTAGCCCAACAGTAAGACCCATGTCTTTTGGTTGAACATGTTAAATGAGTCCACCATGAAAATATTAAAAATCACTCCTGACAGTAGTCCAGAAGACCGCCAAAGCCAATTTTCTGGGGGGAAAAAAGCAAAACCCCCGGACCTGTTAGACATCAGTGATGTCATTACTCTTTTTTACGAAGGGTCACCTGTGTGTTATTTCACTGGCTTCACAGGCCCACCTCCTGAACCTGGTGGGGTTGCTTCCAACACCACCCAGTTCAGCTGGAAAGGGAGAGAGATGAGTTGCTTTTATAGCAGCTTTTTATTACGTACCCCCCCCCCATCGCTATAATCAATAAATCACTGCACACAAAAAGTGGCGATGATCGCCAATAGCGATTGGAAACTAGCTTGGGGATGGGAAGAGGCCGTATTGTGCGGCGAAAAAAAAAAAAAAAGGTAGGAAAAGAATCCAGTGAATGAAGCCTAGGGCGAAGTTGGCCCAGATTGCCATGGCAACCGCCGGGCGGAGCGGAAAGCGATGAGGGTCTGAAAACTCCGGGGTCATCCAATCTTGTTTTAACGGCTCCTAATGCGGTTTGAAACCCGCACTTAGTGCCGCCGGTCAGTCACACGCCGGCTTTTCGGTATGAAAGTGCGAGGCCTTATATTTGTGGTTTACACACCTCTATCCATCACACACACACACACACACACACACACACACACACACACACACACACACACACACACACACACACACACACACACACACACACACACACACACACACACACACACACACACACACACACACACACACACGCTTGGACACACTTGCTTTTGACCTTGTTGGAGTTATGCGTAGTGAGTGACCAGAGGTGACATGGGTAGATCTTCGCGCCGAGCCACGTGGTTTGACCTTCTGCGGCCGCGGCCCTCCTGGCGTTGCGTAACCCGAGGGTTGCGTCATCGCAGGTAAGAGCCTTAGAGGGCGATTGTCGTCCGTGATCTCCGGGGCCTGCGGCCGCTCGAAATAGCCGTCCGTTAGCGAGGCTCACCAGTTCAAGGAGATGTTCAGTAACTGTCGGTGATCTCTGGTCCGACTCCTCACGCGGGACCTTGGGTGGAGGTCCTTCGGCGGGAGACCTGGTGGTACGCAGTCACATTGCGCCAACCAGCGCTCACCATCTAATGTGTGGCGCTCTCTGTGAGGGGAGCCCAGAGACATCAGCGACTCTTGACTCTCTATTGGGTTCCTCTCTCTACTGTGTCTCTCTAGATCAGTGTTTCTCAACTGGTGGGTCCCGGGGGCATTTTAAGTGGGACGCAGAGCATATGCCAAACCTTAATCTTGAGGAAGAAGCTCATGAATTAACTGTTTTAATTGTTTTTTTAATTATTCATGTTTCAATGGCTATTGAAGACTATTTCATTGATTCAGCCCCAATTGTTGCGACTTTTTGTTTGTTCAATGTTTTCAACGGTACATGAAGGCATTGTTGATGACTGCAATACTGGTGAATACATTTTTTAGGGTCTTTTTGGACCTAATGACCAATGACACATGTGGGTCCTGAGGTGAGACCAGTTGAGAACCACTGGTCTAGATCATCGCTGAAGCCCCCTAGGCCGTTTCATTAGAGGCACATATTACTCATACTCCTTTCCTTGGTTTAGAGGTTATGATGAGAAACTCGTCAGTAGGGTTCAGGCCTAATATTACGCTAGGATATTTGCAGGTGTTTCCGCCGCCTCGGTGTGTGACCGCCGGTACGCCCGAGCAAAAGTTTTGAATGGCTTCATTGTTTTTTTGAAAGGAGCTGAGAAATACAAATGGGAAACGGTTGAATGAAAATGAAATGGCCACCGCAGGTCACTCATTCATTGCCAATGTTATTTTGTTATTCTTTGAATGGAGGTTTCGATTTTGAGTGGACAAAACCGATACGTCTGTTGCCATAGCGATGCACCCCCCTTAATTGGCGCTGAAACTCGGCGGTCCATTAAGCTATTAATGTCGTGGCCGGCCTTTTGTGTGCGGCGCATACAACCCTGGACAAAACAAAGGCTTGACTTTATGAATGGAGTATATGAATGGGCTGAATGGGCCCACTCAGGAAGACATCGATGCCCAGATTGCTTAATTAGCTCAATGACTCAGGCCTGTTTCTCATCTGTGTGGCGGGGGGGGGGGGGGGGGCGTGTGCGCATGTACGTTTTTGTGGTCAGGACGTGTCTATGGAGAAAATGAATACTACTTTGTCAAAAAAAATATGTGTACCTATTTTTAGAGAGCCATATCAGAGAAAAGGTGAGAAGAGGTTCATCCATGTTTGTTTTGGAATCCATTGTAACTCCAGATAGTGGACTTGAGTGACAGGGAGGGGCTTTTATTGTGTGAACCATGAGGTTTTAGACCCACAGAGATTTAATATCGTCTAATTTGTTGCATGTCCAAAGTGACATGTGGTACCGAAAAACGCTGTATGTTACGGATCTTTGTGTAAAATGACCAACTGTCATTAATCGTGCAATGGTTTCCTCTTGACGATATTAAAAATAATTAAATGCCTTGATAGGTGCTGTAAACATCACTGGAAAAGGTACTTGTCATGTGAAGGTAAATACACTATTTTATTTCACCTTTAGGATGCACATTGCTGATATCCCACTATTTAATCATTTTAGTTTACAAAGGCGTATACAAAATATACTATACTCAAAAGAGCCCCGTTGGCTTCTGCACAGTCGCAGTGTGCATAACAACAACCAACATTGCAACACTTTCCCAAGTGAAGGCAGCAGGTGTGTCGTGCACCGCGTGGTACTTGTGGTCGTAGTGAACACCCAGACGAGACCACCTGCAGAGCGGCTCCCGCTAGCCGCATGCTAGCTGCCTTGTCTCAGAGCGGCCGGCCGTGTAAACAGCTGCCATGGCAACGGTCGGGTGACTGCAGGAAACCCATTCAATGTTTTGTTCTCACCGACTCACACCCCGTTGTTTACTTTGAGTTAATTAAAGGGGTGTGCATGTGTGTGTGCGTGTGTGTGTGTGTGTGTGTGTGTGTGCACCTTAATTATTATTTTGTTCAAGCAACAGAACCTTTTTAATCTTTTTTTTAAAACATTTTAATTAAAGCAGATCTGCTTTTTTTTTTTCTTTCTTTATTTTTTTTTCATACAATTGATTTTCTCTGCTCTGTTAGATAGTTAGTAAGTATTTGTTTTTTTTTAGTTCTGCAGTTCAGTGTAACTGTTTATGTTTCCGTAATCAGTTTGTTCGATCCTAGATTTTAAATGCAAGCTTTTCTCTCTCTGCCATAGACGACCAATGAGCGCTGAGCTGTCCTCCACTCTCCACTACAACACAGTGTGCCGTTAGTCCTATCCCAACTGGCCTTGATAGAGCAATGGCCGATAAACCCATTTTGGTCAAGTCTACATTTGGAGGGGGAAAGAGAGGCACACATCGATCCGTGTGCACGTCAACGGGTGCACATGCATGCTATCGTACGGCGTTGACGTCATCCTCTCCTTTTATTAAATCTTACTGAGTGAACTTTATTATAACTCTGGACTTTCTCAGAAACGGGTCCAGTAAGGCCGCTAAGTGATGCAGGCCAGTGGTAAATTGAGGCTGTGGTCTTCCTCTTATCTTTACAATGAGATGTATTTTGGCCAGACATGGCTGGTTGTAGCATTAATATATTATAGTCCTTATGATGCACTCTGGAGACCACAGACCGGTGTGCAGTACCAAAGAAGATACCCAACATATGTTTTGAGGAAGGAGTAATGTACAGCGAGCCTTTGGGGTGTCAAGACCGCCCCACTTTGCATCGGGTTCCTGCATCACCCTGTCGGGGTTTATTTCGCAATAATAACCGGCTCGCCGTACATTATCCCGCTTATTACCTGCTACTTACTAAAGAAATCAATAGTTTTACACAAAATATAACAACAAATAATGTAAAAGTTGTATTGCTTCCGCAAAAAAAAAGAAGTATTAGATGCTACGGTTGGAAATAGCGTCCATAGCAACTATTATTATTACCAATGCTAGTTATTCATAGCATTGGGCTGCTATTCAGAAATAACAGACCATACAATGCCGTAATTGACCAATCAAAATCGAGTATTTAACAAAGCCATGTAATAACTTATTTGAATGCATAGGTTATTACATATCATACAATCTTAGGATATAGTATCATGAGCAGCAACCTAGTGTGTTGTGGAGTATCATTATAATAATTGTCTTATAATATTGCAACTTTCGGAACAATAATATAGTTTAATGATATAATATATTATACTTTTGTCAGTATGTATGCAGTGCATATCATCACTTATTGGAAATCTCTTTTCTATCTTTTCTAAAAACCTAAACTAAGTGTTTGTGTGTGTACATAATATGATCCAGACTTTCTGCAGGAAGTGCGCTTGCATCTGCAAAATACAAATGTGACCGCCTCGCCCCCCCCCCCCCCCCCCCCCCCCAACCACACACACACACACACATTTATTTTCTCGCAATCTCATCTCTTCATCTGTCTCTCTGTTGTTCCCCTCTCTCTCACTTTCTCTCTCTCTCTCGTCTCTCTCTCTCGTCTCTCTTCTTCTCTTCCATGTACCATTTTCAGACCATCAGCAGTAGCAACAGTCAGCAGCACCGACCGGCGGCGCCATGGGCAAACAGAACAGCAAGCTCCGCCCGGAGATCATGCAGGACCTGGTGGAGAACACGGACTTCACGGAGCACGAGATCCAGGAGTGGTACAAGGGCTTCCTGCGGGACTGTCCGAGCGGCGCCCTCTCCATGGAGGAGTTCAAGAAGATCTACGGCAACTTCTTCCCGTACGGCGACGCGTCCAAGTTCGCCGAGCACGTGTTCCGCACGTTCGACGCCAACAACGACGGCACCATCGACTTCCGGGAGTTCATCATCGCGCTGAGCGTGACCTCGCGCGGCAAGCTGGACCAGAAGCTCAAGTGGGCCTTCAGCATGTACGACCTGGACGGCAACGGCTACATCAGCAAGGCCGAGATGCTGGAGATCGTCACGGTGAGTCGGAGACGGGGGGGGGGGGGGGGGGGGGGTCCTCCTCCTCCGCCGCTACGACCGCACCCTGCAGGGGGGTGGGGAGAGAGAGGTGGAGGTGGGGCAGGGTGGATGAGGGAGAGGGTGGCGGTGTTGGTGGAGAGAGAGGTGGAGGTGGTGGGGAGAGAGGTGGAGGTGGGGCAGAGTGGATGGAGGAGAGCGTGGTGGTGGAGAGAGAGAGAGGTGGAGGTGGGGCTGAGTGGATGGAGGAGAGGGTGGTGGTGGAGAGAGAGAGAGGTGGAGGTGGGGCAGAGTGGATGGAGGAGAGGGTGGTGGTTGATGGAGGAGAGGGTGGTGGTGGTGGACAGAGAGGTGGAGCTGGGGCAGAGTGGATGAGGGAGAGGGTGGCGGTGGTGGAGAGAGAGGTGGAGGTAGGGCAGAGTGGATGAGGGAGAGGGTGGCGGTGGTGGAGAGAGAGGTGGAGGTGGGGCAGAGTGGATGGAGGAGAGGGTGGTGGTGGTGGTGGTGGAGAGAGCGATCTTGGTGGTGAATACTAGAGAACAGAGTGAGTCCATCAAATGTTACAAATACTAATGAACCCTGGAAATGAAAATGGCAGCTGCCATTAAAGAAACTCTAGGCGCTTCATCTGGACTCTAGACAGAAGTGGGTCTAGACCAGTGTTTCTCAACTGGTGGGTCCCGACCCAGATGTGGGTCCCGACTAGGGTGACCAGATGTCCTGAGAGATTTGGGACAGTCCCGAAATCTAAGCGTTTGTCCCGAATCCCGAATCCAGCCCTAATTGTCTCGAAAATGATACTCAAGCAGAATACTGAGTAGTTACTTTCTGATAAACATTAAAAACTGTCCATACTTGTTAGTTCGCAGAGAGGTTGAGTCGACTCGCACCCCCCTCCCCTCCCCCCCCCCCCCCCCGGCACCCACCCCCCCCGGAATTTTGCTCCCAGTCCGTCACTGCCTACAACACCACCCCCCCCCCCCCCCCCGAAAAAAACAAAACGTCCCGAATTTCAGCCAATCTCATCTGGTCACCCTAGTCCCGACCCAGAGGCGGGTCCCGGGGGCATTTTGAGTGGGACGCAGAGCATATGCCAAACCTTAATCTTGAGAAAGAAGCTCATGAATTAACTAATGTTTTAATGTTAATTCATGTTTCAATGGCTATTGAAGACTATTTAATTGATTCAGCCCCAATTGTTGCGACTTTTTGTTTGCTCAATGTTTTCAACGGTACGTGAAGGCATTGTTGATTACTGCAATACTGGTGAATACATTTTTTAGGGTCTTTTTGGACCTAATGACCAATAACACATGTGGGTCCTGAGGCGAGAACCGCTGGTCTAGACACGTGTTGGATAAATAACAAAAGTCTGAATGACAAGCGTGTCATAAAGTGTGCGCTGTACAGCGTGGCGGTGAACATGCAGCAGCTTAACTTAAAGGAGGATCCTGTGAGGGGAGCGTGACGGAGGTTTAGCCGGAGAGGGAGCGGCCGGTCAGCCGGTCTTTCACTAAGTGGATCTTCAGACTTAACATCCAATACACCTAAGTAACTCTCTGTCAGCAATCACATCTAAGTCACTGTTTCTTTCTTTCTTTCTTTCTTTCTTTCTTTCTTTCTTTCTTTCTTTCTTTCTTTCTTTCTTTCTTTCTTTCTTTCTTTCTTTCTTTCTTTCTTTCTTTCTCTCTTTCTCTCTTTCTTTCTCTCTTTCTCTCTTTCTCTCTTTCTCTCTCTCTCTCTCTCTCTCTCTCTCTCTCTCTTTATCTCCACATTTTACTTATAAAGCCAGAACAACTTATAATGTTTTTCATTTTGAAACATTTGATCTGTTTCAATGTGAAAATGAGTTCCCAAAAAAAGGTTTATATTGCCAATGATAAAAATCAGAAGTTGTTATCGTATTGCAGTTCCTAGTCATCGTTGGACACCTTCTAGAGAAGCCTATCTCTTGAATCTTGCTAAATCCAAGTCTGCCAACTTGTCCCCCCCCCCACACCCCCGTATCTCCAGGCGATCTACAAGATGGTTTCCTCCGTCATGAAGATGCCCGAGGACGAGTCCACACCGGAGAAACGCACAGACAAGATCTTCAGGCAGATGGACACGAACCGGGACGGTAGGTTCCTCCCCCATTAGGTGAACCTCGGCTTTCTAGAAACAATCCTGCTGTGAGTCATTTCAAACGGTCGCGGTTTAGGGCGTAGCGTTCAAACCTCATGTCATTATAATGTTTAGGTGACACCTGCGCTTCTCGGTGGTCTGGGTGTCATCATTTTATTGAATGAGCTTTATTAGGGTTTTATTGGGTCCACTGATTTGACGAGATCTTTCTCTCTCTCGCTCTCTTTCTCTTTCTCTTTCTCTCTCTCTTTCTCTCTCTCTTTCTCTTTCTCTCTCTCTCTCTCTCTCTCTCTCTCTCTCTCTCTCTCTCTCTCTCTCTCTCTCTCTCTCACTTCCTCTTTCTCTCTTTCTCTTTCTCTCTCTCTTTTTCTTTCTCTTTCTCTCTCTCTCTTTCTTTCTTTCTTTCTTTCTTTCTTTCTTTCTTTCTTTCTTTCTTTCTCTCTTTCTCTCTTTCTCTCTCTGTCTCTCTCTCTGTCTCTCTTTCTCTGTCTCTCTCTCTGTCCCCAGGTAAACTGTCCCTGGAGGAGTTTGTGGAGGGAGCGAGGAACGACCCGTCTATAGTGAGACTGCTGCAGTGTGACCCCAGCAGTGCTGGTCAATAGAGACCATGGACTTACCACCCCCCCCCCCCCCCCCCCCCCCCCCCTCCCCCCGACCCCACCCCCACCCCCACTGCACCGTACGTTTTATCTCCATTTAATTTCACCCATTTATTTTTTTAAATGTTATTTTTTTCAGTTGAGACCCATCAGATTTGGGGGAGTCACATGCAAAGGGAGACACACACACACACACACACACACGCATAATCACCCGCACATGCACAGGGTCATGTCACACACACACACACACACACACACATTTAAATGTTTTTATTTGAATCCAAACTTGCAAGGAAGGGGAACAAGACACACACAAGAAAACACACACACGCGCGCGCATAATCACACGCACATGCACAGGATCATGTCACACACACACACACACACACACACACACACACACACACACACACACACACGTATCCGGCGGTATTTACATGGCGTCCTTCCCCTACAGCCGCTACACCTCCACAGGCAAAACATGCGTCTCTCTCTCTCTAACGCCTGCACACAGACAGGAGCTGTAATCCCCAGACGGTATGTGTCTCTCTCCACCCCACCCACCACTGTAGTATGTAGGACAGCCGTCCCGCCGGGACGACGCTTGTCCCCCAACGCTCGCCGCAAAGCGTTCCCGTCTCGGGTTCGAGCGGTGCGGTCAGTAGTCTTAGTGAAGTAGATGAAAAAGCTATAGCTATATATTTTATTTTGTAAGTATATTTTTAAACATTTCTCCTGACTTCAAAGGGTAAGAATGACCCAAAGTGTGTGTGTGTGTGTGTGTGTATGTGTATGAGTGTATACATACATACACACAATTTTTCTTTGTGTGTGTTGCCGACTCGAGTCTTTGGATGTTGGATTTTGGTTATTCCAGAGGAAGTTTAATTCTCCGGATGACGTCATCTGCTATTATGTTTGGGAACTTCCCATGGTTTGTTATTCCCGTTGTCCAGGAGCTTTAACAAGAAATTCAGAGTCTATTTAAAACTGGAATAGTCGCTAAAATCAAACCATCTAGTGAAGTTTAGACGAACCCAAAAACAAAACAAAACGGCTCTGATCATCTTTCTTCGATTTCGGATGGAGACAAACGTCAGAAGCGAACAAGTTAGACGACACATAGAGATAATATATGCATAAATGTATATATTCCTTTACTCTTTTTAACATTGTGGTCGTTTGCCACAGTGACGGTTTTGACATTTAACTTATTGATGCGTTGTATTGTTGTGTTTTACTTGATGAACAAGACATGAATGTGTACAGTATATATTCATTCATATTTATGCTAGACTTGTAAGGGAAGACGAAGAGAGGACCACACATCTGCTATGCATAAGGGTGAATATGAATATGCACTGTTATTAACTGTTTGTATAGTTTTTGTTTCTACCCCCACGGATATGAATAAGAAAATAATGGTTGTAACCTAAAAATATATCCCGCCCCCCAAAATATGTATTTCTTGCGTTTAGCATTGTTAACACTCGATTTTTAGCAAGAAAGTAAAAAAGAAAACTACTGTGCAATTCCTGTATGTAAGCAGTATGGTTTGTTTTTTGTTTCGTTTATCCCACTTATTTTGTTTTGCTTTCATTTTAAATTTGGAGGTTATACAATTCACACAGTTTGGGGTTGACCAAGTTACAAAAAGTTTTTTTTTTGGATGGCTTGACCTGTATTAAGGTACCGCCTCCACGTGGACTGATCAATGGTTAATGAACCGTGAAATAATTAATAATAATGACTCGTTATTAACTATTGAAAGTGGCTGTGATGCTGCTGCTCCTCCATCAGGTCTTTCCCGTCTGTACTTCATTAGCAGCAAGTTGTGGTCAAGTGCCAAATATAGTCACACACCGAAAAAAATAAACGTAAAAATAATGACAACCATGAAAACGCAGTGTTATATCAATTTATACTGTACAATTGTTGTGTTATCTGTTGAACAAAGGTCCTTTGTTGCATCATTTTGTAGATTTTTGTATTGTTACTTGCATTTTTGTGTTCAATGTAGGAAATGTCCATTTTTGTTTTCTCAATAAAGACAAAATGGGAAGTTGGAGGCTGTTGGCTTTGTGGTATAGGTGACATACCTGCGCATTCACGTCTTTTATTCCTTTTCAAATTCAGTTAAACACAATAAGATGGAAGCAACCACCGGCTTCCCTCACAAGATATCGACAACATACAGGTACACATATTGTTTATACAAAATACACAAATGTCTTTATAATTAATGGCATTTTTTTTTGTAAAATGGATGCTCACACGTAATTAAAACCATTTTAAATAGATGGTGGCTTTTAAATAAAAAAGCGGAAGGACTACATGTCGAGTGAAAAGTATTGCACCCTCATACATCGAGAAACATTACATTGTCATTCATTAAAAGCGGTAATAAATAAAGACGCTAACAGTAGACATTTAACGAGGATCCGAGAACGCGGACACATCTCTAGACGGACCGTTGAAAAAAAACAGGACCTTGAACCGGAGCTGCGGTGCGGCTGCCATGCGATCGATCCGATTGGATAGTAATGAAATGTACAAGGTGAAAAAAAAAAAAAAGTTTCACACAAATGTCTTTATACAAAAAAAAGAAACACATTTAGCAAAAAAAGGAGTTGGCACTTTGGACCCATCCTCTGGCCAAATCCTACCTAGACTAGAGAGCATAAGTACACTGAGTGAAGCCCAAATTATACTTCTGCATCGCACTGCTGTCGCGGGTTTCTACACCGGTGCCTGCATTTCCATTTCTTATATAATCTCCATTATTTATATATATATATATATATATATATATATATATATATGGGAAAATGTAGCAGGAAATATATTTAGGAGAGGTGCGTGTAACCCACGGCGACAGCATCTGTGACGACGACGTAGAGATCCATGGCGTAAAGAACGACGGCCATTCGACGCAGAAGTATAATTTGGCCTAAAGTACGCTGAGTAAGAGTAACAGTAAGTGGCTCATGAAGGCTGAGACACCGGAGCAGCCATGATGCACCCCCCCCCCCACCCCCCCTTCCTCTTCATCATCCTCTTCCTCCTATTCATCCTCTCTCTTCACTGAATTCATCGCCGTTATTTTTCGCCGCTGCAGTCACACGGTCTTTTTATCCGAGGATTTACTGTCGACCAATCAGATCCCACGCTGGTCATGTGACATTGCACTAACTGTTTGCAATCTGTGGGACGGCGGTGGCGGTCCCATTCGGACGAAACCCTTCGTAAAAGTCAATCAGTTTCTAAGCCTATCAGTGGTTTTAGTCCCCCTGATAGGCGGTCAAGCCAGCCAACCGGCGGGGCACAGGCCTCAAACTCCTGAGAGCCAATGGAGATTGAGCCCGCCCCCTTCAGATCAGCCAATGAGCGGTCAGATCTCGGTGAGCGTGACCTTGTAGGCGTCGGCAAAGCTCTCGATGTTGAGGATGAAGGTGTCTTCGTTGGAGTAGTGCTCGATGATGTTGTCGTCCATGTTGACCAGGATCCTGCGGAAATAAGACGGAAGATGAGTTAGTAAAATGTTTCTTCCTTGTGTATCTGCAGGTTTCAACCAGTTCAATTTAAGTCATTTTAATACCTTTTCTAATACCAACTTAGACCACAATTTAATACCGATGTCATAGCCCAACGGCATATAGGTAAATAATAGTCCTCAACCTGGAATTGTTTTATAAGTATACACATTTGTATTGTTATTTGTTTATTTGTTGTAATCCCTTATCAACAAAAATATCCTGCATGCGCATGAAGTTATCACGCCAGTGCAGTATCTATTTGACATAAAATACATATAAGTTTGACATTTATTGGATTGAGGTTTATTATTTTTCCTCTCCCAACAGTCGCAAAAAATATTTAAAACCTGTGCAAAAAATGATATGATATTGAATTCCTTTTTAATGCCTTTTAAGGCCTTAAATTTACATTTTAAAGCTTTTAATACCTCCGTGGGTACCTGTCTGATCATGTTATGTATCATTGTGGGTCGTTTTTTAAAACTTTTTATAACGTAATATTTGGGAACCTCTGCTGTAACAGTATTCATGTCGATGTTCAGGTCGGCAGGACTTACCCTTTTTTACTTTTTTTGTACACTTTAGCTATCCTCTCCGTGGGCACGCCGTATTTCTCTGATATCTGTAAAGAACAGAAAACAAAACTAAAAACATTAAAAATATAACCTCAACATGACTGATTTATATCACCTGAGAGATGCATACATTTGACTTACAGACATATATACATTAAAAAACTCAGATTGGGGGGCTTAGGGTTATAAATATATGGCCTGCTTTGAAGCCCTTTAAGACTGTAACTGTGATTAAGGGCCGTACAAATAAAATTGACTTGACCACAACAAATGTACAAAAAAAAATATGTCACTGAAGTTCATTCATGGGTTCTAATATGAATGACATATGAAAAACACAGATACAAAATACAGTGTGAATGTAGACTCAGCGTCGGGGGGTATGGGGTGTGTTTGGGTGGGTGTAGGGTGGGGTTTGGGTGGGTGTAGGTGGGGTTTGGGTGTGTTTGGGTGAGGTTTGGGTGGGTGTGGGGTGGGGTGGGTGTTGGGTAGGGTTTGGGTGGGGTTTGGGTGTGTTTGGGTGGGTGTAGGGTGGGGTTTGGGTGGGGTTTGTCGTGGTTCCTCACCGCGTCTATGAGGCCCCTGAGCGTGGGGGACTTGAGCATCAGGGCATCGAACACCTCCTCCGCCTCCTTCCTCACGTACAGCAGCACTGTGGAGGAGAGAACTACAGGAGTCAGTCTCTCTCTTTATGTCTCTGCCTGTCTGCCTGTCTGCCTGTCTGTCTGTCTGTCTGTCTGTCTCTCTCTCTCATTTGTCTCTCTGTCTCACTTTCTCTCTCTGTTTCTGTGTGTGTGTGTGTGTGTGTCTCTCTCTCTCTCTCTCTCTCTCTCTCTCTCTCTCTCTCTCTCTCTCTCTCCCTCTGGTGTTGGGCCTCTGCAGTCTGATCGTTATGGAAATGCTCTCAGCGTGATATGGAAAGAGGGGAACATTTGAGCGTGACGCCGTTTATCTCTCAGCGGTCATCAGACTGAATGGTAGGCAGACGACAGAGATGATTCAATATGGTTCATTATGGGAATGAGACTTGAATGGGATTGTATGATTGTATGACGCTCTCGACTGAATAATTTGCTACAAAAAAAAACATAAAAGTTGGGCCGTCTGTTACTGCGTCCTTGAGCAAGACGCCCCCTACCTGCGCCTTATTCACCTGAATTCACTGTGAGTCACTTTGGATAAAAGCATCTGCTAAAATGATGACATAGACACTAAATATCTCCAGGTTGTTCTGATACAAGGGGACGAAATAGTGAGTCACACAATGGGGGGGCGGACCAATCGGGTCGGCAGGCGAATCTCCGACAGAACCAGCCGCCGCTTCATCCGCAAAAGTCAGATCGCTGTCTCCATATATACTCATATTCATATTCGTATTCATCCTACCTCTCTTATGAGTCTCCTCTTTCATCTGTTTGACCGGGGAGGGGCAGAGGTCTTCGTCTGATGATCGAAACATCCTCTTCACCAGCACACTCCTGACACACACACACACACACACACACACACACACACACACACACATACACATGTTGGTCATCCTCTTGTCTCCTCCTATATCTCTCTTCCATTTCCATCACATTTCCGAATCACATTTCCGTGTCACATCGAGTGCATTGCTTATGAAGGAAATACATGTGATGTACAGTTTGCTCACCCTTCTCGCTCGATCTCTTCTGGGTTGTAGGCAAACACCTGCAACAGTGCAATAATACATTTAGAAACAAGTGTGTCTAAACCAAGAATAACAGTGTTCTTGGTGAATATTTGATGTTCCTATTGTGTATCTATATTATTTAACATTATTTGTAATGGACAACAATTACTGCTCCAGCCTTGTTCTATTGGATTTATTGATTATTATCAGGTAAAATTTAGCCATTGGGTGTAGACTACATTATATTATATTACTCCCCTATTATAATATTATAATATAGATAAGAACATATAGATGTAATTACACAAGTTCAAGATATGATCTCCGAAGGGGGCAATTTTCTAGGTCAGCGCTGAAGTACACTGAACGGTAATAACAATTAAAATACAAAATGTGAAATAAGAATAGAAAAAGCAGTTCAAAAAATTGTGATGTCACTAACCTCTAGTGACATCACAAGTGGGAGAGTCCACCCAGACGGACGATGACTAGATCGCTCTACCAGCCTACCCAGTGGACTGTACCAACTGGTAGGCTGCTCTGTCCATCATCCATCTGGGTGGACACAACTACACCACTTGTGATGTCACTAGAGGGTAGTCACATGACAGTGTCTGTCTGTCTGTCAGTTGTTACCTGTCCGGCCCTCTGCAGATTTCCAAAATGGACGTCGGGGATGAAGAGCACAGGCTGGGCCTCCAGGTCTGTCATGGTCTTGAAGAAGGTGGCGTCGCCCTTCGCAGGAGCTGTGATCACACCCCCCGTACCTCCGTCCTTACCTGGGGAGGGGAGAGGAGAGGGGCGAAGAGTGGAGGGGATAGGAGAGGAGAGGAGAGGGAAGGGGAGAGGAAAGGAGAGGAGGGGGGAGGAGAGGAGAGGGAAGGGAAGGGGAGGAGAGGAGAAGAGAAAGAAGGGGAGAGGAGAGGAGAGGAGAGGAGAGGAGAGGAGAGGAGAGGAGAGGAAAGGGGTGAGAGGAGAAAACATTTTTTTCAAAAGTTGAAATAGATCTATAAACAAAGAAAACAATGAACTGAAACTGATATAAAATCTCAGATGTCAACTAAGTGTATTTTTCTGTGTATTATTACGGTACATTGATCACAAACCTTTGGACTTCTTGCGGAACTGTTTCCTCTCCTCGTCCCGAATCTTCCTCTCCGCTCCCTGAAAAGGAAATAAAAGTTGTTGCTGAGACTGAACAATATATATAGAACAATATATATATATATATATTAGTGGTGGGCCGTTATCGGCGTTAACGCGCTGCGATAACGCGAGACTCTTATCGTGCGATAAAAAAATGATCGCCGTTAATCTATTCTCAAAGTTGGGTTGGGAGCTGAGTCTATACCGGATCTCCTCCAAGGAAGGTAAGCGCCGCGGAACGGCTGCGTCCTCTGCCCGGCGACCCCCCCCCCCCCCCATTCCCGTTCAAATGCCCCCTATTCTGCACCGCCCGGTTCGAACCACCAGAGGGCGGTGCAGCATCAAACTAAAACGCTGCGCTTCGGCTCAGATCCTGCGGCCCTCACCTTATCGCAGAAGACCTTGATCTGGGAGAAGGCCCGGTGCAGCGGCTTGTTGCTGCGGTTGTTGTAGCTGTAGGTGTCGATCTGGATCATGAGCGGCAGACCCTTCACCCCCTTCTGGGAGGAGAAGTCTGTGCTCAGGCAGTTCACTGTGATGAAGATCTGCCGGGAGGAGAGAGGAGAGAGGAGAGAAAGCGACCTTTTAGACGTGTGATTTATAAAAAGGGGTTTTACGCTTTGTGGAGCTCTGCTCTGGAGACTTTAAAGGGGGAACCTCGCCGCTTTTCAGCCGGCTTTGTGTCGTTACAATGTGGGCTTTTGGGGGTTGACGCCTTTTAACGTCATCCGGCGGACAAAAGTAGCGGGGGGATCTGGGTGCAGGCAACATGGAGGACAGGTAAACATTGTTCATTCATATACTGTATATATACGCAGGGCCGGCCAGTGGCATAGGCGGTATAGGCAAATGCTAAGGGCGCCGCACATCCAGGGGGCGCCAAAAAAAAAAAAAACTTCCACTATTCTAAAAACGGATATTATTATGTCTTCAGGGCCGGCTCTAGGCATAGGCGATATAGCCCCCCCCCCCCCCCCCGCTGACAATCGCGCACCAGCACCCCCCCCGTCGTCAATCTCGCCTAGGGCGCAAAAAGTACCACGAGCCGGCCCTGTATATATGACCCACATTGTAATGATACAAAGCCTGTTTGAAATTGGCAAAGTTCCCCTTTAAGAACCGCTGCAATTGATGGGGGTCCATTGCTAAACAAACAAATTCAGACTTATTTCCTTAGTGTGCGCATCTCCCCTGTTCCCGTTCATTTTACTGCAAAATCCAAAGCATGATAACGCCACAGCCCAATCGAAACCCATACAGTATATCTGGAAACACACTTGTTGTGTCCAAGCCCTGACCCAACACCCTCCAGTACACAATATAAAGCAACACACCGACCACACACACACACACACACACACACACACACACACACCCCTCTTCTGGGGCTGAATACGATCCCGGCTTCAGACAAACCAAAGTATTTCATTACTCACTCGGGGTAAGTTGCTCATTAACCCGAAGTCATAAAAACAGTTAAATCGTCAGACTCTTTCAGCTTTACGCTGAACGCTGTGTTTCCTGAAGGAAACGTCTTCATGACCGGGAAGACGAGGCCAAGGGGGCGAGCCCCGGGGGAGGAATTCCTCAACTTTGACCCCGTTCTGTCGTTCGTTTTGTTCAATGTTACTGGAGGCTGGACTAATACGATATCATACCGGGTATCTGCCGGTTTCAACCAGTTCAATTTAAGACTTTATTAAAGTGTGGTCTAAGTGGTATTAAACCTTTTAAAAGGTATTAAACCTTTTAAAAGGTATTAAACCTTTTTATTACCACTTAGACCACAATGTAACACCGATGTCACAGTCCAACGGCGTACAGGTTAATGACAGACCTCAACCTGGATGGAAGTATACACACATTTATTTGTTTGTCAGTTTATTTCAGCATAAAATGATTTAAACATATTTAACGCCTTTGCCGCTCCTTTGTTTTAAGAAGATATTGTATAGATATTTATATTGTTTATATGTTAATACTTGGTTTCATATCTTCCTAATGTTTATTCTGCACCAATTACACCAATCGAATTCCTTGTAAGTACAATCCTACTTGGCAATAAACTTGATTCTGATTCTGATTCTGATTTAACGCCTTTTAAGGCCTTGAATTAAAAGTTTTGAAAGACTTTTTTTAAATATTTGTAATACCTCCACACACAGCTACCCTGCTACAGGAGGAGTAGTTCAGGGTGTGTGTATTAGTTTATTAGTTTATTTGTGTGTTAGCATTCATTGTGACCGTTTGTTCAGCGAAGGACCAGTTCAGTCTCTTGCTCTGAGTACATAATCCTCCTCCTGCGGACGGAGGGGTTTGGGTGAAATGGATCTGGGGGCCACGACCCGCGACTGAGGGCGCGTATGTGTGCAGGAGACCAACAACACCCCCGGCGGCCGGGCGTCCAGCCGCCACGCCGCCACACAGAGAAACCACCGCCAAGTACGCATCCAGGGTGAGACTAGACCGCTCGCAAACCGCACAAGCTATACGTCTCACTTAGGTGGGACAACACACACTCACGCACAATAGAGAGGCTGTGGGGGGGGGAGGGGTGGGGGGGGGGGAGAGAAAGAGAAAGAGAGAGAGATTCTTTGTCTCCACACCCCGATTAGAATGAAAGTAAGGAAAACAGAAACACACACACACACATACACACATGATCAAACTCAGGCACACACACACAGACCCACACACACACACACACATACACACACATGATCAAACTCAGGCACACACACAGACCCACACACACACACACACACACACAACAGAAAGAAAGAATCAGTAAAACGCAGAAATGAGGGCAAAACAAACAGTGTTGGGTGGAGATGGTGCTCGGTGTGTGTGTGTGTGTGTGTGTGTGTGTCTGTGTGTGTGTGTGTGTGTGTGTGTGTGCGCGCCTGTGTGTGTGTGTGTGTGTGTGTATGTATAGGCCCTCGGGGGCCTATTCAAACAGCGACGGGGGCTCTGTTTAAGGAGTGGCCACAAAGGAGGACAAACAAAGGAAAGCTATACACCTGTGGTTTTTCTACAGATCTGTCCCATGTAGCGCCGGCGTGACCGTTCAAACACACGCATGCTACACGCATGTACAGCGTGTGCGCTGCTAACGGTATATAGCGTGTAGGAGTCACGTCCAAAAGTTGAACTATTTGGGGGGGAAAGTTGAATTTGAGTAGACTTGACTGTTGTGTGTGAAAAGCGGTGAAACCCGCGTTTCCGTGTTTTTTTTGTTTTTTTTTCTCCCGTGTCGACGTCGGCGGCGGCGGCGGGGGAACTGCGTGTCGGAGCGTGGCGGTACACCTGTTCGCCGGCGCCAGAGGGCTCGCCGTTCGCCAGCGGCCCCTTGTTTGACTGAATCAGCATTAAAAGACCGGCTCGGCGGGCGGGCGGCCCTCCGACTTTGTTTAGTTTTTCTCGCTCAAACACACAAGCCTGGCGGGTAAAACGGTACACAAAGAAGTGCAGTATTCTGGAGAAGTACATAGAGATAGGGATCTGTGTGTGTGTGTGTGTGTGTGTGTGTGTGTGCGCATGCGCGCGCGCGTGTGTGTGTTTTGTATAATTTACTTTAGCTTCCTCGTTGACGTCCCAGGTGAAGGAGATGGCGTTGTAGGCGATCTCCTCGATGTTACTGATTGTGTTGAAGCTCTCCTTGTAGTCGGCTGGGAGGAGGGGGAAAGGGGGGGGGGAAGGGGGGGGGGGAAACGTCTCGCATTATTAGAAGATTATATTGTAACACGTATTTGTAAAACATTTACACACACAGTCGGATAGCTATTTATAAGCAGGCGACGACGTCATTGCGACGCTTCGTCATTCCCTCTACTGTACATTTCGTAATGATTTCGGTTTTTACATGTGTGTATTGTTTCAGCATTGTTGAGGAATGTTTTATTCATTTTAAACTTTTGAAACCATCCACCATCATCGCATTCCCTTCCCCCGCATCCAAAAGTGACTCTCAGGTCAAACAATCACAACAAAAACAAGACAATACAAACACACACACACATAAATATATGCTTTGGCTGATAAATGGCGGGACTATCTCCCGGATCAAGTGTGTTTTTGGGCGGCCAGATAAGCAACTAAACGGCACGCTTCATTTTATTAGATAAACTCTTATCTGCTAGCGCAAACAAGCAGCGAGGCTTCAAAGGCGACCAGTGTGTGTGTGTGTGTGTGTGTGTGTGTGTATAACAAGGGTGTCTATACAGAGGAGTCGTCTCAGACAGACACACACAGAGTAAGGCTATTGATGACCTCACTGATTGCAAGGCGGGAGGTGATTGTGATTGGCCGCGGGGGGTCCCGGTACTTGACCCCCCCGAGGTGTGGCGGCGAGTCTGACCGGGAAATGTTAGATGTGGAAATTTGTTGGCAACGGCGTTTGTCTGTTTGGTTTGTATTGTCGTTCGATTGATACGAAATCGTTTTTTAAAATCCCGGTAGGATTCATTGTGTTTCCGATTGTTTACCAACGCAATGAAAAAGTAAACACTTTTTCATTTTTCTTTTGTTGGCTGTGTCAACCTCAACAAACTTTGTTTTGAGTCACAGCCGGCGTCTACACAACGCGTCCTTCTGCAAATAAAACAAACCAGTTTGATGCTAACGGCCATTTATAGGCAAATGACCCGACTTGAACACAGTAGGATACAGTACACACACACCCGTCCCCCATCACACACACACACACACACACACACACAGACACACACACAGACACACACAAAAACACACACATGCACAAACACACACACACACACAAACACACACACAACCACACACACATGCACAAACACACACACACACACACGAGACACACACAGACACCCACATGCAAACACACGCACACACACAGACACACACACACACACAAAAAAACACACACACATGCACAAACACACACACACGCAGACACACACCGACGCCCACATGCAAACACACGCACACACACAGACACACACACACAGACACACACAGACACACACAGACACAAAAACACACACACACACATGCACAAACACACACACACGCAGACACACACCGACACCCACATGCAAACACACGCACACACACACACACACAGACACACACACACACACACACACACACACACACACACACACACACACACACACACACACACACACACACACACAGCACACACAGATGCACACACACAGACACACGCACACACACAGACACACACACACAAAGACACACACATGCACACACACACACACACACACTCAGGCAGCAACGGTGGCGACGGAGCAGGTGCACAGGAAGCCAGGACATGCGACACAT
>JAOPHQ010002581.1:110000-115000 GCA_030340625.1 Merluccius polli
AATATTGACACTCACAACGCAAAAGTTCTGGGTTCGAACCCCAATGTCCAATGATGAATTATGAAATAATAGTAACAGTAAATGACTAAATTGTCGTGTACTGCTGATTCATGATTTTCTCCAACTCTGCAGCAACAGAACAGAGTACATGGGCTGAGTTGTTGTGACAACACAGTGTGTTTAACCGTCCTCTTCATTTATCAGATAGATGATCGAGACAAAATACACACACACACACACACCCCCCCCCCCCCCCCCCCCCGTCTCTCACCGTGTTGGTCTCCTCCTCGTAGGGGCTGTCGGGGGGGCTCTGCTGGAGGTCCTTGGTGTATCCCCCGTGTCCCATGGTGGCGGTCACCTCGTAGGGACTCTGCTCGTAGATCACCCTCGCCGACTCCTCCCCCGCGTCCACCCGGTAGTGGAGCCCCGCCCCCATGAACACGGGCGCGTACACCTCCGCCTTCACCACGGCGACCGCCGCCGCCCCGCCCTCTCCTCCTCCTCCCCCTCCTCCTCCTCCTCCTCCCCCTCCTCCTCCCCCTGACCCCACTCCCAGGGTGATGAACTGCTCCCGCTTGCTGGTCAGGTGCTCCGTGCTGATGGACAGCACCGGGACGGACTTGAGGACCTGCACGCGGTTGTCCAGGGTTACCTCCGCCTCGTCCTCCGTGCTGCCGTTGGTCGTCGCCACCGTCCTACCCAGAATGCAATAGGACAGGATATGAGGATTGGCTCATGATGTACATCTTTGTTATCACGTTATTACAAAGATGATGCGCCTTAAATAAAATTACAAGGATAATACTTTTGTCTTCTGTAAATCGTGAATATAAATGTTTTGTAGTTTGTGATGATAAACTACATCTTCTGCAGCTAATAAGAAAAAAAACAAATGCAATAAAAGAATCTTAACAAGATGCTTTTGGGCTTTAAATTAAAAGTATTGGACCAATCAAAGCTCCTCAGGCTACTGACCTCTTCTCCTGTTCTTCTGTGAGCTCCACAACCTTAGCAACCGGCAGCACTCTCTTCTCTTTAGGCACCTGCAAAGACGAACGCAACAAAGTTAATCCTGTTATCATCGGCCATATAAAGTCAGCTAATACGACTGTAGCAGATCTATAATATGTCTACGAACATAGATGGCTATAAAGGCTTAAAAGCTATCAAAACGTTATCAAAAACATTTCTTTTCTTGAACTGAATTGTTAATTATTAACAATTGTTTTCATTTTCGTTTCGTTTTTTGGTTGATGTAGCTA
The DNA here is from genome assembly GCA_030340625.1 of Merluccius polli. NCBI lineage: Eukaryota > Metazoa > Chordata > Actinopteri > Gadiformes > Merlucciidae > Merluccius > Merluccius polli. The sequence continues at coordinate 111,263 of JAOPHQ010002581.1, forward strand.
AGCTGCTGTACTTATGTGATCGTGAATTTTGATTGAATTCTGATTGGTTTTTAACGAACGGAGACGTCTGATTGGAAGGTTTTTAACGAATGGAGACGTCTGATTGGAAGGTTTTTAACGAACGAAGACGTCTGATTGGAAGGTTTTTAACGAACAAAGACGTCTGATTGGAAGGTTTTTAACGAACGAAGACATCTGATTGGAAGGTTTTTAACGAACGGAGACATCTGATTGGACGGACCTTGTAGTAGTCGTAGAGCAGCCCCAGGGCGTTGGCGCTGTCCTCGTCTCCGTTGATGCTCATCATGGCCTTGGTGGCGGCGGTCAGCGGGTTCTCCAGGTAGGAGCGCCACGCTTCGTCCTCGCTGGTGAACGCCCGCCGCACGCCCGCGAATGAGCTCTCGTTGGGCACCACCACCACCAGACGCTTGCTGGAGCGCGCGCACACACACACACACACACACACACAGCATCCAGACAGACACAATCAATGCACATGGATAGGAGAGAAGGGAGATGCTGGGAAATGCACAGTTGACCCCAAATGTGCACATGCATGTATGCAGCACACACACACACACACTAACTAACTAACTAACATGCACAAAAAAACAAACATTTGTATTATGCAGCAACTATGTCATTCTGAGAGACGTGGGTGGAGAGATATTTTGGTTTAGCTGGACATGTATTGATCTTTGCGACCCAATTGTTGTGTACTGCAAACACACATTCAACATGTTTTACATAATTGCACAAAGGAACAGGAAGTTGTATTCTATGTGTGCGTGTGTGTGTGTGTGTGTGTTGTGTGTGTGTGTGTGCGGTTGTCTGTGTCCCTGTGTGTGTGCATGCGTGTGTGTGTTTGTGTGTATTTTGCCTTGATGGTCTTGTAGGCCCACTTAAGTAAAGATCACAGCAGGCCAGTTAAACACACAGTGTTGTCACAACAACTCAGCCAATCAGAAGGCAAACCCCCCATAACATAGGTGTGTGTCCAGGTAGAAAATCATTAGCGCTTACACGACTTATAACCCGTCATAAGAACTCATTTCCCTCTTTAGAGGTTAGACCATACAACCATAAACATATGTATAACAATAATGTGGATATTGAATCATATAGGATATGATTATTATAAAATAATTACAGACCATTTGGTGGGAATCAAACTTCTAACCCTGGTTGATATTTCAAATCATTTTTAAACACGTAAAATACGAATGTCGACCTCCTATTATTGTCTTCACTCATCTCTCTATTACAAGCAAAATGTTTGGAAACAAACAACTATCCCCATTTCCAGGTCCCATCAAATGTTGTCCTTCTGTGAACCACTTTTCGTGTGTGTCTCGACTCGTACACACACACACACAGGGGAAGCTACTCCAACAACCGTACTTTATGTAGAGCAGACCAACATTTTGAATGTCGGTCTGCGTATGTTTGCATGCTGCCACGTGATGGAGAGGCTGCAAGCAGAATAACTGAAGCGACAGCAAGACTAAACGTAGTGTGAAATGTCTATTTATTAACATTAGATACCTGTCAAATAGGCCCAATGAGGTTCAATATGTAACTCAAAGATCAATCTTAGTTTTGTTTGTTTTCATTTTGCGAGGACTTTTTCAAAGTTCATACTTCGTATTCAAACGTTTGCCTGTCTTCACTGTCATTATCAGTCAAGTCAAAAACAAATCCACATAGCCTACCACCTGGAACTGACCCCCTAACCATCTCTATACGAAGATATAGCACATGAATAGGCCCCTAGGTATTATCAATAGTAGTAGTAGTAGTAGTAGTAGTTCAACCGGAGTGAGGTGAGTGCAGGTGGAAAGTAACCCGGCGGTGTTTGTCGTTGGTTTACTCCATTGCTAAACATTGCAAATGTGCAGAGAGTCTGGCTGGCAGGTCAACACACAGCATTAGGCCTGTCGCAATGTAAAGCCTATTCCTACAGCTCCATGCAAGCATTAGTTTATTTATTTAATATTTAATTTAAGTTTAAAAAAAAAAATGTTTACACAAAATAATGCCCCATTTGAATGATAACTTTTAGTACTTTTAGTCCTACATAATAAAGAATAGCCTACAGAATATATAATATAGGTCTATATATAAACTAACATCGGATGATAGCAATTACAGCCTAATTAAAAATCAAAAGATGCCCTAATAGCCTAGGTATGAATCCTAACGCTACTGCAGCAGCCGATTATATTATATTATTATTATCCCTTAAATATTATTCCTGGGGGAAACCCCCCCCCCCCCCCCCCCCCCCCCCCCTCCGCTCCGGTCCAGACTAGGCAGTCTCCTCAGGTGGAGGAGCCAGGTCCCTTCTGGGGTTCATCCTAAACGCATGAAAGGTGAGCATAACAACCGGTGAAGTCTCGGCGGCAGGTCGTCATGACAGCGGAGAGGTGGAGGTCCTACAGAGGAGGTCCTACAGTGAAGGGTCCTACAGTGGAGTTGTCCTACAGTGGAGGTCCTACAGCACAGGTCCCACAGTGGAGGTCCTACAAGTGGAGGTGTCCTACAGTGCAGGTGTCCTACAGTGCAGGTCCTACAGTGCAGGTCCCACAGTGGAGGTCCTACATTGAAGGTCCCACAGTGGAGGTGTCCTACAGTGGAGGTCCTACAGTAGAAGAGGTCCTACAGTGGAGGTCCCACAGTGCAGGTCCTACAGAGCAGGTCCCACAGTGGAGGTGTCCTTCAGTGGAGGTCCTACAGTGCAGGTCCTACAGAGCAGGTCCCACAGTGGAGGTCCTACATTGAAGGTCCCACAGTGGAGGTGTCCTACAGTGGAGGTCCTACAGTAGAAGAGGTCCTACAGTGGAGGTCCCACAGTGGAGGTGTCCTTCAGTGGAGGTCCTACAGTGCAGGTCCTACAGAGCAGGTCCCACAGTGGAGGTGTCCTACAGTGGAGGTCCTACAGTGGAGGTCCTACAGAGCAGGTCCCACAGTGGAGGTCCTACAAGTGGAGGTCCTACAGAGCAGGTCCCACAGTGGAGGTCCTACAAGTGGAGGTCCTACAGAGCAGGTCCCACAGTGGAGGTCCTACAAGTGGAGGTCCTACAGAGCAGGTCCCACAGTGGAGGTCCTACAAGTGGAGGTCCTACAGAGCAGGTCCCACAGTGGAGGTCCTACAGAGCAGGTCCCACAGTGGAGGTCGGTCTACGTCCATCAATCCGGGGGAAAAAATGGCGAATTCCGCTGCGGGGAGATTTCGCGTAAACGCGCCCGCGGCGGCGGCGGCGGCGCGCGTTATTAACGACGTCGTTATTAGGCCACTCTCAATCCAAAACAAAGTGTTGTGTATATATAGCAATACCACCGGTAAATGACGACACGAGATCTAAAACCAACAAAAACAAAACGACCGCCAGATCTCGCATAAAGCACCAAACCCCCCCACATCCCCTTTAATCATCATCATCATCATAAAAGCCACAGAAAGTTTAGTTTTTCTCCTCCTCCTCCTCCTCTTTCTCCTTCTCCTTCTCCTTCTTCTGCTTTTCTGTCTGAAAGGTACATGCGCCATCCTCCCGGCCGGGCCGCTTACCTGTCTGTCTCCTGTGACATAGTCTGCTTCCTCCGCGGCTCTTCCTGGTGGAACTGGACTTTCAAGTCGGAGCAGGTTAATAGTGTGAGCGGATTGCCAGAAAGTTGAGCTACAGGTAAGTCGACTTTTTTTCTTGCTTGACTCACTTTTCTCTCTCTCTCTCTCTGTCT
>JAOPHQ010002581.1:120000-125000 GCA_030340625.1 Merluccius polli
GGGCCTTTTGTCACGGCGCCGTTTTTTTTTTCCCTCTTTCTTTTCTTCTCTTTTACCCCCGTTTCTGAAAACATTATCGCATCCTTTTCTCTCGAGAGAAACTTCCCTCTCTCTCTTTTTTTTTCTTTTTTTAAATAAAAGACCAGGAGGTTGTGTCTGTGTGTGTGTTTTTTTTTTCATGATGTGAGAAACCGAGGGGAAGGTGCCGCATAATGGATACCGCAAGCTGGGTGGTTTTCTCACAATGATAAGATTTCGCCGTCATCACAACTCTCCTACGCGGGATCATCTCTTTGACTTTGGCAGCTTTTTAAGTCGTATAGTGGTCAAATTAAATGTTTTGAAGTTCAGCCAACAAAGTAGTATGCTGTGGTATTAATAATAACCTTCATTTAAATGGCACCTTTCTTTACAAAAGTTACAAAGCGCTAACAAAGAGACCAACAACAAAAAACAGAACAAAACGACACCACAGAAACACACACACACACACACACACACACACTCAGGCACACACACACAAACACACTCAGGCACACACACACACACACACATGCGGAAACTAAAGACACACAAACATACAGACAGGCTTGAACGAAGTCAATACGTTGTCTTGGCTTTGTCACAGCCTAGTCCGGGTTTTAAAGGATGCTCTTCACTCAGTGAGGTCATTGTTAGGCGTAACTGACATTGCAAGAGCAAAGAGACCGTTTGTGTACAAAGTAAAACATATTCAAAGAAGGACAACACCCACTGTCTCACTTATCCAATGGCATGAACTGCAGCGCTCTGCCACACAGTGGTATTAACGCTGGTATTAACAGTTATTGGTGAAATGCAGACCTTTCTGGGTAACAACCCACACTACTACTGCTACTACTACTACTACTCATCATCATCATCATCATCATCATCATCATCATCATCATCATCATCATCATCATCATCATCAGCAGCAGCAGCAGCAGCAGCAGCAGCCTCCTCCTCCTCCTCCTCCTCCTCCTCATATTATTATTATTATTATTATTATTATTATTATGTATTGCTATATTTTTCAGTTTTTTATGTCGTTTTATAGCATAGTGCAGCTTTCACTACATGTGTTGTTTCCTCTTCATGTATGGTTTACATTCCTGAGGTGACCCCTAGTGTTACTCTGAGGTATGAGATCAGGTGTGTTTGGTTAAGAGCTGTATTACAGAGATAAGAGCTGTGGTCCATGTAATGGTGCAAACATGATCTGTTAAGGTGACATGCTATTGTATGCAGTCTATGGTTAATAGTTATAGTTAAACAGTGAAACAGTGTGAGATCAGATTAGATTTTTTCATATGGAAAATGTTAGATTTTACCCTATTCGACAATTTACCTTATTTTGGACGAAATAAAATAATTATTTACAGGATTTTTTAAACCTGTAAATACATCTACCTTTGGGGGTGGGATTTTGCAGGTATGTATAAGTTTATTATACAGCTATATTTATACAATTTGTATTCATGTATTTATTTTCACAAATGTATTACTGTATAACATAACCAATGGAGGGCGACATATCTGCTTTGGGACTAAAGGCGAGAACGCACCTCGGAAGGCAGTCAGTTCCTGCTACAGTAAGTATTTACAGTAAGTATTGTGAGTATTTACAGTAAGTATTGAGTATTTACAGTAAGTATTTACAGTAAGTATTGAGTATTTACAGTAAGTATTGTGAGTATTTACAGTAAGTATTTACAGTAAGTATTGAGTATTTACAGTAAGTATTGTGAGTATTTACAGTAAGTATTGTAAGTATTGTTTTTAACCCATAAAGTTCAGTTGGTCAGTTCTATTCGTGCGCTTAAGTTATTTCATTTTTAGAAAGCAGAAACACACGTGAACAAATGAAAGTGTTAACAAATTATGCGACGTGTAGACGATTATGCATTATTAAATGAACCTTCAATTTAAAAAAATAAATAAATACATTAAAAAAAACAAAAAAAAAACAAGAAGACGAGCATAAATGTTGTTGCTGCAAAAAAAAATTTAAAAAAAAAATATATGACAATTGGTATTTTGTACAGTGCGGTACTTTCCCAGGCTCCACATGGTCCTGAACGCCTCACCGGGGGCCATCACTCCCGGCGAGCTCCGCTCCAGCTGTCACACCGCCGAGACGGCGCCGAGCTAGCGGCTAGCAGCACCTCCTCCTCTCACCAGGCTAGCAGCACCTCCTCCTCTCACCAGGCTAGCAGCACCTCCTCCTCTCACCAGGCTAGCAGCACCTCCTCTCACCACCTCCTCTTACCAGGCTAGCAGCACCTCATCTTACCAGGCAAGTACCTCGCGGCTAGCACAGTCTCTCTCCAGGCGAGCTAGCACCTCCTCTCACCAGGCTAGCGGCTAGCGCCTCCTCTCACCAGGCTAGCGGCTAGCACCTCCTCTCACCAGGCTAGCGGCTAGCACCTCCTCTCACCAGGCTAGCGGCTAGCACCTCCTCTCACCAGGCTAGCGGCTAGCACCTCCTCTCACCAGGCTAGCGGCTAGCACCTCCTCTCACCAGGCTAGCGGCTAGCACCTCCTCTCACCAGGCTAGCGGCTAGCACCTCCTCTCACCAGGCTAGCGGCTAGCACCTCCTCTCACCAGGCTAGCATCACCTCCTCTCTCCAGGCTAGCATCACCTCCTCTCTCCAGGCTAGCATCACCTCCTCTCTCCAGGCTAGCATCACCTCCTCTCTCCAGGCTAGCGGCTAGCATCACCTCCTCTCTCCAGGCTAGCGGCTAGCATCACCTCCTCTCTCCAGGCTAGCGGCTAGCATCACTCCTCTCTCCAGGCTAGCGGCTAGCATCACCTCCTCTCTCCAGGCTAGCGGCTAGCATCACCTCCTCTCTCCAGGCTAGCGGCTAGCATCACCTCCTCTCTCCAGGCTAGCGGCTAGCATCACCTCCTCTCTCCAGGCGAGTAGCTCTCCGGTCGGACACGACGATAACCAGCCGTAACCACGGCTACCACCAGCCGTAACCACGGCTACTGTCTATCTGACAGCGTAATGGGCTTACACTTAGCCGCTAGCAGCTACGCGTCCATGGTAGCATAACATAGCATAACATAACATAGCGTAGCGTAGCATGGCTCCCACGTTACGTCCAATACGGTTTGATTTCGGACCCGCGTCACCCGCGAGTTACTGAGTGTTATTGTGAAGGCTAGCCTCGTGCCGCCGCCACACACACACACACACACACACACACACACACACGCACGTGTATAGCCTGCTGCTGCTGGTGCTGACAGGCACGAGGGCTATATATATCTATCTATATATATAAAGATATATATATATCTCTATCTATCTCTATATCTATATATAAAGATAGATATCCCCCCTCCCCCTGGCAACCCGTGTTGGCTATAATATCCCCCGGGTTAGTTGTGCTGAGACGTTCATATCAAACAGGAATTGTGTGATGAGATTGGACTGCTGTGGTGGAGCCGACATGCCAGGGCTGTGCAGTGCACGTATAGATGATGAGGAGGATGAGGAGGATGGGAGTCATTTTGAGTGGGTCTGCGATGCTGGTGTGAAAAAAATTGTTGGTGCTGCTGACGTATGGGATTTTTTATTTATTTATTTATATATATATGTGTGTATGTGTATATATGTATGGGTCTCACTATATGCTTATGAGTTCAAAATACCACTCTAAACAGGCTCACTGAGGGTCATTACATTGGAGTAATATGGAAATTGAAAGTATGACATCAGACTAAAACTAGTTTCCCTTCCTCACTGATGTTTCAAACCTCATATTCGATCGTTTTTTGGGGCATGCCTTCTCGTCGTAATTCATGTACACTAGCAATACAACTAGGTGTGACAATGTATAGTCGATTTGTTCATTTCATGGCGATGCAATGCCATTCAAAAGCCGTATGACGCAATCACCACACCGTACATGTTTTGTTTCACTTAAGCTACACCCCAAAGTCACCTCGGCTGGGAACAGAGTCAGGCGGTTACGTTATCGTGTTGAGACAACCTCCCGGACCTGAGATTAGCTTCATGTTGCAAAGAGAATTACCTGTATATATTTTACACAGTCTTAACAGCGAGCCTGTAAAGCACAGTGGATGATTGCTACACAAGAGAATAGCTACAACAATACACAGTAACCCAGATGCTATGATAAAATAAACTACTTCAACTGTAAAATGAAAAACTGTGACCGGACACGCTTGTGTTAAAAACCCTCCTGGTCTAGTTAATAATATTCTTAACCTACACAATAGCGGATGACCATAATGACCCTGTTCTCGTCTTGGTCTTGCAGAGTAGCGATACTGTGAATCCCCTGGTCCGGCAGGATGGCCCGCGGGCACCAGAAGCTGCAGTCCCAGCAGAAGAATGCAAAAAAGCAGGCGGAGATGAAGAAAGCCAAGGGCCACGACCAGAAGACCGCGGCCAAGGCGGCGCTGGTGTTCACCTGCCTGGTCTGCAAGGTAAGGAAGGACCTGAACTCGGCTGGTCAAGGTTCTGGGGGGAAATGTTTTGATTCGTGGTTGAACTATTTAGACCGCTAAGTCATTTCATTTTTCGTCCAGTTTAGAATGCAAAGTGTAAATAGTATTAACAAAGATGTGGCGTAAAACGTTGGATATTCAACGCGGGTCTGGGGGTCAGGATCGTCTAGTGGTGAGGGTGTTCGGCTCCCAGCCAAAAGATTCTGGCTTCGAACCCCAATATCCGCAGTCTACGTGTCCTGGCATCCTTGAGCAAAAATGACTACCCCCGACCAGTTCATTAATTACAAGTATCTAAAAATAACTGAAAGGCCCATTGGTGAATTTTTCACTCTCTCCTCCTCCCAGTCCCAGATGCCCGACCCCAAGACCTTCAAGCAGCACTTTGAGAGCAAGCACCCCAAGTGTCCGATGCCCCCGGAGCTGGAAGGAGTGGAGGCATAGATGGCCGCAGTCACTGGACCCCCCCCCCCCCCCCCCCCCCCAAACACACAC
>JAOPHQ010002581.1:130000-135000 GCA_030340625.1 Merluccius polli
ACTTATTTGACCACCAGGTATGCTGTTGATTATCCATTACAAGCATTTCTACATCTTACCTGTTGGGGACATCATAAGTGGGAGTGTCCCCCCGGATGTGTGATGGATAGATCAACCTGCTAGCCTACCCAGTGGACTCTACCAACTGGTAGGGGTGGTAGGTTCCTCTATCTGGCATTTGTAATGGCTAATGCCAACGCCACACCTGTAATAGATAAGGCAATAGGATCTAAGGCGCGGCGTGTTTATCGGTGCGGTAGTGTATGCGGTTACCTGGTCTTGTCCTCCACATGACCTGTGAACCTGCTGCTAAGTCAGCACACATGGAAACTGTTGCAAATGACATAACCGGGTGCTAACATGAACCAATTAGAAACGTCGATTGCCTGTAATTTTGGCATTTTTCATTTTTTGGTTACTTTTACAAAGAACGGTCATTACAGATTTCCCCTACAGCCCTGTCAGTAACACGTAAACCAAGCAGCTAGGGGAGCTAATTCTGACTTTTTTTTCTGACCGGTGACCGACAACTCGTTAAAGTATAATTGTGCTATAAAGAAATTCATGCTTCTGATAATCGCTACGTTTCCGAATGCATATTCGAATAGCTAACCGCCTAAACCTGTTAAAATCCAGCGGTTGCGTTTTGCCATGTCGTGACTGGCTGTGTGAAGAATGTGCCCCCGGCATTATTAAATAAAACAGATTATTACTTAGGCTTTTATTACTAACTAATGATATGAATGCACTGGGTTACGATTAGCATATAGCAGGCTAACAGGCTATCGGTTAGTTTAAAGTCCTCCCAGTGACAACAGATGTTGACGGCTCCGGCGGCCGTTCCTCAAAGTGGTACAAGTAACATAATCTCAGATGAGAGGAAAAAAGCAGAAGCTGCTACTTGCTAAAAGACATAATAACAGTGTGTTAAGAGTCATTACTGACAACCCCACTGATTAAAGGTACCGTGTGTGTGTGTGTGTGTGTGTGTGTGTGTGTGTGTGTGTGATGGTGAAATGCAAAATGAAAGCGCAAACAAATATCTTAAATGAATGTTTTAAAGGACAGAATCGGACGGTTCCGCTGTTGTGCGTCCTCCATGAGATGCCCATACACACAACAATGTTTCATCATGTCTCCAGTGTTGTGACAGCCTGTCTAGTTGAATGGCAGGACGTTCATTTTAAACACACACACAGACGTCGTCGCGTTGGTGCCGCCGATTTCCCCCCCTCTCGACCGCCACGCCGAAAATCGTACTCTTGATTGACGGCGAGGCCGCTGCTAAGCACACAGAAGGGCGAGGTATCCCTTAGCATTAGGAGACTGCAGACTAAAAACCATGGACGTCTATTCCATTAAAAGATAAGCAGTACATCTGTTTACTCACCCGGCAGACCAAACATCACCGCCTCTGCTTATATTCAACAGAGCGACTCCTCCATAACCAGCGCGGCGCCCGTTCAAAACGTCCCCGTTTGGAAACGGGCCGATCGCTCGGCCTCCGGCATTGCTGCTGCTCGCGGCTTTTACGAGAACCGCTCGTCCGAACGACTTCGCGCTCGACCCCCGCGCTTCTTTGGGCCCTCGGCGACGCACCCGGCGAGCGTGAAGTCGATCGGATGAACGGTCGTCGGGGAAAATCGGAGGATGGACAGACACGCATACAGAGATTTCTTCATTTCTAGTTGGATAAGCGAAATACAGAACCGTCTGTTCTGTTAAAAGTGGGGGGAATTGTTATACGCTCCTCTGATGATCCCCACAGGGAACTTTAAATCACGTTAAATACACAAATATGTATTCTAACTAGAGATGGGCATAGATTAAAATCTTTAATCTAGATTAATCTAATGGTAATCTTGAAATTAATCTAGGTTCATCTAGATTAAGGTGGCTCCTTTGAATGATGTCGAAGGTGTCCATAATATGTATTTTCTACCTAAATAATGTCTTATATTACCTAAATAGTGACTAAAAGTGGGTCTGTGCGCGATTGTTGAGCGGGGGGGGGGTGCTACCGGAGGATTTCGGTTCGCGATAATATCGGCGATAAAAATATTATTGCCGATACAAGTTTAACGGCCCATCACTAATTCTAACCGTTCCTTTTGTGAGTAACGACGCGTCGGTTTAACCCCTAACCTAGCGACGGCGTTGCGTTAGCGCTAGCGTTGCTAACGGTGCGCTCTGCGTCGCCAGGGCCTGCTGGACGACCACCTGATCCCACAGGCCACGCCGGCCGACAGCAAGGTGTTCTACCTGAAGATGAAGGGAGACTACTACCGCTACCTGGCCGAGGTCGCCACCGGCGTGGAGAAGGACGGTGAGTACAGGAAGACCGGCCCAACCAACAACCCCCCCACCCCCCCCCCCCCCTTTCATTTAGTCTCTTAAAGGCTAAGTAATAAACCCCTCACACTTAGTCTTTTGCAACCCAGTGGGTCAGTTTTTTTCCAACACCAGAGCTTTGTGGATTCAGGGCCGGCCTGCCGGTCCAGCCCTGAATCCACAAAGCTCTGCCACTGAGTGACTGAGTGATAGAGTTGCGCCATCGGTAAGAGTGAGTGATGAGGTGGTGGTTGTGGTTGTTGTTTCCCAATTGGGGCGGGGCCACAGCCCCTTGCAAACACTTCCTGGCTGCACCTGATTGTGACGCTTTCAGTCGTGGGCTGTCTGCTTTCAACCGGATTTCAACCGGACCGCCTCACAAACGATCTCATTCAACAGCTAAATAGTACGCTAAAATGTGTTTCTGAGCGTTCACAAGCGCTCTGTTTATTAACCGCTGTTTGTTCTGAATCTATCGGACGCTAAGGACGGATTCACAGTCCAGTCACATACTAGGATTTGACCTAGTTTTGCCTCAGATCGCAGTCGGCTGCAGACGTTCTGCTAAAACATTGCTGTACTTATACTTTTAAATCATCTTATATTCAGATTTTAAGGTGTTCCTGTGTAGCTCAATCGGTAGAGCGTGGCGGTAAACCTGCCAGGCTTCATGTCCAACTAGGGCCCCTATGCTAAGACCGTCTGCATCCACGGTATTGTGAGGCGCTTCGGATAAAAGCGTCCACCGAATGGCATATATTATTAAATTTATTACCGGGGCGCATAGTCGATCGTAAAATGGATTTACTCATCTATGCATCTGGAGTCGCGGTTATGCAGTGTGCCTTGGCACGGTTATAAAAGGGTGACAATATCAATCGATTTTAGTATTTTTGACAATACTTCCGCAGGTTGTTAAGGTAATGGGATTAACTGCGTCACGTCTGAGGTTGGTTTATTCTGATGCATATTTATCGACCTCCGCGGTGTGGAAGAGTGACATCGTCGTCGTTTGTCTTGGGTGTTGTGATGTATGGGTGGACAGTATTACCCTGAGTGGTACCCTAATGAACCGTCACGGCAGAGCTCCCCTTCCTCCGGTCTACAGTGAAACAACTGCGTTTCGTCGTTTGCTTTCTGTTTCTCTCCCCCCCCCCCCCCCCCCCCAAAAAAAAAACCTAGCCCTGAATTGTTTCCATGGTAACAAGTAATCCGGGCATCCTGGCCAGACCAGTGTCTTTCCACAGGCTGGACAGGCCAACGCATTTCAACCACTGTTCACGCCCGAGTCGTTGAAACACGTTCACGCACACACACGCGCGCACACACACACGCGCGCACACACATACTCCTGAGTCCTTGACCCATAATTGTCTGCTTCTCCCCACCACGGGCGGAGGATGCTGCTGGGTTGTCATGGTAACAGCGGTGTGAGGTCGTCTGCAGTTGTTGGGCGCTCAAAGGCCTGTTTTTTTTTTATTTTTATTTTTTTTAACTGGTTCCTGCAGTATTTTTGAGGAGTTTTGCTAGGAGTATATCAACAGCCAGGAAGGAATATATCATTAACCAGGAATTCACTAACTAACTGCTTCTCAGAGAATGATTCTCCCGGAACGACGACTCATACTTGCCCTAATACTTAGCATGAGCATTTTTGTCTCAGAATATCTCCTCCCCTCCACGCAAGTCAAACCTACAATCATAGGCTTTTACAGTAATGCCAGCAAGCCAAATATAGATTGTTTTTTGGTACTATTTATAATCCTCAAATTTGGGCTTTTCCCTCATTGAATAATCCTTGAGGGTTCTTGGTTTAAGTGCAGAAGGAAGGTCCGGTTGGCCATTGGCGACGGGCTTATGGCTTTCAGACACCTGGATTGTCGGTTAACTTTTTCCCATGGCGATGCAATGTTTGCCTCTCCAAAACCCCCCCATGAGATATAATGGTTTCCTGTTGTGCCGTTATGGAGACGGATCGGTCTCAACAGAAATGAATGCACACAGAAGGATTCACAAATGTATTTCGGGATTTATATATAAATGGCTCTCTCCACATAATCATTTTTCAATGCACACAAAAATATTTAACGTGTGTGTGTGTGTGTGTGTGTGTGTGTGTGTGTGTGTGTGTGTGTGTGTGTGTGTGTGTGTGTGTGTGTGTGTGTGTGTGTGTGTGTGTGTGTGTGTGTGTGTGTGTGTGTGTGTGTGTGTGTATAAATGTTAAAATCCACATTAAAAAAAATGTGGTTCACAAATGTATTTCTGATGCACACAAATCTTTTGTTTTCAATAAATGAAGAGAAATCCACAAATATATGTATTTCAAAAGTATTTGCAATTTTCATAAAAAACATTTGGATGTAACATTTATACACAAACTCTTGCATTTACAAACGGCTTGTCATTTGTGAACGTCACTGCATTTGTGTGTGTGTGTGTGTGTGTGTTTTGAGACTCCCTGCCTATCGGATGTCTCCTTCCTTTTCAGCCAATCGCATGAGCGTAGATTTCGACGGTGTGATTTAATGCGATCACATAGCGTTACATCTGCGCAGTCTGCAATTCTGAATTACAATGCATACAAACGTATATACGATAAGGGGGCGACAAGCTAAACGTGTTATGTTTCCACTTGCACTTGGAGTGCCACTACCAGGCGCCATGCCTTC
>JAOPHQ010002581.1:140000-207500 GCA_030340625.1 Merluccius polli
CTGAATCTGCAGGATTGCGTTTGAAAACCCCTTTTGAATATTCAGTAAATGCACTTCCTGGAAACAGCGCCCCCCCTCGGCGGCGACGGGAACTACAGTGTTGCAGCAGCAGCAGCAGCAGCAGCAGCGCAGCATTTTTTTTCTCCCCTTGTTTACATTAAATTAAACCGTATCATTACAGTCGCGTTACTGTGATCAGCACACGTTTGTTTCCGTGTTAGCGCCATGTGATCGTTATTATTATTTGTATTTTTTTGGGTTGTATTTCTTTTGGCATTTAAGGGGGGGGGGGTAAGCCGACGCCCCCCTTTTTTTTTTCCCCCACCTCCGCGTAAGACGAATGGTCCGTTCCGTTCTGATGACGTCACGGGGAGTATAAAAGCAGCCACTTTCCGACCGTCACCCCCCTCAACCCCCGGCTGCTCGTGCTGCGTGAGTGCTCCGGAGCTCGCTCGGCACACATTCTATAAAAAAAATAAAAAATACAAAAAAAAATTTAAAACCCCAAAAAACGCTTAAAAAATCTTTAATTTACTTTTCCCCCCTTTTTCTTTATTTTTAATTTTTTTTTTTACGATTTTAAATTTTCGTTTTTTTTTTTCGTTTTTTTTTTTGTAACTACTTCGGTGAAGCTGGACTTTTAAGACCCTCCTCGAAAAAAAAGGACTGGACCCGAACCGAGACGACACGCACATACACCGTGACGTCCGTGTCGCTATAGTTTTAAGGCCAAAAGTCGGTTATTTTTGACCCGTTTCTCGTGGTTTCCGAAAGCCGAGCCACGAAAGTTTGAATCCCGACACCAACGGCCACTCGCTCCGCGTCCCCCAGACCCGCAGACCGCGGTTGTCAAGTCGACGGTTTTTTATTTTTCGCCGAAAACCATCCCGGTCGAGTCGCGTAATACTTCTTTATTAACGTTAAATACTTAAAAAAAGAAAAACACAAACAAAAAACAAACAACAACAACAACGACAGCAGAAGCAGCAGCAGCAGCAACGGGGAAACCGTTTCGTAAAAAAAGACCAGTAGTTTTTTTTCCTTTTCATTTTTTTTTCTTCCGTGACGCTCGCGCTTCTTCTTCTTCTTCCTCTCCGCTACCGGTAAACGCAACGCAACAAACAAAAAAAGAAAAACCCGCAAAAAAAACAAAATGAACCCCAGCGCCCCGAGTTACCCCATGGCCTCGCTGTACGTGGGGGACCTGCACCAGGACGTGACAGAGGCCATGCTGTACGAGAAATTCAGCCCCGCCGGAGCCATCCTCTCCATCCGGGTGTGCAGGGACATGATCACCCGCCGGTCCCTGGGGTACGCCTATGTCAACTTCCAGCAGCCGGCCGACGGTAAGTCCTCCCTTTTTTAACGTTGAAAACATGGAGGTGGTGGTGGGAGAAATACATGTGGAAGTGACACGAATGTGGCGTTTTTAAATGGCAGCTTGGCGGAGAAAGAGGGGGGAGAGTGAGGGGGAGGGAAGGGAGGGAGGAGGTAGCCGGTAGCCCCTGCTTCTCCTCTACTCCACGTGACTGGGTCGTCGGACATATTGTCGGGTTCTTCTCTCTCTCTCCCCCTCTTTACCTCTCTCCCTTTCACTCTCTCTTTCTCCCCCCTCTCTCTCTCCCCTCCACGCCAAGTTGCTCAGAGACAGTTTTTCCCCATGACCCCCGAGCCGCCGTGCTCCGCGCACCGGGGGTTGGTCGCTTCCTATTCCGGTCACACGCAGCACGCCGCCCATGGAGGCCACGCATCCTAGCCGTTGGTTCTGGGACGCCTGGCCGCGGATCAAGTGGGTAGTCTCGGCGTGGCTCAGCCCATCGACGCCGACGCCAGAAAATGTCTGCATTACAGTGATAACAACTTGAGGGTGGGGGGGGGGGGGAGGGTTGGTTCAGGGCGTCAGTTTTGCCAACCGTAAAGGTGGCAGTTTATGAATGCTGTTAATGTTAATGGATGAGTAACTGCCAAGTGACGATGTCTTCACCCACCCACCCCACCCACTCCAGTATTTTGTAGGCTATATATGAGTTAGCTAACCCTATATATATATTCATATAACTATATCATAGTGCAAACTAACTATTTAGAGTGTTATTGGTATTGGCAGAGTAGTGGTTGGGGTGGTTCTGGGTTCAAACCCCTTCCTTGAATCCGTGAGCAAGATGCCTGCTCATGATGACATGTACATGACAATGGGTCTTATAATGAATAAACAGAAATCACACCTCAAAGCCAGTGTTGTTTCTGTGTAGGTTTAGACTTTGTCTTATAAATGACTTTGACAAAGGACACTTGACGTGAGCGTTGGGTCAGCCGTGGACCTGCTGTGTTGACTAAACATTCTCCGTTCTCCCCTGCAGCCGAGCGTGCGCTGGACACCATGAACTTCGACGTGATCAAAGGGCGGCCGGTGCGCATCATGTGGTCCCAGCGGGACCCTTCGCTGAGGAAGAGCGGCGTCGGCAACATCTTCATCAAGAACCTGGACAAGTCCATCGACAACAAGGCCCTGTACGACACCTTCTCCGCGTTCGGAAACATCCTGTCCTGCAAGGTAGGCGGCCAGGATGGCCCCCCCATGGTCTACCTCAAGTAGGCCTTATAGTGTGTGTGTGTCATTTTGAATGTTATTAACCTAAAAAAACAAGGCATAATGACATGAATGATGTGCCAAGAAACAAGATGACTTGTAAAAGAATGTAAACGGGAAACCTTTTCTAGCTTGAGGCACATCATGCCTCCACGTCGGCATGCTAAGTCTGTGAGCTCGCACATGTAAACTCGCCCGGGCCTAATATTATGCCGTGTGTGTAGGATTGGTTTTCTTTAATGTTCGTACTGATGCAGACCGGTGTCTTGTTCATGGAAGTATTGAGACTCAATTGTACCTCTGCATCAAATAGCCGCCAGAGGTACATCGTGAGTCTCTATTACACTGTGTATGTGTGTAGCCCAGGAGGCCGCGATGGCATGCGTGCACCTCTCCAAAAATGTACACCACATGTCAGGGTGGCCAAAGAACTCGGATTGGCCCGCTTGTTTTTCTCCCTTCGAGTTCAATTCTGTGCACAGAGAAAACAAATTAACATGCCATGGAGGTCTGCTTAATGTTGTTGTTGTTAATTTGAGGTAGACGCATCAATCGTTGGCACGACACATCTTCACATTATAAACAAAGATGTCACTCAATTTGTGGCCAATATCTTTTGGCGGTCTACGCGCAGAGCCTCGCAGCCACAAAAGCAACACTAGCATAGACACCCACACCAAAGTATACTTCAGCCTTTATGAGTAACGATATCGCAAGGTGGTTCATATGTTGGTGAGTTTGAATTGCATTTTGTTGTGCATGAGCGTCCGGCTTATGTCTTGCATGGGTCTCTTCTCTTCAAGGTGGTTTGTGACGAGAATGGCTCTAAAGGCTACGGGTTTGTGCACTTTGAGACTCAGGAGGCGGCCGAACGAGCCATTGAGAAAATGAATGGCATGTTGCTCAATGACCGAAAAGTGTAAGTGTTGTGCCAGTGTGTGAACTCGTTCTAAACACTGCCATCTAGTTGAAATAAACGTATTAACGATTCAGAAGCTAGTGAACCAAAATGACATGCACATAAACATCTTTCACCTTGAAAGAATGTCATGACAAATCATTTGATGCATTTAAAACTTAATTATGCCTCTTAAAAGATATTTACTCATTTAGTTACTCATAATCATTTATATTTGTAGTTCTGTAGCATAGGCCTACCCTACGAGAACATAGTTATAGTTGTAGGGTACCCCAAAAACATATTTGTAGTTCTGTAGCATAGTTCTGCCCTAAGAAAATATTTTTAGTTCTGTCGCATAGATGGATGTATGAAAGACTTCCAGTTCTGAAACGCACCGAACTCCCTTCATTCAATACTTTGGAAAGAGTCCAACATTTGTGCGCTAAACGTCATGTTTTGTCATCGCAGGTTTGTCGGCCGCTTCAAATCGCGCAAAGAGCGCGAGGCAGAGCTGGGCGCGCGGGCCAAGGAGTTCACAAACGTTTACATCAAGAACTTTGGCGAGGACATGGACGACGAGAAGCTCAGGGAGTTCTTCAGCAGATACGGTCAGTTTGCCCCAACAGAAGCCCACTGTTGGGGTGAGGGGGGGGGGGGCACAATGGGGTCTTTCACGGCAGGGCTGTCTGAGCATGTTTATGGGTAAACACGGCCTATATAGAGGCTCTCCACATAAAGTGGACGCCGACATGCCTCCAAATGAGCTGTGAAGGAAATTGGGTCGTAAAACCTGTTTGTGTAACGAAGTGAACAAACTTCCTCAAAACGTGCCGGACTGCATACATCATTGCTTGTCGTGTGACAAAAACAAGTGACTAAAAGTGTTTTCCCTGTTGTCTAGGCAATGCCATGAGCACCCGTGTCATGACCGACAACAGCGGCAAGTCGCGGGGCTTCGGGTTCGTCAGCTTTGAGCACCACGAGGACGCCCAGAAGGTGAGAGGAATGAGTTTGGAGTTTATCCCCGATCGAGACGCTCAGGCATCTTCCCCAGCGGCCCAAACGGTCACATGACGCCCTTCACAAGCCCTACCTAATCGGTTTGGCATGCAGCTGGAATGCCAGCTAAATGGCCTCAGTCTAGCCTTGCCTTTTGGTTTCAACACACATGGGAGAATGTTGCCTTCAGGGCTCTCTGCCAGAGAGCCTAGGAAGTCAGTGGCCGTAGTATAAAGAGGGACAAAGTACATGTAGGGAGGAGGTCATGGTGGGTGAATGAATCCAACACAGGAAATTCACCCAGGAGACCAACGCTGCATTATTTTTAGACTTGGTTAACTTTTTATTTATTTTTTTGTTTTCAGTTTTAAGTCGCCTGTTTGGTTGGGTTTAGGCACAACTACTTTAGGTTGAGGCAACACAACTGCCTTGTTACGTTGAGGCAACACAACTGCCTTGTTACGTTGAGGCAACACAACTGCCTTGTTACGTTGAGGCAACACAACTGCCTTGTTAGATTGAGGCAACACAACTGCTTTGTTAGGTTGAGGCAACACAACTGCTTTGTTAGGTGGAGGCAGCACAACTGCTTTGTTAGGTGGAGGCAACACAACTGCTTTGTTAGGTTGAGGCAACACAACTGCCTTGTTAGGTTGAGGCAACACAACTGCTTTGTTAGGTTGAGGCAACACAACTGCCTTTTTAGGTTGAGGCAACACAACTGCTTTGTTAGGTGGAGGCAACACAACTGTTTTGTTAGGTGGAGGCAACACAACTGTTTTGTTAGGTGGAGGCAACACAACTGCTTTGTTAGGTGGAGGCAACACAACTGCTTTGTTAGGTGGAGGCAACACAACTGCTTTGTTAGGTGGAGGCAACACAACTGCTTTGTTAGGTGGAGGCAACACAACTGCTTTGTTAGGTGGAGGCAACACAACTGCTTTGTTAGGTGGAGGCAACACAACTGCATTGTTAGGTGGAGGCAACACAACTGCTTTGTTAGGTTGAGGTAACACAACTGCTTTTTTAGGTGGAGGCAACACAACTGCTTTTTTAGGTGGAGGCAACACAACTGCTTTGTTAGGTGGAGGCAACACAACTGCTTTGTTAGGTGGAGGCAACACAACTGCTTTGTTAGGTGGAGGCAACACAACTGCTTTGTTAGGTGGAGGCAACACAACTGCTTTGTTAGGTGGAGGCAACACAACTGCTGTTAGGTGGATGTAACACAACTGCATTGTTAGGTGGAGGCAACACAACTGCTTTGTTAGGTGGAGGCAACACAACTGCTTTGTTAGGTGGAGGCAACTCAACTGCTTGGTTAGGTTTAGGGTTGGGCAGAAAGCCCTGAAGGTTAACTTCTCCGTGTGTGCGTCCAACTGCCCAGGGCAGTGCTTGTAGAATATCCACCTTTTGCTTAGTCTTGAATATCTCTAAATCTTTAATTGATTAGTTAATTTACTCTTCACACTTATTTTAGTTGTGCCGAGACCATTTCAATTTGCCGAGAATCGCTCCACTTTGTGACTGACGTGCCAGTAACCAAGGTTGTTGTTTTTTTTTCATCCCTGGTTAGGCGGTGGACGAGATGAACGGCAAGGAGCTGAACGGCAAGCTGATCTACGTGGGCCGCGCTCAGAAGAAGGTGGAGCGGCAGACGGAGCTCAAGCGCAAATTCGAGCAAATGAAACAGGACCGCATGACCCGCTACCAGGTGGGTTTTACAGCGGTCGTGTTTTGCTTTTCGATGAGTGCACTCAAGCGACCCCCTCTTCATTTTACAGTGGCAGAGTAAAGACGATGGCATGCTTGCAGTGAGACTGAACTTGTTTTTCGCCCAAAATAAGCCTTTTTGTTTGAATTAAAAGGCGTTGTTTTGTGTGTGCCCGTTCTTCTGAGGCTGTGCAATGTATCGATATTATATCGATATCGTGATATGAAACTAGATGCAGTCGTAGATTTTGGATATTGTAAAATCATGGTCTGGCGTAAGTGTTGTCTTTTCCTGGTTTTAAAGGCTGCATTACAGTAAAGTGATGCAAAAAATACTCACTTAATTCACACAGGACTACACAAAAATAGGCTTTACCATGTGGTTATTTTATATAGGCTATTTATTGAATTACCAGAAAACACGCTATATCGTGATGTATATCATTATGGTAATATTAAATGGACTTTGGACCGGTTGTTGGTAATGTTTTACGCGCGTCACGCACACAACAGGTTTTGCAACAAGGAAGTTTCTCTTTCCCAGCTGAGAGATTGACAAAGTGAAACTCAGGGAAGTCATGAATAGACGCACAGTAGTGTTACAGGACTTACAGTAAAGATGACCTGGAGCACGGTAAGGCCCGCTGGCTGCTTCACATTTTTTGATAGAATTTCTCTGATTTCTTCTGATTTTTCTGATCTGGACAATCAAGTCCAATGTGTGGAGTTCATGTAAAAAAAAAAAAAAAATGTTAATGTTGTGGTTGAAATTATTTTATAAGCTTATTGAATTATTGAGGTGCCTGTTTGGTGTTGTAGCTTCTGTTCATATAGACGCTAGGTGTTGTAGCTTCTGTTCATATAGACGCTAGGTGTTGTAGCTTCTGTTCATATAGACGCTAGGTGTTGTAGCTTCTGTTCATATAGACGCTAGGTGTTGTAGCTTCTGTTCATATAGACGCTAGGTGTTGTAGCTCCTGTTCATATAGACGCTAGGTGTTGTAGCTTCTGTTCATATAGGCGCTAGGTGTTGTAGCTTCTGTTCATATAGACGCTAGGTGTTGTAGCTTCTGTTCATATAGACGCTAGGTGTTGTAGCTTCTGTTCATAGACGCTAGGTGTTGTAGCTTCTGTTCATATAGACGCTAGGTGTTGTAGC
Source organism: Merluccius polli (assembly GCA_030340625.1). Lineage (NCBI taxonomy): Eukaryota > Metazoa > Chordata > Actinopteri > Gadiformes > Merlucciidae > Merluccius > Merluccius polli. The sequence continues at coordinate 147,363 of JAOPHQ010002581.1, forward strand.
TTCTGTTCATATAGACGCTAGGTGTTGTAGCTTCTGTTCATATAGACGCTAGGTGTTGTAGCTTCTGTTCATATAGACGCTAGGTGTTGTAGCTTCTGTTCATATAGACGCTAGGTGTTGTAGCTTCTGTTCATATAGACGCTAGGTGTTGTAGCTTCTGTTCATATAGATGCTAGGTGTTGTAGCTTCTGTTCATATAGACGCTAGGTGTTGTAGCTTCTGTTCATATAGACGCTAGGTGTTGTAGCTTCTGTTCATATAGACGCTAGGTGATGTAGCCTCTGTTCATAGACGCTAGGTGATGTAGCCTCTGTTCATAGACACTAGGTGTTGTAGCTTCTGTTCATATAGATGCTAGGTGTTGTAGCTTCTGTTCATATAGAAGCTAGGTGATGTAGCCTCTGTTCATAGACGCTAGGTGATGTAGCCTCTGTTCATAGACGCTAGGTGTTGTAGCTTCTGTTCATATAGAAGCTAGGTGATGTAGCCTCTGTTCATAGACGCTAGGTGTTGTAGCTTCTGTTCATATAGAAGCTAGGTGATGTAGCCTCTGTTCATAGACGCTAGGTGTTGTAGCTTCTGTTCATATAGAAGCTAGGTGATGTAGCCTCTGTTCATAGACGCTAGGTGTTGTAGCTTCTGTTCATAGACGCTAGGTGTTGTAGCTTCTGTTCATAGACGCTAGGTGTTGTAGCTTCTGTTCATATAGACGCTAGGTGTTGTAGCTTCTGTTCATATAGACGCTAGGTGATGTAGCCTCTGTTCATAGACGCTAGGTGATGTAGCCTCTGTTCATAGACACTAGGTGTTGTAGCTTCTGTTCATATAGATGCTAGGTGTTGTAGCTTCTGTTCATATAGAAGCTAGGTGATGTAGCCTCTGTTCATAGACGCTAGGTGATGTAGCCTCTGTTCATAGACGCTAGGTGTTGTAGCTTCTGTTCATATAGAAGCTAGGTGATGTAGCCTCTGTTCATAGACGCTAGGTGTTGTAGCTTCTGTTCATATAGAAGCTAGGTGATGTAGCCTCTGTTCATAGACGCTAGGTGTTGTAGCCTCTGTTCATATAGAAGCTAGGTGATGTAGCCTCTGTTCATAGACGCTAGGTGTTGTAGCTTCTGTTCATAGACGCTAGGTGTTGTAGCTTCTGTTCATAGACGCTAGGTGTTGTAGCTTCTGTTCATATAGACGCTAGGTGTTGTAGCTTCTGTTCATATAGACGCTAGGTGTTGTAGCTTCTGTTCATATAGACGCTAGGTGTTGTAGCTTCTGTTCATATAGAAGCTAGGTGTTGTAGCTTCTGTTCATATAGACGCTAGGTGTTGTAGCTTCTGTTCATAGTGACGCTAGGTGTTGTAGCTTCTGTTCATATAGATGCTAGGTGTTGTAGCTTCTGTTCATATAGACGCTAGGTGTTGTAGCTTCTGTTCATATAGACGCTAGGTGTTGTAGCTTCTGTTCATATAGACGCTAGGTGTTGTAGCTTCTGTTCATATAGACGCTAGGTGTTGTAGCTTCTGTTCATATAGACGCTAGGTGTTGTAGCTTCTGTTCATATAGACGCTAGGTGTTGTAGCTTCTGTTCATATAGAAGCTAGGTGTTGTAGCTTCTGTTCATATAGACGCTAGGTGTTGTAGCGGTTCACTATACATGTGATATCCAGAACCTGGTGTCATTCAAAACACTTAAAACATTGATGTGACTTATGCATTTGAGGGAAGCTGAAATTGTTGAACTTCTTAACAGTATCCTGAGCCGTTACTTGGAATTTTAAGTCTGCAGCTTTGTCAAATTCGGTGCTCCTTTCTCTATGGGTCGCACCGGCCAAAATGGCTGCAACAGTGACTGTAGTTCATGGGCCCCATGTTCCCTCACTGTGGACACTGGGGACAAAATTGTACTACGCACAACGACGTTACTAGTTTTGGTGAACGCTTGCTTATTATCCAACGAAGATGAAAAAATGGCATCCAGAGAGTAATTCTGTTTATGGGATTCCAAATAAAATGGCGAATCGACATTAGACGAAACGTGGAGCTGTGAGTGCGCTTGTATGAGTTTGATCCTTTTAGGATGGGATGATGTCGTGCTGAAGTGACGATGAATAAGAATTGTACATCTGTGGGAAATCTGCATTTCCTGGTGGCATTTCCGGGTGTGCTTTATGCGTACAAGGGATTTGACTTTGATTTAAATAATGTAATTTCACGGTGAGCGTCAGGCTGAAGTCTCACCACGTTCCCCCCCCCCCCCCCCCCCCCACCTCGCAGGGCGTCAACCTGTACGTGAAGAACCTGGACGACGGGCTGGACGACGAGCGCCTCCGCAAGGAGTTCTCCCCGTTCGGCACCATCACCAGCGCCAAGGTGATGACGGAGGGCGGCCGCAGCAAGGGCTTCGGCTTCGTGTGCTTCTCCTCCCCGGAGGAGGCCACCAAGGCGGTGACGGAGATGAACGGCCGCATCGTGGCCACCAAGCCGCTGTACGTGGCGCTGGCGCAGCGCAAGGAGGAGCGCCAGGCGCACCTCACCAACCAGTACATGCAGCGCATGGCCAGCGTGCGCGCCGTGCCCAACCCCGTCATCAACCCCTACCAGCCCGCGCCGCCCTCCGGCTACTTCATGGCCACCATCCCGCCGGCCCAGAACCGCCCCGCCTACTACCCGGCCGCCGGGCAGATGGCCCAGCTTCGGACCCAGCCCCCGGTGGGCCACCCAGGGGGTCCGGCCACAACGTGAGTAGCGCCGCTCCTTGCCTCCAAAACCCGTGTCTCATCATAATTCCATGTTTACTAATGTTTGTAGAATGGCTTTAGTGTCTGGGAAGGGGAGGTCTTCATTTGTGTGTGTGTGTGTGTGTGTGTGTAGACTTCCAGAACATGCCCGGTGTCATGCGGCCGTCGGCCCCTCGGCCACAGGGCTTCAGCACCATGCGGCCCGCCTCCCAGATGCCCCGCATGATGTCCACCCAGCGTGTCGGTCAGTCACCCTCAGCTTCTTGTTTTAGTTCGATAGCCAATGACACCGACACTAACATTTTCAATCGAGAATGGATCCATCTTGACGAAGTCTTTGTCCATGAAGATGCTAATAAAGTTTGTCGAGTTGGGTTTAGTAACCTTCTGTTCACAAGAAGGCTAGTTGGGTTACCCAGCTTACCTTGCCTAAGAAAGCTGAAAGTTAAGTGTTTTTCATTCATGTAGCACTGTTTCGAAATTAGTTTTGTATTTTTTGTGTATCTTGATCCTTCATTTCGAAATGTAATCACACAAGCGTTATGACATTGGTTTCTAGACAGTAAGTGGGATGTTGAACCCTCGCGGTTAAGTTATTTTAAGTCTGCAGCTTTGTCAAATTCGGTGCTCCTTTCTCTGTTGGTCGCACTGGCCAAAATGGCTGCAACAGTGACTGTAGTTCATGGGCCCCATGTTCCCTCACTGTGGACACTGGGGACAAAATTGTACTACACACAACGACGTTAATAGTGCTTTGGTGAACCCTTGCTTATTATCTGATCATGCGACAATGTTTGCATGACAGACAATTTACTTTTAGGTTAAAATGTTAATGAACATTTTGTCTCGATCCAAAGGATTCGTTTTTTTCTTCTGTCACTGTAGTAAAACTCGTAAAACCGTTTGTCCCTTGCAGCCCAGACCATGGGACCCCGGCCGACCAATGCCGCCGCAGCCGCCGCCTCCCAGGTGCGAGGCGTCCCCCAGTACAAGTACACCCCGGGGGTCCGCAATCCCCACCAGCACATGGCCCAGCAGCCCCAGGTCCCCATGCAGCAGGTATCTAGCCCGCCGCACCCGAGTCAGACTTGAAGCATTAAAAAAAACGAATGCCCAAGTACCCAATGGGGCACTGGATGACTGGGAGATATGTTGAATTAAATATCCTTTAGCAATGTCTTTCTCAACAATTCAGACATGACGATATGTTGCTCCAGGGGTGTTTTTTGAAAGTGGGTTTATTCGGGGACAGTAGCCCCGCATGTGGCCGTTATTTTTCGTGTCTCACTGGTTGTTTTGTGTCTCCGTCTGGGCAGCCTGCTGTTCACGTTCAGGGCCAGGAGCCACTAACGGCCTCCATGCTGGCCGCGGCACCACCCCAAGAACAGAAGCAGATGCTGGGTAAGGCTTCAACCGGCATGCTGCCGCACAGTCTGGTAACCCCTCCTTATAATATGGTTACACCCACCATCCCTGACCAACACTTAAGATCTCTCTCTCTCCCTTTCTCCCTCCGTCGATCAATCGATGCCTCCACCAGGTGAGCGTCTCTTCCCGCTCATCCAGAACATGCACCCCAGCCTGGCGGGGAAGATCACCGGCATGCTGCTGGAGATTGACAACTCTGAGCTGCTCCACATGCTGGAGTCCCCCGAGTCACTCCGCTCCAAGGTCAGTCCCCCCTCCATTTTGGACCAGGCACCTCCATTTCAACCACTCTATTTTATACCAAGCATCTCCATTTTTCGACCCCACTCACTTCTCCATTTTTCGACCCCACTCACTTCTCCATTTCGACCCCACTCACGCCTCCATTTTTTGACCCCACTCACTTCTCCATTTCGACCCCACTCACGCCTCCATTTCGACGCCACTCACACCCCCATTTCAACCATTCAGTTTCCAACCACTCAGCTACAAACAAAGCTCAGTGGATTGAATGGAGGTATGTAGGGTTGAGCCGGTGTACGATTTCAAACCATATTGATAATTAGTCAAACACCAAATCATATATATATATATAGATATATATATCTTTACCACCAGATGGCACGTGTCCACCACGCAGCACCTAGATCCTAGTCTACATACTCACTGGTAGGTGGCGGTAAATGCAAAGAAGAATTCGCAGCAAGCGTTCAACATTTTTACCGCGCTACTGGTGCAAAAACCGGAAGAATACAAGCATCCGAGGGTCATTTTATTATTTAATGTTTTAATGCATATTGCGGATACGTCCAAATACACGTTTATCAACGCAAAAAGTAATGTATTACAGATGAGTTGGTAGTCTGGTCCACCATCTTCGATGTGCTATAAACACAACACTGTACACGCAGTGTACTTTAAGTGTCATCTCCTGCACGCTCATTATATTTTTTATTATAATAAATATAATGGTATTTCCAGTGTACGTGAGAACGCGTCTTGACACGGACAATCTCCTGTTGGGTGCTACATGTGTGAAATGGCAACTCCTTCCCCGACACTCCCCAGTTCATAGAGTTCATATGAGAAAACGGCTATAATGACAAATGTCGGTACAGTTGGGTTTACATAAATACAGATATATAATTTTGCGCAGCACACCATACCGGTAAAACCAGAAGCCACCCAGCCCTAGAGGTATGAGTGGGGTGGAATTGGCTGGAGGAAACAGAAGTGAAAAGTAGGCTACACTGTTGGTAGTGAGTTGTCATTAAGCCATGCTGTCCCCCCCCTTCCTTTCCAGGTGGATGAGGCCGTGGCAGTGCTGCAGGCTCACCAGGCCAAGGAGGCCGCCCAGAAGACCGTGACCAACACTGCTGTCCCAGCGGTCTAAAATACCCTCCCACCAAGGTACTTGGTATGACCCATATCCTCCATAACCCTCCTTGGAAGAATTGTTGAAAGTCTGCAGCTTTGTCAAATTCGGTGCTCCTTTCTCTGTGGGTCGCACCGGCCAAAATGGCTGCAACAGTGACTGTAGTTCATGGGCCCCATGTTCCTCACTGTGGACACTGGGGACAAAATTGTACTACACACAATGTCGTTTTTTTTCATTCGCCCACTAGTCAGTTTCGCCCAGAGAAATAAGAGGTCGCGGGTGGGGGGGGGGGGGCATTGTAATTGATTTAGAAGGGTTTTAGTAATTAATGTATTCAGCCGCTATTTCAATGTTTAAACATGGCCAAACGATAGCAAAAAGCTCTACCTACTAATAACAGGTTGGTCATTTAATAAACACGAATGGCTTTTATGGCGAGCCGTCACCCACAATAGCGCCTGTGAGGGTGAATAGCGCTAGTGCTGCCATGCAGTTTCATCAAAACACACACAATGTTCAAAACCACCCATTTGCATTGGGATCATTGGAAGTACTCTCCTACTATGGAAGCCGTTTGATTAGTGATGATCTGTTCCTCTCCCGGCCTTTCGGGCAAGGGAATGGGATGAATTGCATGCGTCTTATTCCCACTGCCATAACATTTTAAGTTTCCACACTCATGACCTTTGATGTCGTTTTTGCTTTGCGTTTCCAGGTACGGTTGGAGCCCTGAGACGTACAGCTTCACCGAGGAGGAGGAGGAGAAAAAAGATAAACATTGAAAAAGCGAAAATGCAGAAAACAAAGCAAAAAGAAGCTAAATGACAAAAAAGAAAGGAAGGAACAGTCCGGCCGGGCCTAGTGAAGTAAACCACTAGTTCCTGTTCGTTTATCCAAACAAAAACAACAAAAAAAAAGAAAATTTAGAAAATTAAAAAATGTTCGGGAGTTTGGGGGTTTTAAGAGAATTCCACAGGGAATTGGGAGTTGATGAAAGCATTCCTTTATTGTTCTGACGTTTTATCCCTTTTATTGGTTTTGACTGATGGAAATGCGGGGAGAACCCAGCATTGTGACTTTACCCTTGACATTTGCTTGCTTGAATAAAAGTTATAAATGAATGATATGCCTCCTTATTGTCACACACTGGATAAGATGTTGATGCTCTCCCACCATGGGAAACATCTCAGACGTCTGAAGATGACGTTGCGAAAAGTGTAGCGACAACTAGTGCCACTAGAGGTTGCTAATGGAGAATGTGACATGGTGCACTGCCAAGTCATTCTGTAGTTGGTTCTTCAATCCCATTCTTAAGAGGCCAATAGTACTTTGAATTCATCTAGTATAGTTTATATTTATTTGATAACCATGTCAAGCTATTTAACATTTTGTTAACAGAAACTCGACCGTGAGTCAAACTTCAGCCATTAGTCCTATTTTCAACAATCAATACAACTTGTTCCCAAAAAGACAGTAGTTCATGTTGCCATGAATTGAAACAATGGAAACGACACATTTGTACTTTTTTTGTGTTTTTTATTGCGCTTTTGGTCACATATAGCACATTTTTAGGCCGCTGCCACCCTCAACCCGACACTTCCAAGTAGTGCCAACCTAGATGGAACTACTCGCAGGCGAAGGGTGCTGGAGATGCTGCCATGCATGTTGTTTCCAGGCAGCTCTCTGGGTGGCGCACCGAGGAAACCTGACAACTATAGGGTGGTTGGGGGGTTTTACTCGACGGTGAGCTTCTGGACCTTCTCCATCATCTTGCTGACTGAAGACTCAAGCTCCTGCTGGAACTCGGTCACGAAGGGCTGGATCCTCTGCTGCAGCTGGTCGGTCAGGGGGGTGACCTTCTCCTGGATGGCGGTGGCCAGAGGGGCGAAGCTCTCCTTGATCTGGGCCACGAGGGGGTCCATCTGGGCCTGTCCGCCCTGGACCAGAGTCCTGGGAGAGGAGGGAAAAGGTGATGAGGGGGCAAATCAGTCAACGATTCAAAGGTTTCCCATGCACACCTTTTTTTCTGTGACATGATCAGCCTCAAAGTAGGTTACAGATAAGCGGTAGACTTAAGAACCTGAGTTGTAAATGAAACCACTCCCTTACTTTTGTGTAAGTGGTCATTGGGACAGGTCATTGATTAGCGAGATTAGTTTACAGAGCGGCGTCGAAGAAAAGTTTCTTGTCTCATGGTATCTATGAGCTGTGGTATACTCACTGGGACTGGATGGCCTCTGACACCTTGTTCACGGTGGCCATCAGCTCGGTCCTCATTGACTCGAAGAAGTCGGTCATCTTCTGGAGCTCTGGGCTCTCTGCGGCCAGAGTCCCTGTGGAAAGGCAGAACTGGTTTAACAATGTTTCAAACCAAACTTTGCGTTTAAAGCAAAATGTGTAACAGAAATAAAAAATCCTACAATACACTATTTACAGTATTTTAAAAAATAATTTTCCTACCTTGTGCCAGAGCCAGCACGACGATAACGGCAATGAGTGAGGATTTCATGACTGCGAGCTGGGAGGTTCACCTGACAAAATAAAAAGCATGATATGATTAAATCACCTTTGATTACATAGTCTTGTGCAATCAAGACGCATCACAGCTAATCAGCGACTCAGTGGGTAGGCCTACATTTTTTTTGCCCATTTCAAAGTAAAAGTCCCACAGACCGTTACAAGTTTGGTTAGGCCTAATTTTTTGCTTTAATAGACTACTTTAACTTTTGTAACCAATACATTGGCCTACCACAATCATAATTAATGGTCATAAAGGGATAATATACAGCATTTTATGGTTGTGTTTTTTCCAAGCACAGCAATTCAAACTGAATAGTTTAACAATAGTTTTACTTTGTTTAATATAATTTAAAAAATCTAACAGTCTGGATTGTATGTTCAACTGAACATGTGTTCAATTGTTAGCAAGCTAATTACTGTTTCAGTTCAAATGTATTTTCTATAGTTTCATATAGTTTTCAGAATTAAAAATATACAATATATTTTTAAAAAATGTAAAAAAAATAGAAAAAAAAGAATACATAATTATATATATATATAATATATATTTAAAAATCAGATGATAGGCCCATCTTTCTGCCAACTCCAAAGCATTTCAAAACCTGAAAGTGCGAACCCAGGCTAAGTAAAAAGCAAGACACTTACCGTGTGAGGGTTATTTGGACCTGATGGTACTTTCCTTTGGGGATCTCCTGCTTCTTATAGTGCAGCGCGCTCATCGCAATCTCGCCACGGCTCGACTCCCATTGGACGAGACGGGGCCGATGACAGCATCACCAATAGGTTGATAGTGTTGGTTGAAGTGACATAGCATTTCTGACCCTTGTTGTTCACACTGTGCCACCTGGCTAATCCTTATCAAAGTCCAAGAGTCCCTGGCCTGCGTAAGAACACTGATTGCTCAGACCGGGGGGTGTCTTATCATAATGTTGATGAAATAAAGGCCCTTGATGCCCAGTTCTTATACTAATTTGCTCAACGATAGATAGATTGGATGACAGAGGGTCATGTGAGAGTTGACAGGGTTGGTGCCAGACTGAGCAAACAAGATAAAATGTTTACATTGATGCACATTTTAGCAAACCCGCTGAATCTGGAATGTGTTGTTCTCTTTTTCTTGCCATTTTATTTGTTTTGAGTAAATTGACGTCGATCTGAACAAGTATTTCACCATAAACCAAACAGGTTAGGCCTACTGTACTGTTAGTTTAGCAGAAATGACACACACACGCCTACACACACACACACACACACACACACACACACACACACACACACACACACACACACACACACACACACACACACACACACACACACACACACACACACACACACACACACACAGGCCTACACACACACACCGTTCCATGAATAATTAATAATCCCATGTCTGGCAAGGTCTACACTATTTATTTATCCCATTTTGTGAATGCAACTTCTAAAACGCAGAGGTTACTTCATAACATTTCTGTGATTAGTGAACTTCAACCCCATCATTAAATAGTTGTTGGTTGTAAAAAGTGACGTAAGGGCCGAGGCAAAAGGGTAGGACAGTTTTTGTGGCACACAAGACACGTGTAAAGCAAGATACGTTTGTTATCTTTGTTATGAGTTAAGTTGAATTCAGTTTGCTGCTGCCTTGGGCTTTTATCCTGACCAGGAATTCACTGAGGCAACAGAGGGGCTTGGAGCCGCTGAGGGAAAATCATTAGGCAAGCTCAGGAGCCACAGACTGAATCAACACAAACCGTGGAGCTGTGTCTGTTAGTAAGGGTTTGTCCAGTCCAAAATAAAATTAAAAACTCCTTAATAATAATAATAATTTAAAAAAAGCCCCTTAAACCAGCTTTGTTTCAGGACATTAGTTTGACTTCCAGCTGGACTCTATTATCCAGTCATTCAGTATCCTCCTATCCTGAACCACAGAGATGATCTAGTATTTTAATTAAAACCAGGGGACCGGTGCTCAGTGTGTGTGTGTGTGTGGGGGGGGTCTTCACAGAGACAGGGACAGAGACAGAGACAGGGACAGAGACAGGGACAGAGACAGGGACAGGGACAGAGACAGGGACAGAGACAGAGACAGGGACAGGGACAGAGACAGGGACAGAGACAGAGACAGAGACAGGGATAGAGACAGAAACAGAGAAAGGGATAGAGACAGGGACAGGGATAGAGACAGGGACAGGGACAGAGACCGGGACAGGGACGGGGACAGAGACAGTGACAAGGACAGGGACAGGGACAGAGACAGAGACAGATACAGGGACAGAGACCAGGACCGGGTCAGGGACAGGGACAGAGACAGGAAGAGACAGAGACAGGAACAGAGACAGAGACAGAGACAGATACAGGGACAGAGACAAAGACAAAGACAGATACAGGGACAGAGACAGAGACAGGGACAGGGACAGAGACAGAGACAGGGATAGAGACAGAGACAGAGAAAGGGATAGAGACAGGGACAGAGACCGGGACAGGGACGGGGACAGAGACAGTGACAAGGACAGGGACAGGGACAGGGACAGAGACAGAGACAGATACAGGGACAGAGACCAGGACCGGGTCAGGGACAGGGACAGAGACAGGAAGAGACAGAGACAGAGACAGGAACAGAGACAGGGACAGAGACAGGCACAGAGACAGGGACAAGGACAGAGACAGGGACAGAGACAGATACAGGGACAGGGCCAGGGACAGAGACAAAGACAGAGACAGGGACAGAGACAGAGACAGGGACAGGGACAGAGACAGATACAGAGACAGGGACAGGGACAGAGACAGAGACAGGGACAGGGACAGAGACAAAGACAAAGACAGATACAGGGACAGAGACAGAGACAGAGACAGGGACAGAGACAGATACAGGGACAGAGACAAAGACAAAGACAGATACAGGGACAGAGACGGAGACAGAGACAGGAACATAGACAGAGACAAGGACAGAGACAGAGACAGGGACATGGATATGGATAGGGACAGAGGCAGAGACAGGGGGCCAAACAACACAAAAACCCCAGGGAGGACCAGGGACCAGGGAGCCGCGGCCCATTGGCGCCCTCATACGCCCGCTCCTCCAGGGAGGAAGAGGAGGCGGAGGAGGCGGCACCCGGAGCGGCGGCTCGAATTTCTCCGCCTACCGACGATGACTGACAATCCAGCGGCCTAATCTAATCCCGGAGGCGGACGCGCATGGGCACCGCCGACCGCCACCCCCCCATATCCACATAATATCCTCCATCCCGTCGTGTCAGACAACTAGCCTGCCTTTTTGGTGGTCCAAAACATCCCCCCCTCCCCCCTTAAATCCTCCCCCCCCCACCCCCCAAAACCCCCTGAAACGGGTCGCTTTGGACCACCAACCACCAGCACCACCAGCAGCAACCCCCAGCCAGCGTAGACTTTGCTTTACGTCACGCCGGGGACAATGGACTCCATGTCGGACAGCATCCGCCCGCAGAGGCTCCAGCCGGGCATCGGCTTCGGGTCGTTCGGCTCCGCGGGGACCCTGCGCGCGTCGTCCCTGCGGCCCGGGGTGACGGCGCCCGTCGCCCCGCTGCCGCTGCTGCCGCCGCCGCTGGCTCCGGCGTCGCTGCTGTGCGGGGCTTCGGCGACGTTTTCGGCGGCGTCGGGGGCTTCGATGTCGGGGGTGTCGGGGGCCGCCGCCTCCGCCGCCGCCGCTCCAGTTCCACAGTCTGTACGGCACCATGGGCGGCGGCGGCGGCGGCGGCGTGGGGTTCGGGGCGGCCGGCGGCGGCGCCTCCTCGGCGGGCGGCGGCGGCCCGGGGAACCCGGCCGTGCTGAAGGAGGCGGTGGAGGCGGTGGTCCGCAGCTTCGCGAAGCACACGCAGGGCTATGGAAGAGGTAGTGTGTGTGTGTGTGTGTGTGTCTCTCTCCCCCCTTTCCTCTCCTCAGATCATCGTGTTTTTAAACAATAATGATATTAATAATAATGTAAAATATGGCTGAAGTTATGCTGTGTAGGGTATTCATATTTGTCATGGAGGTGGTTTTGGGGGTGGTACTTTTCTTTCCCTTCGCCATTTGTAAGTGGAGTCCCGTTACACAAGCCTGAAGCTCTGGTGGCGCTGCTGGATGCAGATGTTTGATTTTTCCTGTAATAATAATAATAATAATAATAATAATAATAATAATAATAATAATAATTGCTGTTATAATTGCTATGGGAAAACATGGGCCCCCACACACAGGCCGCCCCTGGGGGAGATGGTGACACGTTTTCCATTGGGGGTCCATCCATGTGGTACCATAGGCCTGGTGTAAATAGCCTTGTATTGGATTAAGGCCTGTTGGTACTGCAGCACAGCAACCTTACTTAAAGTACACTAAGCTTTGCTTTGTTTTCCCCAAAACTAACCTTAACTTAATGGTTAGGCCCTATGTTGTGTTTACATCCACTTGGGTGATGTGAGCTTTCTAGTTGGTCAGTAGTTCAACCCAATTTAATGAGTTAACTTGTGTTAAATACAAGTTGACTCGGCTCTTAATGACTCCAAACACACAGTATATTGTGTGGATATCATTAGGTGGTCCCGCTAGGCCCTTAAGTAATGAAATAAGTCATTTGTTTGGAGTACAGGCGTATTAACAGGAGTATTAAGAGTAGGCCTATTAACACAGGGTATTAGGCTACAGTAGAGACAAGGACAGTACAGACTGTTAAGACAAACCCAGTAGCTTAAAATAGTTTGTTTTTTAATTGGTAGACCTTTAGCATATTCACTTTACTTATCGCATAACTGTTTTGGAGATACAAAACGTTTGGAGCCATCGAGAGATATGGGAGTAAAAGTTCACTCCTAGATATGAAAGCAGTTTTCTACGACGACGTCATCAAAAAGATTAATGCTTGTAATCAACCCTGAGACACCATGAGGAACGATTGTTTCCTACTCCCATCTCTCCCGTCTCCGTTTAATCGACATCTGTGGGAGATATGGGACTACCATCTTATTTGATTTCAATGCGAGAGCTACAGTTGAGGTCATCTAAAAGATAGATGCAATAGAGTCACCGTTGATACGACACAATGAACACATTTCTCATATCGCTGTCTTTCTTGTGTCCCCTTTTTGTCCACGTCTTTGGGAGACAGCAATCACTACATTTGTACTACTATTTGATTTCAAAGTCAACGCCCTGCAGGGGTCTTAGGGTTGATGATGCATAACTACTTCATGTGCCGCTGTCCCCTCTCATAGTGAACGTGGTGGAGGCGCTGCAGGAGTTCTGGCAGATGAAGTTGACCAGAGGAGCTGACCTTCGCAACGGCGCCCTGGTGGTCTACGAGATGGTCCCGTCCAGCAGCCCGCCCTACGTCTGCTACGTCAGCCTCCCAGGAGGCAGCTGCTTCGGCAGTTTCCAGGTATGCGATTGGTGTGTTTGGTCAGTTGAGTCACTTCGTACGATTACAGGGTTTTTGATGGGTGTCTGGGTTAAGGGGTGTGTGTGTGTGTGTGTGTGTGTGTGTGTGTGTGTGTGTGGTCGCAGGCTACTGGATTATCCCCTCTGTTCAATTGATTTAAGATCAATCAAAGTGGCATTGTGGATTTACAGTTCTAATGCGTGTCTGTCTGTCTGTGCACAAGAGGGTCTGTGAGATTGCTGTAAGGCTTATTTGCTGAAATTCTGCAGACATTTAAATGAAGGACTTAGTGGGATCGGACTGATCTAATTCTAGTAAGCTGCAAGCTACGAGTACAATAGTCTCTATTCTTCCTCATAACATTTGTTGTGTATCATATTCTAAGAATATATTGTCATAATTCCCTTTGTTTTTTTTTTAAACCTTATTAATGAATAATAATTATCCTATAAAAACTAAGTTCATTAAGACGATGCCCCAAATACTTACTTATACTATAACATAAAGTGGACCAATACAATCATGTCCCATCATATAAGACCAGCCCCCAAAAGCATGAGTCTACCCTAAAGTCTAACGTCTAATTCTTCACTTTTTTTCAACAGTTCTGTCCCACCAAGGCCGAGGCGAGGCGCAGCGCGGCTAAGATCGCGCTGATGAACTCGGTTTTTAACGAGCATCCGTCTCGCCGCATCACGGACGACTTCATTGAGAAGAGTGTGTGTGAAGCCCTGGCCTCTTTCAATGTAAGTTCTTCTTCAGGTTCAGCTGTGACAGGCGGGGGGGGGGGGGGGGGGGGGAAGGTAACATGAGTTGTCCACACAAATACCATTGCAGTTACACAGTCACAGGCATCCAAAATGCCTGACGGGGGGAGGATGAGAAAAATTCGAGTCTTCTAAATACTCATCAATATTTACAAAAAAGCACTGCATGACCGAGTTTAAAAAGAAACCTGACTATACAGAATGCAGTTGTGAATACAGTATATCATCACATAGCAGAGGGTTGGGCCTCAACAGAGAAGTACGGTTCCTAGAAGATTGTTTGTTGAAGTTAGGGGAGGGACTGTATGGAGAAAGGTAGCAATGTTCCACCATTGAGGTCTACCACCACATACCAACGTCCCGTTTGTAAAAATACAACCTCAATCTCAACAGCGTTGTGAATCTGTGCTGTCACGCTGATGATTCATGTGTTTTTCTCGCTCACAGGGGAACAGAGAGGAGGCTGATAACCCCAGCACAGGAATCGGGGCTTTCCGCTTCATGCTCGAGTCCAATAAAGGGAAATCCATGCTGGAGTTTCAGGTGCATAACATTAGGACTGGGCAATATATCTATGTATATAAATAAGTATGTGTATGTATATGTATATATATATATATATATATAGAGAGAGAGAGAGAGAGAGAGAGAGAGAGAGAGAGAGAGAGAGAGAGAGAGAGAGAGAGAGAGAGAGAGAGAGAGAGAGAGAGAGAGAGAGAGAGAGAGAGAGAGAGAGAGAGAGAGAGAGGATATCATCTTAAATTTTGGATATAGTAATATGGTGATAAATGGGCATAAGTGTTGTCTTTTCCTGGTTGTAAAGGCTGCATTACAGTAAAGTAATGTCGAGTATTTAATTCACACAGGAGTATACAATGTTACCATGTGTTTATTTTATATAGACTATTTATTGAATTACCAGAAAACATGCTATAGCGTGATATATATCATTATCGAGATATTAAATGATCTATATTTGGATTGAAGATTTTGGCCATATTTCGCCCAGCCCTACACAAAACTATTATATTCAGTAATTTAGCACAGATGTAGGGTGTAGGCGTCTTCCAGGAGATACAGGCTAGTGGACTTCGGGGCTCAACCCCATTATTGGCTTATCCTGACATTTACAAGATATAGTTTGTAAATGACTGTGTTGCGTGTTCGAGACAACTGATGAGACAGAGAAAAAGAGCGTGCACTGTAGCATCGCAACGAGGTGTCGGATTTCAGTTGGTAACAACCATAATGGTTCACAGATGTTTTTTCGTGACCGACAAGCTGTTTTGTGTTTCAGGAACTGATGACAGTGTTTCAGCTGCTGCATTGGAACGGCAGCCTTAAGGCCATGAGGGAAAGGCAATGCTCCAGACAGGTAATTGCTTTGACTGTATGGCATCATGTGACCGCACCACATACATCACCTGACCATGAACATCACATGTTACCCGGTTGTCAGATACTTTCAACAGAGAAGCCAGTCATGTGAAAATCAATCAATACACGGTCACATGACCGTCAATGACCAAATGGTATCCAACAGAGACCCCTTTCTTCTAATTTGGTATGCATGCATTCTGGTTGTAGGGCTGCAATTAACGATTATTTTCATAGTTGATTATTCTAACGAGAATCATTTAGTCCGGAAAATGTCATAATAGCAAATGCCAAGTTACCGGAGTCCAAAGTGATGCCTGCTTTATCTGACAAGCAACCAAGAACAACTATTAATTTTCATAATGATCCATGAATCAAACATTTGAATTTGTAAAGCATCAAGCATCATGTTTGGTATTTTTACTTGATAAATGACCTAAACTATTAATCGATAAACATTTGATTTGATTAATTTCCCTGTCAATCGACTAATCGATTAATCGACTAATCGTTGCAGCCTTATCTGTTTGACTTTCATAGGAGGTGCTGGCTCACTATTCCCACCGGGCGCTGGATGATGACATGCGCACCCAAATGGCTGCCGACTGGGTGAACAGGGAGCAGGGCGTGGCTGGTGCCATCGGCCGCGAGCTGGCGTCGACGGAACGGGAGCTGGAAGAGGCGCGCCTCGCTGGCCGAGAGCTGCGCTTCCACAAGGAGAAGAAGGACATCTTGATGCTGGCAGTGGGCCAGCTGAATGCAGCCAACGCTGCCACTCTCCCCTCGCACTAGAGCCCACCAACCGCCACGCCGCCGCCAACCACACCCCAACTGCTACAGGATGCCCGGTACCAGTATGTGAGCACTAGTGTCTGGTGTAATCTGGGGTGATCTGTCTTCACCCGTTTTGATTTTCATCATATATATGTTTGAAAAGGACCTGATTTTTAAGCTAGTTATGTACATCTACGTATTGCCTATTTTGCCTTAGTTAAAAATAAAAACAGACAGCTGGACAATAGTGATTTGTATAAGTGGAATATTAACAGAAGGTGGAAACTTAACAGAAAGGCAGGATAGACACAGTTGTAGTTTATGAAATTACAAATGGCTGAATGAGTTATGCCACTGCACAAGATGCGTAGTTACTTCAATGTTGATGCTAAGGCACTGGCATAACCTAAAGGAAAACTGACTGATTATTACTGTTACAAACTTACAGACTAGTGTTTACCCGACTACAAAGTGGATGTGAAAAGGGTCTATTACTTTGGTTTAATGTAAACGCCTGCTTACAATTCTCCAAGCCTCATCCGAGAGCCATAGAGAGCATAATGCTTTCCATTCCCATCTGTGAATGTATTGATAGGACCGGACCCTTTAAGTAAAAAATAATCAAACGCCAAGGAATGACCGACACAGTTCTCCCCTCGAACGCTGAAAATATTCGCTTGCTGTTTTTGAGCGATGACTAGGTAGTTTCCGAGTGTGAAGCAAAAAATATTACCTGGCTATCATCGAAAAACCTCAGGTATTGAATCAAGACACCCCTGGGAACTGCCTCCTTGTGAGAATTTGATAAATCTATTGCCACCGTTATCATGTTTCTGGATCATAGGACACATCATAGGTAGAATGTACATTTTCTTATACTTTAAACTACGAGGCCTTTAGAACAATTTTCCTTTATCTTTGTATTGTACTTTGTCATGAAGAACATGTGTTATACTGATTCTGATTGCTTTTAGTGCAGCAACGTACCCACATGGAGTGTGGGAGTGTTTGCTTCTGCAGAATCAATACGATGGTGGAGATTTTGAAAGAAAATTCTCTGAGCAGCTTGCAGAGCAGTTTGGTATTTTTTTGTGAGTTTGAGCGTTGGAGTTTGTTACCTATTGTGTTTTTTAAAATTGTTTTGTGTTTTCGCTTTCACACTTGTGATTCTGCTTTAGATATATTGTTGAGGAAGGAGGACATTGTTCACTACAAACTGTAGTGAAAAAACAAAACAATTATTTCATCATCTTCAAATCTATTTTGAGATATGCAGTTAGCCATCGCTATGGACCTATTTCTGCCTTTTTTTCTTTTATATGATGTTTTGGCAAATTTGTCGTATCTACATTGTGTTTCATTACAGTATTGTGTGTCATATGAAGGCATTTTTTAAAAGCCTGTTGTGATAAACCAGAGCCATATTGGTGGCATGTGGATTTGATTTAACAGAGGTATTTGTTATGTAAGTCACAGAAGGGAAAATCAATTTCTCTTGGATCTTAGCTGCAGTTTATGGTCAAAGACACCGACTTTCCCAGCATAGCAGTAATAGCAATAAAAAGGCAGAGATACATGTTTTTTTTTTACAATTGCTTTGGATTGTTGTGCTTATAAAAAAAAGAACATTCTTAAAAGGTACTAACTTTCAGTTGTACCCATGGGGTTGAACCACATAAGGCCCAACAACTCAAAAGTTGAAAACAGGTGTTTTGAGTGTTTTTTTTTGCTTATTACAAAGCATGTTGGGTTCTGTGTTAAGATACATTTACATATGGCACTAGTTACAATCAAGTTGAACTTATATAAAATGTATTATTGAAGAAAAGAGGGAAGAACATACTTTTTTATTCCACTTTTGATATTCATTCACAATATGGTGGCTATTACTATGAAGGACACTGTTATAGTGGAATTTGATATACTTTCGAGTTTGCTGCATTGTTGTAAACTTTGCTGAATTATGATTTTTTTAAACTTTTTGTTTATTAAAAAGTGTGCTAGCTACATTTAAAAAGAACATTTTCAAATGGAAAACGTATTAAAGATATATTTTAATATCAATCAACGAGTTTCCCCAATCCAGTTCACAAAAGGATGCCAAAACTACCTGCCAAAATTAAAACTACAGCAAAAAAAAAGAAGAAGGAATTTCATAACTGATAAATAGACATTGCAAATTGCTATCAGTTGGTGAAAATCACATTAAATAGGAATTTGAAAGTTGTAAATAACAAGCACATTGAAGAAATTTAAGGCAGTAAGGCAGTACATTCGGTCTTCGATGGTATATGTGCAATTTTCTGCCTACTGTGAAATTGTTATATTTGATAAAATACAACTTCTGTTTTGCCATAAATACTTTTGATGCTGTGATTGACAACATTGTTTTCCAAAAAAAATGTTAAACATTGTGATATTTTATATAGGATCATATTTTTCCTGTTACCATCCATTTTTATACAAGGATATTTTCATCTTTTGTCTTTGATGCATGACTTTACATGTTTTTATATGTTTTGTTATTTTAGTTATTAAAATGTTTCATAAGACCCATCTTGTATGTGTTTTGTATGGACAATATTTTTATTCCATCTTTTTACCTAAAGTTTGTATTGGAATAAATAAATAAAAGCATATACCAAAGCTTATCAGGCTGTGTTATCGTTCATTGTTCAGTGCCATATTTCAGGTCATTGTCAGAGGGAATGCTCTTCTTTATACAGTAGCAGTACATACAAAAAAGTCTGTAAAAAAGATTACACTCGATAAACTGAATAAGATGTGAATATCTTATTTGTGAATACAAAGGCTGCCTGCATTACAGTAAAGTAATGGGGAAAAAAATAAGAAAAATACTCTTACTCTTCATTTGTTAAGCATTTAAATCACACATGAGTATACAAACATAGGTTTTACCATGTGGTTATTTAATTATTTTATATTTAGAATTTATTCATTTATAGAGGCTTTCATGTTATATTGATATATTAAAAGACATATAGGGGAGTGGTCATTATAGTGCAGAGTACCCACAGAGAAATGTCACCGGAACACGCAACACTGAACTTCCGCTAACGACGGCCGGAACCGGAAGAGGCGGAGCCAGTGTTTTGGGGCGCTCGCCTTGCGTTTATTCAACATGGCGGCGGGACCAATTTCAGAAAGGAATCAAGGTAACTTAAGCCATTGGGAATGTTTTTTTAATATTCTAACCTTTGGATGAGGACATGAGTTACTTTAGTTACGGTGTGGTTCCTGTGCGAGGTTTCATAACTTTAACGTCCCTGGAGGTTTCTGCCGGTTACTCATCATGAACACATGGGAGTTCGATTGTGCTCCGCTGTATGAATGAACGTAAAGTTGGCACTTTATTAATGAATAGACTAATCTGCGCCGTCCTCCTCCTCATGTGTACATGACGTTATTCTGTGTGTGTGTGTCCTGTGATCAGGTGTACCTGTAGTGTTGCTACACTGACGGCATTGTAGTCAGCCAATCGTACCCTATCAAGCTAGCTTGCTAAGTTGTTAGCATTCATAAACAACACAGTTGCTTGGGGATTCATGAAGTCATTCAATACAGAAAAGCTCTCGTACAAACCGTTGCATATACAAAGTCAGTGCACAGAAAACAAGCAAAACAAGAGACACACTTACGAAGTAACAATAAGGTGATAAGTGATGATCCATACACAATCTCCCACATATGCATACATTAAGCACGCATACGTCTAGTGAATGTATGTATGCTTCATCCCATGTTTACATGCATGCATATGTTATATATTAATGCCAGCGTGTGTTTTCTCCCAGATGCCACTGTGTATGTGGGTGGCTTGGACGAGAAGGTGTCAGAGCCACTGCTATGGGAGCTCTTCCTGCAGGCCGGACCTGTGGTCAACACGCACATGCCAAAAGACAGAGTTACGGGCCAACACCAAGGTGGGGAGATGATGCAGAAATGTACATCACCGAATGTATAGGTGCTGAGAACCTGAAGCTAAATCTAGGGCTGCAACTAACGAATATGTTCAGTCAATTAAGCTGACAATAACGTTTTTCGATTCATCCCGTAGTCTAGAAAATGTCATAAGTAATAGCAAATGCCATCACAAGTTACCAGGGTCCTAAAGCGATATATTAAATTTGCTTGCTTGATCTGACGAGCAGCCAAGAACTAAAGTATTAATTGTATAATGATCATGAACACACATCTGAGTTTCTGAAGGATCAAGCAGCAAATATTTGGCATTTGTACTTGACTTGATATCACTTTATAAGAATTGGGCCCCGTTTTCTTTTGTGTCGATTGACTAACCGATGAATCGACTGATGCTTGCAGCCCCACCTAAACCCCCCTTTCTGTCCGTAAAGGCTACGGCTTTGTGGAGTTCCTAAGTGAGGAGGATGCCGACTACGCCATCAAGATCATGAACATGATCAAGCTCTACGGCAAGCCCATCCGGGTCAACAAGGCCTCGGCGCACAACAAGAACCTGGACGTGGGCGCCAACATCTTCATCGGCAATCTGGACCCGGAGATCGACGAGAAGCTCCTGTACGACACGTTCAGCGCCTTCGGCGTCATCCTGCAGACGCCCAAGATCATGCGGGACCCCGACACGGGCAACTCCAAGGGCTACGCCTTCATCAACTTCGCCAGCTTCGACGCGTCAGACGCCGCCATCGAGGCCATGAACGGCCAGTATCTGTGCAACCGGCCCATCACCGTGTCCTACGCCTTCAAGAAGGACTCCAAGGGGGAGCGCCACGGCTCGGCCGCCGAGCGCCTCCTCGCGGCCCAGAACCCGCTCTCGCAGGCGGACCGGCCCCACCAGCTGTTCGCCGACGCCCCACCCCCTCCCTCGGCGCCCACCCCGGTGCTCACGTCTATGGGCGCCACCATGTCCATGCCAGGTAGGCATGACGATGATGATGATGATGATGATGATGATGATGATGATGGGGTGGGGGAGGTGATTTGAATGGGGAGGATCTGACTATCTACTATCAATTCCTACTCCTCAGCAGCTCCTCAGAAGTTATGATGTAGTGAATTGTGTCATATTGATGCTCAAGGGCAAAGGCCTATTGGAACAGCATGCTCCCTGGCCGCGTCCAAAATGAACACCTGCCACCAGCCGAAGGCTGATAGATTTGCCCATTTGGCAGGTAAAAGAAATGCAGGGTTATATTTTAAAACAATTGCTTGGCAGTAGATTTTGGCAGGTAAAAATTCGGCTTCCTCGACCCTCAAGAGGGAGGAGAGCTGAAGACATTAGTGACAATCTGTCAAACTGTCATTGAGATTGAAAGTCAATCTGCATGCCACAGTGTATGGGTGCCATCATGAATCCAAGTTAATGACGTTTTTATCTTCTAAAATCTCCAATGAACATTTCCATAAGCCATTTCTGTACACATGATTATTTTTTTTTACAAAATTGATGAAAGGGGTGCCTTTTTTTAATGGCAAATTCAACCGTTTCCTCCTCCCCCACAGGCATGCCACCTCCCGGTGCCTTTCCGCCCGTGCCTCCCCCAGGGTCCATGCCCCCAGGCATGCCCCACGGCATGCCCATGCCCCCCAACGCAGGCTCCCAGGGACCACAGGGTGGGGGCTCTGGGCCTCCACCCGGACCACCTCCCTTCCCACCCGCTGGAATGCACCACGGTACGTTTACCTTCCTGCGTTAGTTAGGAATGGGCGTTTTCCCATCCAATTGAATTTTATGTTTTTGTTGTTGGTTTTCCTGAAGTTCACATCGTTTTAAGGAAGATGTTTCAGAATTGGTCTTGACAACGTTGCTTACCGTTTAAATATCGATTGAGGGACAAGAGGCAATGGTCTCTATCCCAGGAAACACTGCAATCTGACCTACATTTTGAATACACTTAG
Source organism: Merluccius polli (assembly GCA_030340625.1). Lineage (NCBI taxonomy): Eukaryota > Metazoa > Chordata > Actinopteri > Gadiformes > Merlucciidae > Merluccius > Merluccius polli. The sequence goes on from JAOPHQ010002581.1 coordinate 169,631, forward strand.
CTCCCTGCAAAACATGCTGACACCGCTGGCTCCAGCAGCACCCAGGGCTAAAACTGAACTTTGACCCCTTCGCCTCCCCCAGGTATGCAAATGCAGATGCCTCATGCGCCCCCAGGGATGGTGCCACCTCCCCCCCACCCACCCGGAGCAAACCAGCACCGGGCACCGCCCCCGCCCGGCATGCCCCCCCACCCACACATGGGCATGCCCCCCAGAGGACCATACCATGGCCCCCCCATGGGTGAGTTTACTATGGCTTTTTCTCATTTATTCTTTATCAGTTGGTGTTTTAAAGACCTCATAAGGACATGAGGAAAATGTTTTTGGGAACTATTTCAGCCCATTAAACTTGGTTATAATAACTTGAAGTAACGCGATTAACATGCAACAAGTTATCAACATTTTTGTATGTTTTATTGTCATGCTTTAGAATAATGATGCACTACCACTTTAATTTAAGGCTGCCCAACAGTCCCAGCACAATGTTGCCCTGTGTCATTCATGATTCATTCATTATCTTAAAAAGGATGTGGTGGGTGGCGGGGGGGAAGTAAAGCTTGAGTCAGGAAAAAACAAAATTAACAATCCTTTCACATAGAAATATTCCAGAACATTTTGTGCGCTAGCCACATGGCACTACCAGATGCTTGTTACTTACAGCTGTGTCTTGACAGTGATGAACACGATGAAAGCTCTGACAGCACTGGCATTAGCGATGTAAGCATGTCACTCTGCTTAAACAAGTTGAGTGGAAGCTTTAGAGAACATTGTTTTTATTCATGATAAAATATACTTCAAACAACACAGCTACCGAGCAATTCTGTTTAGCACCACCACCACCACAAAAAAGTGAATCCTACCTGTATCTCTAGAATGAATCGGTGCCAACTGACATATTGTCAACTGTAAACAATGGAAACATTTGCATGGTCATTAAGGGGACACGTTTTATCCAAAGCGACTAACAAGTGAGGCTGAGAACAATCGAAGCACACAATAAAACTTGGAGCAATTACAAAAAAAAATCGCACGCTGCCCAAGTTACTAAACCAACATGGGCAGAGTGCAGCGTAGCTAGAAAACGGTAGAAAACAAAGTTGGTAGACATCTTTTTTTGAACATGTTGTGTTGTGTGGAGATTGTTTCTGTTTTGTCCCACTCACACGTTAACGCCACATCCCTCCTCTCCTTCGCTCCCCAGGCCCGCCGATGCACCCGGGGATGAGAGGGCCCCCTCCGCCCATGCCCCCGCCCGGCTACGGCGGCGGCCCCCCACGGCCCCCTCCCTTCGGCTTCCAGCGGGGACCGCCTATGCCCCCCCGGCCCCCTGGTGGGCCCCCACGCGTTCCCATGAGGGGTCCCATGCCGTCTTAGTCTCCTCCTAGACAGTAGACAGTTGGGGTCGCTACTTTAGTACTATTTTTTGTTTTGTTTTTGTTATGTTTCTTTTTTAAACATTGGATCAATTCTAGTTTATAATTGTGAAAGTAATTTAACCGCCACCATGTGTTTTTTTTGTCGTCACTGTACAGATGCCGGACCTTTGAGCAATAAAGGTTTTAATACAAGTGTGTTGTTTGTTTTTCTCTGGTTCTGTGTGATTTAGTGAATAGCTGGATAACTGTCTCTAATCGACATGGAAATGGATATACAATTGGAAAAGATTCAAGTTAACGTGCGCAAACAGAATACATCGGAGGATATCTCATCACCTGTCGAAAGACCGAAGATAAGACGGTGTTTTCTGTGGTTTGGCACACGTTGTGTTTTAAGGGTTCCCACTAGGCCTGCACGATATCAGCAAAATGTGCGATGTGCGATCACACTGTTCAATATTGCGATGACGATATGACTTGCGATAAATAAGAAAATATTTAAGTTTGCATACAGTTCCTGTCTCTTTCAGATTTTTCAGCTTTAATAGATTCCCTGCTTTTAGGTACTCTCAACACTGAATAGCTGATGGTAATTACATTAAAAAAAAGGGAAAATAATATTCTTGTGCATGCTTTTATTGAAACCCACATAACATTAATTTACATGTTATTGTAAGTTTCCTTACCCTGCTCTCAACAAAAACAAAAAGTATCTATTGAAATAAAAGAATCTCAGGGGGAGAAGAGCTTAAATAAATAACACAAATAAATTCTGGATTGGATACTGACAGGGTTAAATAATGTCCAAAACATACTCCGTAGTTTGTGGTTTAAAATGTATAAGGACGAAAATGAAAACATCCCCGCTTAGCAAATGGTATCATCCTCTTCTCACCCCTCCTTCTCCTCTGCACCGCTCCGCAGCCCGACCGTCCAGCGCGACTCACGCAGAGTGAGATCTGTTTAGTTGTAGTGTTGTGAATCAACTGTTGCTCCAAAGCTGTGTCTCACACTTCTTTCCTTTTACCGAGAGTTGTCCCGATTCCGATACCATATCGGTGAGTGCTGGAGTCCAGGCACCGTTTACCAGTTAGCTCTGTTAACCCGGTTAGCTCCGTTAGCGCCATTAGCGCCATTAACGTAATTTACGTAAGTTATTTACGTAACTTACGCAAATTACGTAAGTTATTACGTAAATAACTTACGTAATTTGCGTAAGTTATTTACGTAATAACTTACGTAATTTGCGTAAGTTATTTACGTAATAACTTACGTAATTTGCGTAAGTTACGTGAATTGCGTAAGTTACGCAATTCACGTAAGTTATTACGTAAATAACTTACGCAAATTACGTAAGTTATTACGTAAATAACTTACGTAATTTGCGTAAGTTATTACGTAAATAACTTACGCAAATTACGTAAGTTATTACGTAAATAACTTACGCAAATTACGTAAGTTATTACGTAAATAACTTACGTAATTTGCGTAAGTTACGTGAATTGCGTAACTTACGCAATTCACGTAAGTTATTACGTAAATAACTTACGCAAATTACGTAAGTTATTACGTAAATAACTTACGCAAATTACGTAAGTTATTACGTAAAAAACTTACGTGAATTGCGTGAGTTATTACGTAAATAACTTACGCAAATTACGTAAGTTATTACGTAAATAACTTACGCAAATTACGTAAGTTATTTACGTAATAACTTACGTAATTTGCGTAAGTTACGTGAATTGCGTAACTTACGCAATTCACGTAAGTTATTACGTAAATAACTTACGTAATTTGCGTAAGTTATTTACGTAATAACTTACGTAATTTGCGTAACTTACGTAAATTACGTAAATAACTTACGTAATTTGCGTAACTTACGCAATTCACGTAAGTTATTACGTAAATAACTTACGCAAATTACGTAAGTTATTACGTAATAACTTACGTAAATTACGTAAATTGTGTAAATAACTTACGTAATTCGCGCGTCTTTTCTGGTCCGTCGTCATGGAAACATGAAGCCCTGCCAGTGGTGCGGCGTTTGGACCAGAGTGAAAACAAACGAAACGACACACATCACTGTATACCACCAGTATGTGTGAAAACACTCACTGTGGCTTTTTAAAATAATTGTTATTTATTCATAGATTTATATCTGTTATTTTTCAGTTGTCTGACTATCAAACCAGACAATAAAATAAAGTTAAATGTTTTTCTTTTGCTGTATTCATTCATGTTTTACAGAGGATTTAACCTGAACCAGGCTTTGCAACAATAATAATCACATCACATTCATGGGGGCATAGTATATACTAACTCCTAGCGTTACTCTGTGTGTGTGTGTGTGTGTGAATGATAAAGTTATTTTTCAATAGACATATTTTTTGTTTTTGTGTGAAAAAAGGGTGGGTGGTGGCAGTGGGGCTCATTGGGTGCTCAGCGCCCCTGACGTAGCGTTCTATTTTTGACGCGAGCCGCTGCTGAAACGCATCAATTTAAACAAAGCAGACCGACCGGGCAGGAAGTGAAATAGTAAAAGCCATAGAGCATCCGGTCAATTTTCAAAATAAAACCACCCTCCCGATCGAACACGGCCACAAATCGTCGTTTATAACTGACTTACAGCACAACACATTAGGACATAACAACAATAAACAACACTAAACACAATTAAACCAGACAAAAAAGTAAACATTTACTATATATCGTCTACCAACTCATGGTAGAAGCACACAAATCTAGGAAAAACGACCAAATCAACAGCAAATCAACTTCTGACAGACAAAGCAACTGCAAGTCAACTTCGGAAAGGCAAAGTAACCTTTTATTTGTTTGTTCTATTTTGACATCTACAAATGATCGCGTGGTCTTGTAGTTCTCGCGTGATCCCGCGAATCCTGCCGCCTCGCAGCGCTACGCTGTAGGGGACGTGAGCGTCGCGTTACGGCTGCGTCGCGGTCACCGCTGCTGATCGCTGCCACTCTAGTCAATGAAAGTATTTCCACCGGGCCGCTGCGGAACGTCTCAGCAGCGTCCCAGGAGCGGCGCGCCGCAGCCGCAACGCTATCTTTACGTAGCGTTATCCTGCAGGAACGTCAGCGAAGCTTGGCGTCATCTGATTGACTAGTGTGTGCATGCATGGCCCCAAATGTCAGAATGCCACGGCGAGTGTGCATGGCGAACTTATCGCATTACAGACCAGCTTTTGCGATGTGTTTATCGCGAACGTTCACATCGCGATGACGATGAAAATTCGATTAATCGTGCAGGCCTAGTTCCCACAGAAAAAGAAAATGGCCTCTTGATCTGTGGCGGTTGATGTTTGTCTGCCATCTAAAAACCATCCCAATGCTTAATGGTCTTTCACTAAAATGCGCCGTTTCTTAAGAGCAATCTGTTGCCATAGCAACCAGAGGGAGAGCGAGAGAGGTGTGTGTGTGTGTGTGGGCCTGTGTGTGTGTGTGTGTGTGGGGCACATTTTCTTACGGAGACATTTTGATGCATGCAGTTATTTTTCTTGTCCTCTCCACCCATAAGCGTGACGAAAACGGGTGCAACATGAGGGTAAAACCTCAGGCTTTAAGCGTCGCCGAAACATAAGCGCCCATATGCCAGCTTTTCAACAAAAATAAAATACAAATACAAATAAACACGCCTCCTATCGCATCTCGGTGCCATAAAGAAAAAGACCAGAAATACAGCATTATTTGGACGTGGTATTGCTACCCATGCATGCATTGCGCCATGCAGACGACCAGTGTTTCTATGGGTTGCATGATGGGGGGTGGGAGGGATGGAGGCGGAGGGGGAGGGAGGGAGGGAGGGAGGGGGAGGGGACCCCCGGCGGTCCTCCCTTGCCTGCGATGCTCGCATCCCAGCGAGTCTCTCCCGGGCGGCTTGGAGCCCTACCCACCACCACCTCCTCCTCCTCCCTCCTCCTCCTCCTCCTCCATCCCTCAGCCTCAGCGTCCTCCTCAGCCTCAGCATCCTCCTCGTTATACGTAAGCAAGCTCTCGCGCACGGAGGACGGAGACACGGCTGGCTGGTGACTTTACTCCCAAGGAGAGAGCGACAGAAACCGAGAGAGAGAAAAAAGGGTAAGACTTGAACGTGATGGAGACTGTCGTGGTTTCATTTAATTTCATCTTTAGGAGGAGATGGTGGCTGAAGATTTGATTGGGTGATGGGCGGGTGCCGCCGCCGCCGCCGCCGCCGCGGTTTCTGTACCTTAATGGCAATTACACCGACTCGTTAATCAGGTGGGCCCTGCGATAGTCGTGACTCGTGACAGCATCTCTGGGGTCTCATTTAATGTGAATTATAGCCTATATATATATGTATAATTGCGAACCCTTATCGTCAGGCTGTCGTCAAGCACGCCGGCTTGACGTGTGATGAACCAATCCGACGTTTGTATTATTGCAGCAGTAGTGTGTGTGTGTGTGTGTGTGTGTGTGTGTGTGTGCACGGCGTGGTCCTATGTGCGCCCAGGCCTGCAAGCACCACCACAGCCGTCCACAGCCGTCCTCTGGCCGCCGCAAAATCAATACAAATGAAAGGGTGAAAAAATGAATGAAAAAAATATGAAAAATGTGGGGGGGGTGTCTTTTACGTCGCCATCCACGTCCACCTCCACGTAGGTTTGCGTGGCTGTGGCACGACGCAAACCTGTCATCATCATCGTCATCATCATCATCGTCATCACTCATCATCATCATCATCATCATTACCATCATCATCCTCCTCCTCCTCATCACCACCATCATCATCACCATCGTCGTCGGCTTCATCTTATCTTCTTCAGGTGTCAGTCGATGATGTTTCATATATTTGGTGATATTTGGCTTGCTGCTGGAGAGCAGGGGAGCCCGCATTGGTTCATATCTTGTTTTATGGACTATACTGCGATGGAGGGGGGGGGGGGATGGGGGAGGGATGGAGGGGGGGGGGGGGGGAAAGAGAGAGAGGGAGAGAGAGAAAAAGGGACGCCAACAAACAGCTCGCACGACAAAGCGTGATGATGGTTACACAAACGAGGAGAGGCGTAAACGACACACAGGGATACACACACACACACACACACACACACACACTGATACTACACAGTGACACACACTGCTCCCTCAGTCACACACACACACACACACCCACACACACACACACACACAACCTACCTCATCTTTGAAATGGCACGTGCCGCTTGGTCATGGCTGAATGCCTCTTGCCAGGCCACTTTGATTTATGTCAGTGACGTTGGGAAAATCTCTGTTTTTAATAAATGTCACGCTGGGGATTATGGAGCCGACACAGAAGTCACCATTTTTCTCCCCGGATACGATATTTACGACGGCCATTTATCTGTAATTCGGCCCATCCGAAGATAACATCTGGACGGGCTTCATAATCATTTGCGGCGTTTTCCCCCCTTGACTGACTCGTCCAGGTTGAGCCGAAATGTTATTTTAACAAACAACCTTTTTGAGTTGGGGTGTATTTTTCAAATTTACTGTAACAGCACCATGCAGCCTTACAGCACCGAAGGCGGCTATCACAGAAAATAATTAGTTCCTGAATACCCCAAAACCCACTAATGGTGAGTTCTGTCCATAGTGAATGGTGCTATCACCGAGGTTTGAGTTTAGTGGTGGATTACTTTGCTTTTAGTATCACCCAGTCTAATGGAGCATGTGGAAATTCACATTAAAGGCGCTCTAGGTGAGATTAAAGAGCTGTCATTTGAGTGTCATTTGTTAGAAATTGATAGAATTTCAGAGTTCGCTGCGCCTTCCCTCCTCCTCATTTCTGACCAATCAGGGCATCTCTTCCATGAATGGGGGAGTCCATCTTGTCAATGGCGAGGTGCATGAATTGCACTTCTCAATGGTGGCGACACTTAGGGATGGGGGGGGGGGGGAGTGGGGGGAGAGATGGAGGGGACGTTGTTGTAGTTGTTGCGTTTCCACATCTTGCTCTCTTCCGCTCTTTACGGCTCTCTCTCTCAATCTCTGACCATTTTCAAATCTTACCTACAGCATCTTTAAATAATAGCAAGATAACTTGATGACCACTAAAGCCTATTTTTGTCCATGTCCCCTCAGAGACCAGAGAGAAGCTGTGTGTTCCTCCACAAGGCGAAGCCCCCCCAAAAACCCTCACCACCGCCACCTGGGTTCAACTGGCCCAAAACCACCTGTGAGAGCTTCTCCCCGACTCCCTCTTCAGAATGGAGGACGGCTACCAGAACCGGACCGCCTTCATCAAGGGCGCCAAAGACATTGCTAAGGAGGTGAAGCGCCAGGCCAGCAAGAAGGTGAACCGCAGCGTGGACCGCGTGACCGACGAGTACAGCAAGCGCTCCTACAGCCGCTTCGAGGAGGACGACGACTACCCCAACGACACCAGCGCCACCGGCGGCGGCGGTGGCGCCCCCCAAGACGGCGGCGGCTACTACCGCAACGGCGACAGCCACGCGGGCGGCGGCGGCGGCGGCGGCGGCGGCGGCGACGACGACGACGGCGGCCACAGCGACTCCACGGAGGGCCACGACGAGGACGACGAGATCTACGAGGGCGAGTACCAGGGCATCCCCAGGGACGGCGGTGCCGGGGGCAAGGAGGGCCTGGCGGGGGGCCCCAGCTCGGTGAAGGGCGCCGGCGGGGCCCAAGGGTTCAGGGACGCGGACGGCGCGGCGGCGGCGGCCGAGGCGGAGAGGAGGAAGGACCAGGAGGAGCTGGCGCAGCAGTACGAGACCATCCTGCAGGAGTGCGGCCACGGGAAGTTCCAGTGGAGCCTGTACTTCGTGCTGGGCCTGGCGCTGATGGCGGACGGCGTGGAGATCTTCGTGGTGGGCTTCGTGCTGCCCAGCGCCGAGAAGGACATGTGTCTGTCCGAGCCCAACAAGAGCATGCTGGGTAAGGGGCGTCTTTTGAAAAGGTCTCACGGTGGCGTTCTCACTTGTGGTACACTTCTAAAAGTATGAAGAAAGGAAGAAGAATACTTTAAAACCAAGAAGGATTTCAATATTTGTCGTTCCTCAATGGATGAATTGATGAAATACTGAAAATTTTAATAATTTTGAGTGGCATGAAAGTATATATAACTATATATATATATATATATATATATATATATATATATATATATATATATATATATAAATACGAGCGCATATCAATAGTTGTAATAGAAGTTGTGATGTTGTATGAATCATGGACAACAACAACGTCTATTTTCCTTTCTCTCCTCTCTCTCCGCAGGCCTGATTGTGTATCTGGGAATGATGGTGGGAGCGTTCCTGTGGGGAGGCCTGGCGGACCGGATCGGCCGCCGCCAGTCCCTCCTCATCTCCCTCTCCATCAACAGTGTCTTCTCCTTTTTCTCCTCCTTCGTCCAGGGCTACAGCACCTTCCTCTTCTGTCGCCTGCTGTCCGGCGTTGGGTCAGTGGATGCAAAATTAAAACGTATTATTAGACAGTCTTTTTAAATTAAAATAGGATTTCGTCGTGCTCAGGGTGTGGAAGTAGCAACCGCAGAGCAAACATCTGTCGGCTGCCTCGGTGTATTTTTATTTAAGGGAGTGAGAATGGCGGCTTTTCACCTTGTAAGCGTGTTTCTGCAGTGATATTATTTAGTCAATTCAACGTATGCCAAAAAACACCTTTCTGTTTATGAGTTTATGTTTATTATATCATTCAACGTCTAAATGTAATCAACATCGCTTTCTTTCGCAGTTAAATGATTGTATCTCACAGCCTTGTTCGCATTGACAGGCATAACATTTAAACCAATAATGTGAAATAATAATATGAAAACACATTTCCACCCTCCCCTCATACAACACACTAGCAGGCTAATGTTGTTTGTCACTTTTGCACAATCCAATCAACCCCCTCCTCTTCGAAGATCAAATCCCATTTCCACCTGCTCTCTCTCTCTCTCTCTCTCTCTCTCTCTCTCTGTCTCTCTCTGTCTCTGTCTCTCTCTCTCTCTCTCTCTCTCTCTCTCTCTCTCTCTCTCTGTCTGGCTAACTTAATTTGCAAACAGTGTCATATGAGCTATGCTCTTGCAGGGTAAAAAAAACCCATCACGTAAATCCTCGCTCTCTGATTGGCTGTTCCAGGATTGGGGGGTCCATCCCGATCGTGTTCTCCTACTACTCTGAGTTCCTGGCCCAGGAGAAGCGTGGAGAGCACCTCAGCTGGCTCTGCATGTTCTGGATGATCGGAGGGATCTACGCGTCCGCCATGGCCTGGGCCATCATCCCTCACTACGGTAAGCCTCGGCAGGGAGACGGGCTCAGGCATTTCGGTGTTATTCCGGTCTATTCCGAAAAGCAATTTACGACCTCTCACTTCCTATGAGCTGTGTACCACGCCAGTTAACGGTCCCCGGAGCGCCAATTTATTTATTTATTTATGTATTTTTTATTATTATGTTTTTAAATTTATGACAAAGCAATATCCGAAACATGTAACGGAAACGGTTATCGCTCTATCGGAAGCCCCTTTCTTTCTTTCTTTCTTCTTTCTTTCTTTCTTTCTTTCTCTCGCCTCTCACCGCTAAACCCATGCAACCGAAACGGAGGTCGCCCCCTCCGAAGCACTTAAACTGGCATCACGGGATATTTTGGGGGAAAATGTGCTAAGGTGTTAAACTCTTATTTTATGGGGAAGGGATAAGCCGGAGTGATAGGCCCCTAGAGGAACCTCCTTATTGATTTTCCGTTCCTTATTGTGTTATCGCCATTTTGTAGAAGACGAGATGAGTTGAAATGAGTGTGCAGGTTTTTTTTTTTTTTTAAAACTGGATGTATTGATTGTGTGCCTCACTTAAAATAAGATAAGTATTTTTTAATTCATTCCAGACAGTTAAAGAGATTAAAAGAGAGCAAAAAAGCATGATATAAAAATATATCTACATAATATGAGCAGTAGGCCTAAAGGAAATGCAAACACAGAATGTGAATGTAAACATTACTATAGTAGAGGTAAACATTTTTATATCCTACAATATTGACGTTTTATTGTAAGTCGAATTAGATAAATGCATGCTAACTAAAAGTACATCCGAAGTAACAAGTTTAATCAGTTTTCCGTTTTGTTTCGCCCCCAGGATGGAGTTTCCAGATGGGCTCGGCGTACCAGTTCCACAGCTGGCGTGTGTTTGTGCTCGTCTGTGCCTTCCCCTCTGTGGCCGCCATCATTGCCCTCAGTGCTATGCCCGAAAGCCCCCGCTTCTATCTAGAGGTTAGCATGCGGCTAACTCCCCGTAGGCTAGCTAGCTTCTATCTAGAGGTTAGCATGCTGCTAACTCCCCGCAGGCTAGCTAGCTAGCTTCCCTTTAGAGGTTAGCTTGCTGCCAACTCCCCGCAGGCTAGCTAGCTTCTATCTAAAGGTAAGTACGCTGCTAACTCGCTGCAGGCTAGCTAGCTTCTATCTAGAAGTTAGTCTAAGCTCGCTGCTACCTCCCCGCAGGCTAGCTAGCTTCTATCTAGAGGTTAGCACACTGCTAACTTCACACAGGCTAGCTAGCTAGCTTCTATCTAGAAGTTAGTCTAAGCTCGCTGCTAACTCCCCGCAGGCTAGCTTCTATCTAGAGGTTAGCACACTGCTAACTCCCCGCAAGCTAGCTTCTATCTAGAGGTTAGCACGCTGCTAACTCCACACATGCTAGCTAACTAGCGTCTATCTAGAAGTTAGTCTAAGCTCGCTGCTAACTCCCCGCAGGCTAGCTAGCTTCTATCTAGAGGTTAGCACACTGCTAACTCCCCGCAAGCTAGCTTCTATCTAGAGGTTAGCACACTGCTAACTCCCCACAGGGTAGCTAGCTAGCTTCTATCTAGAGGTTAGCACACTGCTAACTCCCCACAGGGTAGCTAGCTAGCTTCTATCTAGAGGTTGGCGCGCTGCCAAATCCCTACAGGCTGGCTAGCGAGCCGATAATTGCATTGAAAGTGGAAATCATTGATCCAGTTTTGTGTATTATATAAGTGCTTTCATATTTATGCGCTTGTGTTGTTTTCTTTTTGTACCATCTCATCACAATACCATTACATCCACCAAATGTGAAGTGGAATATCTCCCAAATGTGATATGGCATTCGAGTGTGTGTGTGTTTATCCATATCTTGCTTGCGTTTGTTATTCACTTAGTATTAATAATTGACCACGTGTCCATTACTGAGCGCGGACAAACACCCATTAGTGAAACCCATTTACCGTACGAGTGTCTCATCACAGCAGCTGCTGTTTTGGTTTGTTTGTTTTTTTCCATAGATTATGAAGTGCAGATTGTAAGCTTTCAAATGGTGTGTCATACATTGACATCTGAAAAAAAAACAAAGTTGAAGATATGCTTTTTTTGAATGTCGGTCCACCGAAAACCAACAGGCAGAGAAAACCATTCATCAAACATCCCCAACTGTGGTCTGTGTTGTTGTGACAGAACGGGAAGCACGACGAGGGCTGGATGATCCTGAAGCAGGTGCACGACACCAACATGAGAGCCAAGGGCTTCCCGGAGAGAGTGTTTTCTGTGAGTATCCCGCGTTTAGGTCCTCCAAACATCTGCCCATCATAGCAACGTATGAATCCTGCCACACCGAGTGATTAGTAGTAGTTTGCTCGTGGCTACGAATCTTTAGGTACTTATATACTGGACCTTTTATGAGACCTTTCAAACTTTTTAAAGAAGAACCAAACACCCTGACCCCGCCTTTAAAATAATGCTTTCAGTTGCATGCAGTAGCACGTGTTTAACCCATAGAGGGAGTCCTCCACAATGCAAGCCGATGTACAAGTGGTGTTTGGTTCTCCCTTAAAACATCAAAAATGCATCATCAGAAATCGATAGCTTATATTAGTCGGCAATCTCTCACGACCGCTTCTGCATACCAAGCCACCCAAGGTTGGGAAACACCGGGTCTAGTGGCTCCCAGCCGGGAGGTTCTGGGCTTGAATCCCAGCATCTACCTGTAGGCATCCTTGAGCAAGATGCCTAACCCCTATCCCTAAAACACAAATTCTTATAATTAGCTGTAGAAATAAAACGGAGAATCAGAGAGAGAGCAAACAGAGGCGGGGAAAAACACATCCATGTTACCAGGCGGAGGAAATCAATGGTTTCACAGGGGATTTTCATAAATTCTACAACAACATTATGGATTCTGTTTCTGTCCCTTTCGATCCCCCACCCACAGCGTTTATCACTGTCAGTGTGTGTGTGCACAACACACAAAACGCAGAACAAAGATCATGAATATATGAATATAATGAATTCAGTCCCTGGCAGAGCCTTCTACATTGCGGGTTGACTTTCTATCCGGCGGAGCGGAGTGATGCGTAATGGCCCGCGTCGTCCTAACAAACGAACCACGAAAAACTAAAGACATTCAGACAACACGCTTAAAAAGCACGTGCGACTGCTTCGACAAACACACATTTCAAGGTCGGGGGAGATAGAGACAGCGACGGCGTCAGTCTTTAACCTTGTTGTTGAAGCTCCCCTCACTAGTTTGTTTTTTGTCGGATTCCAAGGTGACCACCATCAAGACGGTGAAGCCCATGGATGAGCTGGTGGACACCGGGACGGACACGCCCGTCTGGCAGCGCTACAAGCTGAAGATCATGAGCCTCGCCAGACAGGTGAGCCAGGGAGAGTGGAAGAAATGGTCCCACCGTGAATCCCATTTGAAATGAGCTTTCCTGCTGTGTTTTCAGGATTTTGATGGAGGTCACAAATGTTCATTCGGTTCATTCGGTTGAACACTAGAAGGGTCTTGAAAGGTTTATAAATGGAGTCGTGCGTATCGAAGTGCAAGACAAAATAATCCTCTTCTCCAAGACTAGAGGACAGCCTAGCTCAGATAAATATTATGAGGGATTCATTCTGACGATGATATACCTTCAGTGTTGGTTATAGATAAAAATCTGTTCTTAGAAGACTATTTCCATCACGATACTGAATAAATAAATTGGACCTGTACCTCAGTATCACTGCAGAAGTGCACACTATTGATTGACGTGCGTGGGTTAATAAAAGAAAAACGCTTTTAAAACGTTTGTCCAATAGCGTCCATCACCTCTGTCACCAACGAGTGATGATGTAATGCCGACGTCTCTCTCCTGTAAATGCCACTAATAGCGTTTTTTCTTCACTCCCCTGCCTCTACTCTCCCTTTCTCCCCTGTCTCTATCTGTTAATCTTTCACCCGTGAAATTGGAGCCTGTAATTGTGGTGTCTTTGCTGTAGATGCTTTTACCGAGGCGGAGAGAGCAACAACTAGAAGCATTTTACTGTGGTTTAGTCTGTGAGCCGTTACGGCGCGCGTCGGTTCAGAACTAATATTCTCTGTACAACCGAGCTGTATTGTAATTTGAACGCAAAATGTGTTCAAATGTTAATGGAAGTAAAATGCATGTGGTCTTTTCTGCATCTTCCTGTGACTAATGTACATCCGAATGCTTGTTTACCCATTAGGTGAAGAACAACTTCCTGGCCTGCTTCAACCCGGAGTACAAGAGGACCACCTTCATGCTGATGGCAGTTTGGTTCACCATGTCCTTCAGGTAGTACTAAAAACAACCATTTACATAATACATACCAGAGGGGTTGAAAGGCTTCCAGCAGTTCATCCTATTAGTTAATATAGTTGGTTATTACACGGCTTTGTTGAATACTCGATTTTGATTGGTCAATTACGGCATCCTACGGTCTGTTATTTCTGACCGCTGCTATGGATAAAAGACCATTGCTACGGACGCTATTTCCAACCATAGAAACTAACAGACCATTTTCTTTTAAGTGGAAGCAATTAAATCAATTTTAAATAATACAATTTTTTAGTTGTTATATTTTGTGTCAAATTATTGATTTATTTAGTAAGTAGCCATGTACTAGGCTGGATACATTTGCATCGGGGTCCTGCTGATGCAAAGCACTTTGTACTATTATAATTATTATTATTATGGTTATCATGTATTATTTTTATTATTATTATTATTAGAGAGTCTAGTGAATAGGGTGTTTGACTCCGAGCCAAAACATTCTGGGTTCGATCCCCAATGTCCAGTTTATCTGTGGGCATCCTTGAGTAAGATGCCCTAACGTCCACACAAAAAAAGTTTTGGCTAAAAGCCAGTCGCAAAAAAGTTAGCCTAGCTTGGATGCTAAACCATGTGTGTGTGTGTGTGTGTGTGTGTGTGTATGTGTCCCTCCCCAGCTACTACGGGCTGACGGTGTGGTTCCCAGACATGATCAAGTACATCCAGAAGCAGGAGTACGAGTCCAAAACCAAGACCTTCAGCAAGGAGCGGGTGGAGCACGTCACATTCAACTTCACCCTGGAGAACCAGGTCCACCGTCAAGGACACTACTTCAACGACAAGTGAGTGGATCACTAGTACCGGTGTATTTTACAACGACTTTGAGGCCAATCAGAAATCAAGGACCGTAACTATCTGTTTTATTATCATCATCTAATTCCAATGTAATTGAATGAACTCTAAAGAAGTCAGAAGACGGAAAGTAATTGGTTGTTGCTACGTGAGCACATATCTGCTATTCTCTTGGGCACGCTCAGTAAATTATAATCAGACCCCAATAGGTCCTATGCGACATGTAATTCGCTCTCTCTTTCAACCAATTTCAATTTCTGTCCTCCTGACGATAAAGACTCAAAAAACCCTTAAAAATATGGTTAAAAATGTTTTCAGAATATTGTCCTTGTGTTTAGCTTCTGCACTGTTGGATAAAACTCAAACCCACGTTTAAAAACACCCCATGCCGTCTTCCCCCCCGCAAGGTTCCTGAACCTCAAGATGAAGTCCATGGTGTTTGAAGACTCTGTGTTCGAGGAGTGCTACTTTGAGGACATCACCTCCACCAACACCTTCTTCAGAAACTGCACCTTCATCGCCAGCCTGTTTTATAACACAGGTACAATAACAGCCTCTTTCTCGGTTGTTATTAGATACTGGTAGTGCCTAACCCTAACCCCTAACCCTAACCCTAACCCTAACCCTAACCCCTAACCCCTAACCCTAACCCTAACCCTAAACCCTAACCCTAACCCCTAACCCCTAACCCCTCTGCCATATGAAATGTCAAATCTTTTTATGTTGTTAATGTGCAAACGACAGCTAATATGGTTAATATATTTGTATTAATGTAGTATAATTCCTAATGCTGTGCGGAGGTCAAGTCAAGTTTATTTGTAGACCTATACCCTGTATCTCAATTACATTTTGAAAGGGCATGGTTCGATCAAATGACATTACTGTGGTACCTAAAGTACTCTTTATTAGTCTAATAGCTAGCTCCTGTGTCTTTTCCACTGTCTCTATTAGATCTGTTCAAGTATAGATTTGTGAACAGCAAGCTGGTGAACAGCACTTTCCTCCACAACAAAGAGGGCTGCATGCTGGACTTCAGCGACGACAACAACGCGTACATGATCTACTTCGTTAGCTTCCTCGGCACCTTGGCGGTGTTGCCTGGCAACATCGTGTCAGCCCTACTCATGGACAAAATTGGACGTCTACGGATGCTAGGTAACGGTTTACACCGCTTAAACGAATCGAAGTGGCTGATTAAACCTGAACTGAAGGATACACCAATGAATCATTTGTCCTTTTTGCCTTTTGGTCTCCTCATCGTCTTTCTGTCCTTAAAACAGCCGGCTCCAGCGTGATATCCTGCGTCAGCTGCTTCTTCCTGATGTTTGGCAGCAACGAGTCCGGGATGATCGCCCTCTTGTGTCTGTTCGGGGGCATCAGCATCGCCTCGTGGAACGCCTTGGATGTGCTCACCGTGGAGCTGTACCCGTCAGACAAAAGGTGGCGTACCGGTACAGGAGACGTTCGGTGTAGGGCTTGTCACAATGACCGCTGCCATTTTGGGAGCAGAGGAGCGTTCAGGGGATCATGTTGGGGTCATTCCATTGGTGGTAATGGGGGGGGGGGGTTTGATCATGATTTGTCATGATGGGGAGACGTTGTTGTGTTTGAAACTGTCGCATTGTTTCTCTAATGCGAGACGTGGCGAAACAGAGTTTTCATTAGGCTAGACTACGGTATATTTATGTGTGTGCCCGCCTCTCTATCGTTAGATCTCTTTTTCTCTCTGACACACGTTCCTGACACTCTCCTGACAAGGTATGCTCTAGCCAACCTGCAATGCTATTTTAAAACATATTTATATGCATAATTATAGAAATTTCTGGCAACACAGTTGATGTAAGGTTTTACAGTTTTGCCTAAGAACAACAACAACTCTCTTGAGGCTCCCGATATGGCAGAGTATCGTCTACAAAAGAAATCCCATGATGCAGTCTGATGTACAAGCCCTATCCTATTACTGTCCTGTATTCCTCTGTTGTGACAACCTCATTTCCCATCCAGGTACAAATCCCCATTACTGTAAGGTTCTACTAAATGACTGCATAGTAATATTAGTGTAAAATGTCTATGAAAATGTCTGCATGTTGACTGTTGACTGAATAATAACCATACTGTAATTGTGTTTTGTATCCAGGACCACTGCGTTTGGGTTCCTCAACGCCCTGTGTAAACTGGCCGCTGTTCTCGGCATAAGCATTTTCCAGTCGTTCGTGGGCATCACCAAAGCCGTGCCCATCCTGTTTGCCGCAGGTGCGCTTGCCGCAGGTAGTTTCCTCGCCACGAAGTTGCCCGAGACACGGGGTCAAGTGCTGCAGTAGCGGAGACGATCCACCAGAGGGCTGCCTAGTATGCTTGTAATTATATAACGGGCACAAACCAGGACCTGAAGATGCTCACAGTATACTGCCCAACACACACCCACTGAACACACACTGCCATTTCCCAGTGTAAAAATACACAATGCGTTATTATTCAACCCGTGGTCATTTACAGACAATATGCAGAGGCAGGGATTGTGTTCACTCCTTATTTTCATCCCAAACCTTAAACAAAAGAAACACATTGTGTAGCTTGTGTAACATAAGGAAAACTGTTATGTTGACAAAGTGGTTTGACATTACCTGATAATAGCCAAGGTAAAAACACCAAAAAAGATAAGACTAATGATAAATATAACAATGCATATAATAACAATTAACAATACAGATAAAAATAACAATTTCAGTTGAATTGACACTATTCCAATGCCCTTGTGGCAAAATAGATGAATTACCACATCCTGACTCGCCATTAACACTGCCAGTATACCTTTTTTTTTTTTTTTTTTACCAGGTTTCCACCAAATCCTCCTGCCTAATTTGAACATATATGTTTACTATAAGCTGGGACACTCACAACAACAAACAGACTTTAACAACAGAGGATTTTATTGTAAATGTTAGTTGTTAGTTGTCCCTGTATAAAAGAGCTGCTCTACTCTGAACCATTACATGTATTACATTCCCAGAAGTACAAAGTCTCTACTGTACCTGGAATGGTTTCTCCTACCTGTTGTTGAACCACTAGAACACAGAAAGCTATCGCAGTGAAATACTGTTCATGTCTCGTACCAAATGGATTTTGGCCAAAATGTGACATGCATTTTTGGTGAAAATATTAGTTGTGTGTCTGTGTGTGTGTGAGAGAAATGGTTTTAGATCATAATTTGAAGTTAAGTTTGAGTAAGCTTTGTCGTCATTTTAGTTTGGTGGACCAAACTGTAGCAGTTATAGTGTAACCACAGAAAATCATTGTTATTTTGGACCGTAAAAAATTAGCCAAAAAGACAATTTTTGATTTAGAATATAATGGTAAAATCAAATAGCCTTTGACTGCCATTCGTTAGTACAGCTCAATCTTTTAAATACAAATCTAACATTTTTAAATCAATTTTTAAATTTCTTAAATACCACCATTTAGATTTTGGTCTCATGCTAATCCCTAGTTTGTTGAGGCACAAAACATCAGATATGCAGCATACAGTAATGTAGCTTCACGACGCCAATGGACTTAAAGCACAAATCAAAGGAAGGACTAAACAAAGATAATTGTATTCTTACATTTTTCCCCCTGAGCTCCACTGGGTGTCTGAGACCACAGAAACACAACGAACAAACAAACAAACAAACGATTCATTTCAAGGGCTTCCTTTAAATTCCCTCCGTCACAATATATCTAAACTCATCACCCACTGAGGTCTTAAGTAGTATACAAGGACGGTGTACAACACACTTCAAACATATACTTTCATAGAATAGATTATTATCAAAAAGTTGTTTTTCTTTTAAACACATTCCAGGTGGTGACTATAGATGGATGCGAGTGAAAAGGCATCAGTAAGTTATGTCTAAATATGGGAGACTTGTTTCTTTTTAAAGTGTACTTCATGTGTGTGTGTTGTGACAATCACTAAGAGAGAATTCTTCAATAGACGAATATCTTGATTTTTGAGTGTGTGTGTGTGTGTGTGTTTGTAAGTCAGAGTGAAAAAGGTCATGTGTGTGAATGTATCCTAAGAACAAAAACTATTGCTGTACACTGTGTGTGTGTTTGTGTATGCATGTATGTGTGTGTATGTGTTGCTCATAGAATTACCTAACTGGTCCCATGTATGTTGAGATACACGTTTGAGTGATTGCTCGCGGGGTGTTGTTGTTTCGAGTGCGAATGCGTGTGAACTTAACATATTTTTCTACTCTGTGGTATTCTCCTCCCTGTGATGGAAATACCGGCTAAGTTTTAGGGACCACCAAACCAACCGTTTATCATGTGATGAACCGTATCACATGGAGAAAATACATGCAGTACAACAGAGCGTGTTGTCTTAACATTAGAGCTGGTTGCTCAGACCGCTTTAGTTGATCAGGACCCCTGATCCTTATGACTGATCGTAAAGCATGTTCGTGTCGTATCGTCTCTCCTCGGATCTACCGTATGCCAGGTGTTCATTTATTTTTACTTTATTTACTTTAATTTGAAACATTTTCGTCTGAAGCAAGAACTAGTCTTCTTCCTTGCTGTCGTATGATGACCTGTGTGTTGCTTGCTGTGTTTACTATAATAAGTGGGGTCCACTCGGTGTGCAGTTTTATTTTGAAAGTGTGTGGTGGTGGTGACTGTGGTCCCGGTATGACCTTTGACCCAGGAAGCATTCTGTACGTAGAGGATGCTTGTAACAATGCAGTACTTTATAATCGTAAATTGCACACGGCCAAAAGAACGTAAAAAAAGAAAAAGAAAAAAAAAAGGGAGCCAATGGGATGCAAAGCAATTGGAGAGACATAAGTACATAAAAGCAGTGTTGTAGAAATGGCGTCTGTTGTGCAAGATGGAAGGCTGTATCCACTGTCTGGAACCTTCTCCGCTTAGCAAGTCACACCAGGTAAACCAAAAGTAAAGTCATTAAACTCAAAATGAGTGCCCTCTGTCAATTGAAACGTCTTAAAAATGTAAGAGTTTTGTATTCAACGTTAACCATGTGCTGAATTTTATGTATTTTTTTATTTTAATTGTCAAATGAGTCTGTTTGAGATTGTTGTACACACAACTAGAAAGACTACAAAAAGTATATAAATATATATAGAGGGTGGTTTGAATACAGAGAACAGCATGAAAACTTTGTGTTGACGAATGTTTTCCGGTTTGGCCGAAAACGGGTTGATTTGGAGTAATTTTCGTGGTCCTCAAGAAACAGATGAGGGGAAATTCTAATACTCCTGGAGATGAAGGGACTAAAAATCAGGACGGAAAACTGGCCGATTGGTCTCCAACCTGCAAGATTCGACTCTTCAAATGTGAGTTTGAAATCAGTGTACCATGTGTAGAAACCTAGATGTTTGTACGTGAAAAATATCAAAAGTCATGGAACAAATGACCAAGGGACAATAGTAAAAAAAAAAAAAAAAAAAGCTACCAGTGACAATTTAAATGTCGTCTTTGTCGTTTTGTAAACAGAGTTCAAAATGTTGGTAAAACTATGGTAAAAATTCTGGATATTGAGAATATTTTAGTGATGAAAAGGTGCTGTATTTATTTTGTGAGAATTGTTGATTATGCTGGGTCTCGCACTCTAGCCAGTTCTGAGAAAATAAAATACTATAAAAAATTAAACGCCGCATGGTGTGTGCAATGCAACCTGTTGTTGACTAGTCCTTTGGACAAGTTTTTT
Source organism: Merluccius polli (assembly GCA_030340625.1). Lineage (NCBI taxonomy): Eukaryota > Metazoa > Chordata > Actinopteri > Gadiformes > Merlucciidae > Merluccius > Merluccius polli. Next base: position 190,113 of record JAOPHQ010002581.1, read on the forward strand.
TTTCTTTAACGTGAGAATTTTGCCAATGTCAAACATAACCACCAAGTAACACATTTTGAGTTTTATTTGAGAAACGTTGCAATGGAGGTTTACGTACACCAAAGCATGGGAGCTAGGTGTTCACAACATGAGGGGATAACATGCATAGAGGGCGATGCCACATTGGTCTTGTTTGTTCCTGGCCATCTTGATATAGCCGTGCTCGCCATATTGAGTACCCCAACTGAAAACAGAAATTCAAAGTTTTGGGCAAAGTCAAATTCAACAATGATATTGAAGTGTACAATATGACAGCTCAAACTTAACACAGATCATTTGGTGGACGCTTATATCCAAAGAGTTGGTGAGCACATATATTCTTAACATGGGTGCCCCCCCCCATTGAAAAATCAAAACCCTAACCCTGCCATGCTCCACCAGTCAAGTTAGACATGACAACATAATAAGTTTACTCCAACAAGATCCTTCATTCAGTTTGCCAGAATGCAGTCACTCAAGCACTGAAAGCCCACCTGTTCTTGACAAGCCAGTAGTCATGGCCATGTTCAGTGCCGTAGCCGACAGCCAGCACCCCGTGGTTCACCCGGTGGGAACAGGTGTGGTCCCGGTACACACCTGTTGGAGTCGGGAAGCAATGACTCATTTCCAATTAAAACCCAGTCCAAATCAATGGAGCTGGATTGCAGATGGAGCGTAATAATAGCCATTTGAGGTACAGCCAATAGTCAGTTGTGGCCACTGAGTTAATTTAGCCGCAGTGTACACACCGCTTTTTAAGATACGACTTGAAGGTATTCATAGTGTCAAGACCACTCACCGTGACGGTAGAAGACGAACTTTGGCCTGGAGGCGTCTATGGCAACCGAAATCGGACCAATTATAGCCATGGCATGCTTCAATACCGTTTCATTCCCCTTCGGCAAGCACATGTAGCCATCGCAACTCGCAGCCTTAAATTTTGCATTGTACTTGCAATGGCCACTCTGAAAAACAGGAATTGTACAGTTGAGGCTCTTCAAACTAGCCCCCCCCCCCCTTACCGATATGGAAAACTCACTTTGGCGATGTAAGGGTACGCCGAATCCGAGTCGATGCCCTGGTTCGTCATGACGTAGTGGAAGGCGTTGGTTATGTAGCCGCCGTTGCAGCCATGGTTGCCAAAGCTCATGGAGCAGTCCATGAGGTTCTGGGGACTGAGGGAGACTAGGGTGCCTGTGGTCTTCTTCAGTTGGCCTTCCAAAGCACCCACGGCACTGAAGGCCCAGCAGGACCCACAGGACCCCTGCGACAGATGATGAAAAATATTGGCTCCTAATGCAGTTTGAGTCAAGGCAGTTCCCCAGTTTGACTCAAAGGGCTTCACAAGCTACATTTTAGGACACCCACTAACCCTGAGAGGCATGCATGATGCAAGTCATACACCTGCTTTTGGCGCACATAAAAACCCAAATAAAAATAGATCCTTGATTAAGGATCCCAATGATGCATAGCAGTTAGGTAAAAAAAATAAAAGGACCATCTAACCTGGTTTTTGACTTCCGTTACCAGGCCCTTCTTTCTCCAATCCAGGCTCGAGGGCAGGCCTCTCTTGTCGTCATCGGTCAAGTTCGACGGTCTCCTCTTAAGGTCTTCTGGGGGATGAGTGCCCATGAGGGAAGTTGTCACTTCTTTCATAGTCTGCAAGAGGGGTGGAATTACAAGGGAAGACCATGGCCATGTCATTCACACCAGCTCACATTAAGGCAGTTAGTCAAATAAACTTAAAAGCCTTTTCATAGTAAACTTCTTTAAAACGGTCTTTACAGCCTTGTAAATGTGATCCCCAACATACCATAAAATTCAGACAAAAGCGTCACATCAAATGAATACCATTAAAACGACCTCATGACAACAAGTTGCTAACCAAGTCTCCGAGGTGATTCATCGCCAGCTCAAACGTGTGCATGCCTAGTGTGGCCTCCAGGTTGTGGACGTTGATCATATCCAAGTTCAGCTCCCAGATTCGCCTGCGGCCCAACTCTTCAATCTGAACGGCAACACATAGGGGATGCAAGTTCACATGACAAAGGTGAAGAGGATCCGATGCTATGCATCCTAGCGTAGCAGCTAAAGAAACATGGCAGACTTTTCATGGCATACCCCAGTAATGCCCAATATGACGACTAGATTTTAATGCCATTGTGATGATGCTAGAGAACAGGTTAGCAGTCCCATTCAAATTACCAAAAGACCACTTCATGGCAATTGGCAATTCACTTTCTAAAACGGACCACAGCCATTTCAGTACTAGGTTTAGACAATTTCTGAACAGTACACAAAAAAAACCTCTTGGTTTGGCCTTAGTAATCTTAGTCGGAAAAAGTACACAGAAAATAAAAACCAGCCTACCTGATCTGAATACACTTTATTGTGCAGCTTCTTCCAAAGTTCCCAATGTTGATCGAGTTCTGGGCCGATGACGGCCGCCGCGTAGCCGCACACAACGAGGAATACAAGGCGCCCAAACATGATGCCACACCTAAACAACCCACCAGAACGAGAATGTCTCTTTAGTAGCACAACACACATTCACCTCATAAAAAAAAGATCTGAAACCATTAACTGTGTGCAGTGCCTAAACCCAGACAAACTGGACTGCTTAATATTGACCTCCAGCATGTGGGGACTTGCTGGGGGTCATGTTAAGCTATATAAAAAAAGCTAAGCGCATTAAAAAGCAGAGCAAGAGACCCAACCAGATCCTCAAATCAAATTAGTTCAATTCAAATAAAGTCATAAATGTAGTTCATTAACCAGGTGAACTCAGCACAGACATACCTGGCTGGACATGAAGGGAAGTGGGAGCTAATTGGACCTTATACACCTGTGTGTGTGGTAGCTAATTAAATCAAGGTGCGGCTAATTGAAGGAGGTAGTCATGCGTGTAGTTGTAGTATGCTGTAGTAGAGTGAGGGTGTATGTGTGTGTGTGTGTGTGTGTGCGTGTGTGTAATGCAAGTGTGGGTATTTATGTTTGAGTGAGGGTGTGTGTGTGTGTGTGTGAGTGAGTGAGGCTGCTTGTGTATGTTTGCGTGTGTGAGTGTGAGGGTGTGTAATGCTAGTTCTAGTGTACATTTACTTGGTCAGTAGTCAAAACAATAGACCACTTCTCTCGCTGTCTATTCCTTCAGCAGAATGGAGGGCCTCTTGCTTCTCTTGCTAGAAGATGTCTGACATATAGAGGTGTGGGACGACCTACCATGTCTGCCAGGTGGTTCAGGCCCAGGGTGAAGGTGTGCTTTCCAGCCTCGGCCTCCAGGTTTGCGGAAGAAATGAGAAGCATTGGTTGATATACAAAAATGCCAACATTTACAGACAAATATCAATACACGCTTGACATCATTTCACAGTTACATTTTCTTTGTTAGTTCAAGCTATGAAGAGTTCTGCTATGAACTCTTTTGTCATAACGTTCATACACTATATTACATGGGACAATGTTGCTGCTTTTAATGCAAAATCTCTCAGAAATACTCAGCAAGTGCTCTTCTGACTGGTCTCAATCTACACAGCGTTGCCCCTGTAAGTTTTTCTGTCTTGGCAGTCAAAACACTCGCATGACTCACCCACAATCTGCAGCAGGAGGACAAAAGTGATCTAAATTTACCTTTTCTCAAGTCCAACAGAGCTGCAGGTCTTCTGTCCTGGGAAGGATGTATGTGTGTGTGTGTGTGTGTGTGTGTGTGTGTGTGTGTTTGTGTGTGTGTGTGTGTGTGTTTACTTCTCGGATCACACATACTCAACTTCCATGCCTAAAAAAGAAAGAGGCAGTAAAGGTTTCCTGATAAAACGTTTGGTTTGTTTTTTACGTTAACTCTTCTTTTCACCACTGTGGTTTAGACTGACTCTGGTTTTGTCACGTTGACCTTATTTAAAATGTGACTGAATGAAGGCATTCCCTGTTTGCAGTTTTTATTTTTCTCTTTTTGACACATTAATTTCTTTACAAATCATCCATTCAACTCAGGCATCAGTCAAAAGTCAACATGTAGCGATGATGACCCTTTTATCATTTATCGCCACATGTGCTACTATGAATCAGTGTTTGACTCAAACTAGAGCAACCCTGCAGCTCACAGCCAACCGGGAGGGATAAGGCGACAATACACCGTGAAACTCTCGCTGTCTCACTGTTTCTCTCGTTTGGCCGACGCTGTCACTGGCGTGCGTCACCCGTCCCTTTTCCTCTTCCTGACTCCTGCGATGGTGGAGAGAGGAAAAAAAAAAGAGGAGAAACCAATATAGTGCTGATCGGCGCAGCTTCCAAAATAAGCAGATGGCGAGCTGCTGCGTCAGCGTGTGCTGCCATTCGGTGACACGGGAGGAAGTACCTGACCGGCCGAGTATTCCCGGAGCGGGAAAGGAGCCGATTTCTCACACGTCTCACATGTCTCTTCGCTTTACTTATGCTTCAAAAAAGAAATGACTGTTGTATTTTTGTCCCCCACCCCCACACACACATGTAGAGTCCCCCAAGTGGCCCACCACCGTTTCGTTGACAGTGTCCGCAGATTTTTAGCTCAGCTGAAGAGGCGTTTTAAGGGGGGAGACCCTAGGGTTGAATTCATTCAGAGCAAAGGCCGCCAATCTCCCGGCTTTATGTGTGAACAACTCTGAAATACCTCGTCGGTCACACCGCTCCCCGGTCGTGACTCGGCCCTCCCTAGAGAAAAGCTTTGAGGCCACTTCTGCTTCATCCCCTCAAGGTTTTGCGGGAGGGTTTCTAGGAATTGCCCTGCTGGCTTTTTTAAATTCATAGCTTGAGCTTTCAGATAGAGAGGGACACTGTCCGAATCTCCCCCTTTTTCACATTGAATCGGTAGTCCTGCCGACCTATTGCACTCTTCGCCGTTCCCTAAGGGGGATCCCTTGGATGTGTTCCCTCTCTCTCTAAATCATGCTGCTTTTGGGGGAAAGGGTTCAGGTTTTTGGTGCTTTTCTCCATCTGTTTGAGCACCGCATACAGGTTGTGTATGTAGAGCCTGTGAAGTCCTTGCAGGGTGGTGGGTGTACTTGTGAGGAAGGCCTACAACAACCTGACTTTGTTTTTAGATTCGTTCTGGTTGTGTTGTCGATTAGAAGTAAATGATTCGAGTCTCTTGCAGGATCGCATTCTTCATTTCGGTCGGTAAATCAACGTTACATCCCCATTGTCAACAATCAACTGCATCAAAAAAGTCCTCAATATACAATACATTTTTATACAATACTTCCATTGTCTCAGTACGGTATTGTGTACGTATCTTTGCGATTTATTTGACAGACATTGCCGTTATAACAGATGTGCATCACTGCACATCGCATGATGAAACCATATCGTGACAATACGAGTTCAGAGCCATCTGTCACCAAAGCAAAACTCCCTCTCCTCACACCTTCTCTGTACGAAGGTTAAGTCCTTCCTGTGTTCCCTCACCCACCATAGAACCACCTGCATGAGATCAGGACCTCTGCATATGCTGCTCTATGATTGCATTGTAATACGCTTCATAACCCCCCCCCCCATCCACCCTGAATCCCCTTCCCCCTGCGATGACCAAAGGGCTACCAAAGGTATCCCTCTCCTTCCATAAGCAGTGGTCTTTAAACTCCCCCCCCCCCTCCCCCATCTGCTGTTACCTAAATCTCCTCACTTGGCTGACCCCCAGTGCCCGCCTCCCGCCATTCGATGCATGCGTTTTGGACCGCGTCCATCCGTGAGTACATAATCCACCCCCACCACCTTCGCCACCCCCAGCATGGGCACCGCACCGCCGGCGTGTGTGCCCACGAGGACCAGGTGGTGGTTGACCAGGAGAATATGGAGCTGGAAATAGAGAGGGAGAGAGGGAGAGGGAGAGGGAGAGGGAGAGAGAGAGACTTGAGTTATAATAACAACACACACCACACAAAACGGAAATTACTTAGCGGTTAAAGATTAGGCGTTCTTTCCATTGCATAGTGCGTTTGTCCTTGTATGTATTATTATGGGAGAGGTTTTTAGGAGAGAAGAGGAGAAGGGATTCAGTTGATGGTTGGGCCGGCGTTCACAGCGTTTCTTCTGGTGTTTCTGGAAGGAAGAAGAGCAACACAACTCTACATAGATTAGTGTTAGCAGCAAATAAACGCTGTTTTAATAAACCCTATTTTAAATGCTGAGATTGAACATGTTCTCGCTAGAACAGGACTTCTTCACGACGGATGAAAGGGTGAGTTATAAGCCTTTCCTCTGATTGTTTTAACTGTTTCACAACTTTACTATATGTACTATATTCAAATTCTGATTTAATGTATTCTTTTTTTGTCTTTGATTTAAACTTGTTGATTTAGGGGGTCCATAGAGTCCATAGTCCATAGTAACTGTGCTCTTTTCAACCAAGACCTAAAGACACCTTGTTCCCACTTCTTATTGACTAAGGTCTATTCTATTCTGTAATGTCGATATTGCGATATTGAGTGAAAATGCTGTCCCCTAATGGTGAATTCAGCAATGGTTTTCCCAAATAACTGTAAACTTTGATAGAGGTTTTGTTTCACCATGTTGGTCGTTGGCGGTTTGGTATTGTGCTCCATAGACATGAGTAAGTCCGGCTGTCTTTCAGAAGAACGCTTGACCAGATTTGCTGGATGAAAAACACGTTTTTGAAGATTCTTTCAAGCTTGATGGTTTGTCTAATAACGTCACCAAAGTATCTTGACTTTGTTTGTGGACTGACTCTCCTGTATTGATTTTAGTGTTAACTCTAAAAATGGCAGTTGGCTAACTGGATGAAGCAATCATTACCACCCTTTAAAAGGCCGGTTTCAGCACTCAGAAATGACATTTGAAACAATGGATTCGCTCAGAGTATGTCGATGTCATAGGGCGCATTTATCCTCAGTGGAAAAAACAACAACATCTGGTTGTTTATTCTCTCAATCAACGGTCCTTATCAAGGATTAAAGTGCAGCTGCCCTTAGTTCCAATATGCCACGAGTCAAAATTAGCTGTGGCTGCATGCTTGTATCTCGTGACTGTCCACAGACTTAAATTTAATTAAATTAAACAGTCAACCCTAAGCTCTGCAGATGGCCCGTGTCTTCTCAGTTCTGACAGAATTTGTGATCAGCTGCCGCAATGTGAATCAATGAATGTGAAGATTTTACGTTGCATGCTTATATTATGTAAAAACATTTAGATATCTATATCATGTTCAGCAGCTCCAGGTATTAACTTTTATTACACAGTAATTTACATTTTGATTAAATGTAGACGGATCTGTCAGTTGGGATAGGCTATGTAATTGTAGTGGGATGGAGGCAGGGAGACCCAAACTGCACATTAGTTGCTTTTCATTTCAGTAACTTATAAATCAGTAACTAGACATTTTAAAATGTTTAATTGTCTACTTTGCTTTGTTCTTCTTTTAGGTAGACTTGACTTCATCCACAGGTGTTTGGTTATGAGAGGCTACTGGTGTTTGTCCAAGTGGTAAGCATACTATACAATAAGACCTTCCACAGGCAAATCTTACATTTATAATCAATGAAGTACATGCATATTATATTAATATAATATTGACGTAACCTGATTGGGTAATTTAACAGAACATTTCCCGCTGAAGTAAGGTCTTCACAGAGACTAGGCCACATTTTAACAGCATGTCATCTTCTACTATGATGTTGAGTTTGTGTTGTGTTGCAGTAGGGTTTTATAGCCATCATTTGTAACACATATAATTTGACATTTTCTATTGCTGATTGTGTCTCTCTATTCTCTGTCTTGCTATGAAGGCAAGCTCTCAAATGTTTGAGGAGCTTGGAGTGCAGTGGCGGCTAGGCTTGGTCGCGTTATACCTGTGGGTGTCCGGGGTGGTGTGCACCAAAGACATCTCCTGGCCTGGTCCACAACCCTGCCAATGCAACAGCAGCACCCTGGAGGCCCACTGCTCCGGTCGCCAGCTCGAGGCGGTGCCCGACGGGTTCCTGCGAGACTGTCGGCTTCTGAACCTCACTCACAACGACCTCAAGACTCTCGTGAGCCAGCAGTTCAAGACTTGGACGCAGCTGCTGGAGTTGGACGTGAGCGACAACCTCCTGGTGATGATCGAGGCGGAAGCCTTCCTGGGACTGCGCAGCCTGCTCACTCTCCGCCTCGCCCGCAACCGCCTCAGGGTCATCCCTGCGGGGGCGTTCAAAGGCCTGCTGCAACTACAGCTGCTGGACATACGCGACAACCAGATACTGGTCTTGCTGGACTCCACCTTCCAGGACCTGGGGGCTCTGCGGCGCATCGACACAGGCAGGAGCGATCTGGTCTTTGTTTCGCCTCACGCCTTCGCCGGCTTGACCAGTCTGAGAGAGTTGAACGTCGACAGATGCAATCTGACCGCTGTGCCAACTGAGGGACTCAGACCCCTGAGTGGGCTGGCGATGCTCAGCTTTCGCCATCTTGGCCTCACCACGCTGACAAACTATTCTTTCCGATGGTTGGGGAACCTGAAGAAGCTCGTCATCTCCCACTGGTCCGTTCTGGAGACCTTGGAGGGAAACAGCCTCTTTGGCCTGAATCTCACCTTCCTCACTGTAAGCAACTGCAACCTCAGTGTCGTCCCCTACGCCTCGTTACACCATCTCGTATACCTTGTGCACCTCGACTTGTCCTTTAACCCCATCAGATACGTTCGCGGGAACTCGCTCAGAGACCTGCTGCGCCTCCAGGAATTTCACCTGGTCGGCGGTCAGCTGCTCCGCATCGACCTCAGAGCTTTCCACGGTTTGGCTCAGTTCAAAGTGCTCAACGTTTCGGGAAACCTCCTGAACACGCTGGAAGAAGGGGTTTTCAGTTCAGTCGGCAGCCTGGGTGTGTTGAGACTCGACGGTAACCCCCTGGCGTGCGACTGTCGGCTGTTATGGGTGATGCGAAGGCGCGTCCACCTCGGCTTCGACAGGCAGCCGCCGGTGTGCACCACCTCGGTCCACTTCGAGGGCTGGAGCTTTCTGGATTTTGCCGAAGTCGACCTCCCGGGTCCGTTCACCTGTCGCCAGTCTCGAATATTGAACCGCAAATCTCAACACGTGCAAATAAACGAGGGGTACACAGTGTTGTTGCACTGCAATGCTGAAGGCGATCCGGTGCCTTCGATTAGCTGGATAAACCCACAGCGGGTACTGCTGTCGGCCATCGGCAGACTACGGGTCCTTGCTAACGGCTCGCTGGAAGTTCGCTACGCACAGGCGCGGGACAGCGGTGTTTATGTCTGCCTGGCGTCTAATGCCGGGGGGAACGACAGCATTCGCGTTAGCCTCACGGTGCGAGGCTTTTCTCCTTTTTCCCGAAACCCCTTGCTTTTGAACGGGACCCAATCGTTTCCGTTTGAGGTTAAAACGCTGGCGATTGCGGTTACCATTGGGGTGCTTTCATTCTTTAGTTCGGTTACCATATGTTTCATTTTCATGTTTCTCTGGAGTAAAGGAAAAGGGCAATTAAAGCACACGGCGACGATTGAATATGTGCCAAGAAGTGCTGCATCCACTAATAATAGAGGCACAGGCCATATGGAGTCGAGCAGGTTCACAATGAAGTTAATATAGGTGATTAATTTTACCATATAACAAACACATCTGCTGACTGTAAACACATCAAGTGGAATAATGATTGTGTCATTATAAAATAATTGGAAATTAAATGTAAAACTGGTAATGATGGGACAGGATATCGTATTATTGGTTGAAAGTTCAGCCAGCCACTTGCAAAAGTTGTAGAAAAACAGCTGTAGGTGAAGGAAGTGACGTTTATTAAAGTTGGATGTAAAATCACATATACAGAGACGTTTTGTAGCATACAATGTATAGCTGTTAGGTGAATGCATGCCTCCTCCTGTTGGCCATTAGCATTGAATATATTAGTACTAATAAATACTAATATTTTAACATGAGTTTAATTTTGATATTTTAAATCAATACTGATAACTGATTGATAACTAGTTTTTAACAGATGCCACAACGTTGGAATGCACTTTAGGAATGGTATGTACAAATACAAAAAAAAGTAACCTGTAACCTAAATCACAGCATGCTACCTCACTTCCAAATATTAGGTTACATCCAGAGAAAGGAAGATGAGGTGTGTCAGAATGTGAATGAATAAGTGAATTAATGAATAAATGAATAAATGCAACATGTCTGATGAATCTCAATTCTGGTGTTATGATTGAATATTGCCTCTAAATGATTCTCTGACGTGATGCCTTGGATCCATTCATCTACATTGGTCACCAAGTGACTACATGTGTGTGACCTCCATGCTGCAAAACCAAGTTCCTGAACAAGACCACTGGACTGGGGTTTCTGTTGCTTATACTTTTTGTCATAAAAAGGTATTTGATGGTTGAATAAAATCATCATGTTGTATTGCAAGTGCACATGCCAAAGAAATTCACGAGTGTTGTACAACCGGAGTGACAATAAAACATCTTGAATTTTGAATCACTTTGTTCACTACAAATCTTCACAAGCAAATCAATACTTTTTTTTGTCTTTGGATTAAATTGTATTTTTAATATGGGATGACAATTCATTTTTTGTTGTTTTTATCAATGATAAGTTAGGACAGTATAAGAAGTAAAAAATAAAATAAGAATTAAAACGATTAAAAAATAAAATACACAGCAAATAAATCAATATACGCAATAAGAAAAATAAAATAATGCAAACATTACACTTTCATAAACATAAGTGCACATCTTTATCACCCATGGACTCAAACGAAAGGGGGGCGTGTCCTCCAGCCAACATCACGTGACCTAACCCGGAAGTACTCCTACGGCTAACAACAAGAACACCGCGAGCGAGGAGTAGCGTTAGCAAACAACACTGCTTTCCCACCTCAAAGTATTAACGTTTAACCGTTGCTGGAAAGGTAAAAGTGCGTGGGAGAGCGAGTGACTTTAACCCAGGAGCGACAACGAAACCACCCGGCGTGTGCCTCTGGTCACAAAAGTGTGTGTGTTTGTGTGTTTAGCTAGCTGCTAGCCTTAGCAACCGGCACAATGAATCTCGCGGTGGCGCGCGAGCCGCGGACCACCGCGGGGAACCGCATGTCCAAACTGCTGGACGCAGAGGAGGAGGACGACTTCTACAAGACCACCTATGGCGGCTTCAATGACGTGAGTCACTGTGTGTATATACATACACATGTAGCATGTTTACTTTCTGCATGCACAATGTTAAAAAACTGTGTGTGCATGGACTTCCGTGTCAGGTGACCTGCTCGTCTCTCTCTCTCTCTCCACCTAATGGCACCTCCTCCTCATGTCACTTCAAACCTGTGTGTGATAACTTGCTGCTCCCCACATTGACGATCACACCAGGTGTGTGTGGGTGGGGGGGGTCCAAAATGTTTACTTTTTACCTGTCTACCGGCCAAGCAGTTGTTTTCATATGTAACCCTGCGTTTTTCTACCTGCTAAATATCAACTCTATCAGCCATCGGCTTGTGGCACAGGTGTTCATTTTGTACCCTGACACCAGGTAGGTCTTGCATTTGCACCCTGCGGCCATCACTATACACATAGGAGGCTTTTGACAATTGTGTTTCATCCCAAACTGGGATGAAACGCAAGTAACAGACTTCAACCCTAAGTCTGATACTTGGAGAGGAATGAGCACATCCTGTACTATACTTCTACTTCGGCAGTGACAATATTATAGGTAAAGCTATTCAATGAACGCCCCGTGTTGACTTGTCCTCCAACCAGGAATCGGGGGACGACGAATACCACGGCGAGCACTCGGACACGGAGGACGAGGTGGACAGCGACTTCGACATCGACGAGGGAGACGAGCCGGACAGCGACCAGGAAGACGACGCACCGCGCAAGAAGAGTCGAGTCGTCACCAAAGCTTACAAGGTGAGGCCGTTGGATGTATTTATACGCGCGGAGGCGTCTCTTGATAGTCATGAGTCAGAATGTGTATGCGTTGTTTTTCAGTCTGCGTTCTTCTGTCTGGATGGATTTTATATATTTTTATTTATATATTTTTCTGTCTGACCGATTTATCTGTCTCTGACCGATGCAAGGAACCCATTAAGATTGCCAAGCCCAAGCCCAAGAAGCCAGCAGAGGAGCAGAAGAAGCAGGAGAAAACCAAAGTGGAACTAAAGAGGAAGATACCAGTGGAATTTGAAGATTTTGCAGAGAGTAAGACCATCAGCCACACTACAGAATATGACGCATTGAAGAACTGAATTACTAAACTAATGGTGTCCAATAACGGTTTAATAATAGAAGAGTACAATATTTGAGAGAAGAGAATATTTGACTATCTATATGTCAAACAGAGAATAGAATACTCAATATTGAGTGCTCCTGGATTTATGATCATCTATAAAAAAAGTGAGGATGGATATTTGTTATGTTAAGTGAGACGTCTCTTTTGTACATTTCATTGTTGAAAATATGCGATGCTTAACTAGAAAGTTGTGATATCCACAGTCGCTCATCAGAACCACATCCACTATCCAGTATCCAGTGTTGCTAACACGCACGCGTCGCTCCCTTCCTCCCATCAGCCCGTAAGTCCGTGCGCCAGTCCACCAGCGAGCACACGCGCAAGACCAACCTGCGTCTCCAGGAGCGGCAGGACGCCCCGCGGCGGAGGAGGGGCGCTCACCGAGACCGACCTCTGACCCAGGACGAGCTGCTGGCCGAGGCCGAGATAACGGCCGAGGCCAACATCCGCTCGCTAGGTGAGTCACGCCGTTGTGTTTTATGCTAATGTTTCTATTCACAGAAATGTGATGAAGGAATACCTTCAATATAAATACATTCTACGTTTCGGTAGAGGTGCATTTTAATTCAATGTCAGTGTATATTATTTAAAATGGAAATGGACCCTGGACGCTTTTTGCTATCGATTTTGAAATTTTATAATCGGCAATCCTGTTGTCAAATACTTAACCAGATATTTTTTCTGACTCATCACAAAACAAAAACGATACTTCTAAACTCCTATTTTATTTCTAAAATCAAACCAATATTACATACCGACTAATTAAATGTGTGTTTTGCCCCCCGAAGAGAACTACGAACGCCTGGAGGCTGACAAGAAGAAGCACGTGCACAAGAAGCGGCGATTCGACGGGCCGACCATCCGCTACCACTCGGTCCTCATGCCCCTGGTGTCCCACTCCATCCTGAAGGAGGAGAACGTGGACGTGGAAGGGTAAGGAAGTCCGACCCGGTCTCGCATAGCCAGACATACAGTATCTCCACACTTGGTTTTAGGAGAAAGGTCTGACTGAACCCACTGTTGTTCTGGAACGGGGGAAAACTGTTCCGTCTTTGTGTTTGTACTTTAAACCAATCACAATCGCCTCGGGCGGCGCTAAGACCGGCAGCGGTGGCGCCCTTTGCAAAATGGTGTCGGGGTGGGGGGATCTTGTTGACAGCAAATGTTCACATATTTTCCGTCAACAAATCTTCGTCAAAAATTGCTGTTTTCAGTGTGTAGGCTGCTAGCTCGGAGGTTGTTTCACGGAGCGACGGGGGCTTTGAAAACGGCTGAAGGTCGACTGAAGTAGTCGCCCCAAAATCAAGATCGCATTATTGTCACAGCATCACACTGATTTTTTTTGTTTTAAATGCAGTCCATTCACACAGCGACACATGAGACTAAACGCCGCCAAACAACACCCCTCTTATCCCCCACCAGATTGGACCAGGACGTCCCCCCGACCACGTCCACGCACCCCGCCGCCGCGGCGTCCGGCCAGCCGGCGGGCCCCGGGGGCCTCTGCTCCCGGACGTACATCACCTTCAGCGACGACGAGGCGCTGGAGGCGGCGTTCCCCCCGCAGGCGCAGGTGTCCATCCAGCCGCCCGTCCAGGAGGTGTGCCCCGTGACGCACAAGGCGGCGCTGTACCGCGACCCGGTCACCGACATCCCGTACGCCAACGCGCGCGCCTTCCGCATCATCCGCGAGGCGTACCGCAAGTACGTGGCGGCGCACGGCTTCCCCAACCCCGGCAGCGTCGCCGCGTCGGGACTCGAGCCGTCGCCGTCGTCCTCCACCCCCAAGGGCGTGCGGCAGAAGATGGTGGTCAAGCAGAGCGCTCTGGCGACATAGGCCCGTTCGGTCGAAACGGCGGTATTTCTTGTTTTAGTATTTTCATTTTTTGTTTTAGTTTTTTTATATACTTGTAATAAATAACTGTGACTTTAAATGGACGGACTTTACTGCTGGAGTAGAGGGACACGAGGTGATCCATGGTGGCGTTTTTTTTACTTTCTTTAAAATGTAGAAATGGAAAACGGCGAATGGCGTTGTGTTGATAAGCGGCAGGTTTTGACTGCGACACAAACGATTCCTTTCACCTTCAAATGTTATAAATAAAGCAAACATGTTATTCAATGGAGCATGTTTTTATCCCTCTACTTGCTCATTGGATAATATTTTTTTAAGAAGAAGGGTTACACACTTCAATTAGCGGAATCCATTTTAATTACGGCCCCCTTTACTACAACAACAACACACACCACATAACAAGTCTGACGGAAATTAGATCTACTCAGTCAGTCATTGATGTCGTTCTCATCCCACCATTCCCACACTTCTTACTAACTCTATACAACAGTACAATAATAGAAACCATTTACCAAGAAAGGGATTTGCATAGAGGATTTGCTGATCTGTTTCCCTCCTCTCATTCTGCACAGCCTGCCTGTCTTTTACAGCGTGTTCCTCATTCATCAAAGGAAATGAACAATAAACAACCAAACGTATGCGTCCACAGATCGCGATGAAGCCCGGGGATTTATTACCCCGCCGTTGTTGTTGTTTGTGAAGACAAAATGCTGCTGAATAAACACTGGCGGTTCTGAAGTTGCTGATGTATGTGCTTGCACATCATAAAGTCAAGGGTTACTCCGAAAAAAAAAAGAAAAGCCCTGCGGAGAAATGCAGTAACCGAGCTGAATTCAGACGGCCCGTTCATTAGTCAAAATCACAGCTAAGCTGAAGCTCATCCTTGGCATTCACCCTTTATTTATATTTAGACGCCTTTTTTAAAACATTTTACATAAACCTTCGGTTCTCTGTAGTGTTTTTATGTCCCTTTCACGTTGGCGAGAATACAAACTTGTGATGTGCGACTTCAGAGGCACAAACACACATTTTAAATGAGTTACTGAATTTCTTGTTGGATATTGTAATTGCCTTTTCATTGAACCTATTTTGCTGTCCTATTTTTAAACTCCCCCCTACGTCTCCCCCGTTGAGAAGGCTGTGCCTCTGATGTAGCTGAATGAAATATTTCTTACCAATTGTTTGAAGAAACGGTGAAACTAAGGCCAGTGTCTCTTGTGACTGCATTTAACTTCCATTGTTAAATAATCCACCTCCACCATTAGTCCTTCAGACTCAGACGTCCTGTAATTGAAAGCATTTTAAATACTTACACAGTTACAGGTTATTATAACAATATATTAAACACACACACACACATACACACTGTGTGTGTGTATGTGTGTGTGTGTGTGTGTATGTGTGTGTGTGTGTGTGTGTGTTTACTGCCACAGCTTTCAGACTAGGAAGGGGAGAGTGGGACTGTATCATCACTTGTTCTAGTATGGTAGTTGCCATGGCGATGCGTGTAGGTGGTGTAGTCCGTGTGGTACTCTGCGCTGTATCCCCCCCCCTTCATCTCTCTCTCTCGCTCTCTCTCTTGCTCTCTCTTTCTTTTGCTCTCTCTCTCTCTTTTGCTCTGTCTCTCTCTATCTTGCTCTCTGTCTTTCTATCTCCCTCCCTCTCCCTCCCTCTCCCTCCCTCCCCTGCCTCGCCTGTGACCATGTTCTCCATCACATCTCTCTCCACAGTTACTGCGGACCCTTTCAGTTTGTCCATGTGTTGTCCATGGCTGAGCGTATTGTTTGTGGACGAGTCGTTCGGTGAATCTTGTCGTTGCCCATTGGCCTAATCTCCCCCTGTTATTAGTCCCTCTGTTCTTTCATCAGTTTCCATGGAGATGGGCATCTGAGTGAGTGAACGAATGAGATTGACGGAGAAAGCACAACATCTGGTATATATTCTGTCATATATAGTTTATCGTTATATATTGTATTATATTATTATGATAGTAGGCCTATTCTATTATTAGATATATTGTATTCTATTATTATAGTAGGCCTATTCTATTATATATATTGTGTTATTATATTATTACAGTAGGCCTATATATATTGTATTATTATTATATTATTATTATTATAGTAGGCCTATTTGATGTTCTTTTCTCCAAATCTGAATACCACATGCAGTCATGTGAAAGGCCTCTGCAGCAGAAAATGAACTTGTGCATTAAGACAAAGCTTAACCCACATTTGAATGCAATTATGCTTTTAGTACTTTTAATAGCCTTTAAGAAAGGATAACGTTTTGGAGTCAGAATTTAGTAGATGTATATATTTTACATTTGTCACATTTAAACCCAACATTGGTCATATAGCCTATAGGGCTATGGCTTCTGAAATTTAAAAACTCAATTAACACCTCCATATCACTTCTTAACCAGCCTGTAAGTATTTTTTCCTTGGCTATTTCATTTATTTATTTATTTATTTTATTACAAACTGATAAGAAGTGCAGGCTTTCTTGGTACGGAGGCGTTTGGTTTCCGTTTAACGCGCATCTCTCCGCCCCGCAGGGAGCGACTCGCGGCTCCGCGGAGCGTACACACACACACACACACACACACACACACACACACACACACACACACACACACACACACACACACAGCCCACCTCCAGGGGCGGCCCAACCAGCCGCCATGGCACCGAGCAGGACGCACGGAGGACGAACCACCGTCTCCAATCATTTGCGCGATGATTTTGGACATTAGAAATAATAATAACAATACTACTACTAATATTAATAATCATAATCTCTCCTCCTCTCCCCCGCGCGGCGGACGCGCGCCAGGAGGAGTCGCCGCCTTGGCGCCAATCAAGGGACGCGCAAACGGACGGACGGGCGGCTGAGCGCTTGTGACGTCACCACCACACAGGTTTTTTTTTCTTGTGTGTGTGTGTGTGTGTGTGTGTGTGTGGAGGGGGGGGGGGGGGGGGGGGGGGGGCGGATTGAGATTGAGGCGCGCTTTAATATCCAGTGTTGGTGCCTGATGGTCCCTCCGACGGACGCGCGGGTCTCTTGGTTGCGGATCTTAGGGGCCGATGCGCACTGGACCCTATAGGCTATGGTGAGCCCTCCTCGCCCCGTCCAGACCTGGGGCACAGCCAGGGTATTTAACCCCCCCCCCCCCCCCCCCCCATCCTCATCTAAACGGTATTTGGTCCTGAACCTCAACCAGGAGGACTAGTAGCCTATAGT
>JAOPHQ010002581.1:210000-215000 GCA_030340625.1 Merluccius polli
CTTGGTTTGAAAAGCGTCCATCAAATAGCAGTACTGTATTGTGCAATTATAATTACGGAAGCTTGTTCAAGGTAAAAGGTAATTATGGACTATTGCCTCCCGAGGGTTTGGGTATACATGACATGGCTGGCACACGTCTTTCATACGTCTTTCATACGCCCCCTTGAAGTCTGAAATCACAGAGAAATGCGCCTCATTTCTTTTAAAATTGTCGTTGGCTGTTGATGATGGAAAGCTTTCAGGAGATGTGACACATGATGATGCAGACGGGAGGCGAGTCAGGCCGACGGAGTCGCGCTCAAATGGCGCCTTTTTGCCTTTTTGTTCTTCTGTCCCGATTTACTCCTACAGCTCCACATTAACCTCCCCATACTGTCTGGTGGGAGGCAATTATTGGTTTGTTTTCTGCAGCAAATACAGACCCCCCCCCTCCCCCCTCCCCCCTCCCGAGTCACTCTCAGACGCGTCTCACCGTCCAGCATGGACAAACTCCTATCTCTCTCTTCTTGACGACGTGGACAGACACCGATGAAGAAATCGATGTTTTATTCTCCGTATATCAACAGAAATCGAATAAAATAAACAAACGCCGTGAACTTGAGTCAGAAACTCCTCTTTTCTGCCCTTCAGGGAGAGCAACGTCTATTTATATCCACCATCTTATGTCGATATATATATATTTTTTTTCCCACATCACATTTCTAGCGTGTTTCATCATCATGTCTTTTCATTTTATTGAGGAATACAAACCCTGCCTCTGGGAACACAGCCGTCCTTCTTCTTCTTCACACATCTTCGTTCCCCCGTTTCAACCGTCCTCCTTCCCACCTACACAGCCCCCCCCCCCCCCCCCCCCCCCCCCCGACGGTCGATCCTCCATCGTTTCATCTCTGCTAGGTCTGGCCGATGTTTTCTATAATGCAGCCACGCTATGACTGACCTCACCGGGGTTCGATCCCCAATGTCCACAGTAGGGCTGGGCTGATATGGAAAATGTATTATCACAATAGACAGACAGACAGACAGACAGACAGACAGACAGATACAAACTTTATTGATCCCCAAAGGGAAATTCGCAGTCGTCATAGCAGCAATGGTACATATAGTACAATTTTCCCGAAACAGAGTCAATGAAGATTAAAATATCCAATCATTTTGGGACATTTTACACGATATCGATAAATAAATATCACGATATGCTTATGAATTCAAAATACCATTGTAAACGGTCTAACTGAGCATCAGTTACGCTGAAGTATATGGAGATTTAAAGTATGGTATCAGGACTAAAACTGGTTTTCCTTTCTCACTGATGTTTCACACCTCATACTTGATCATTTTAAGGTCATATGTTCTCATCGTGAATAATTTTGACTATCAAACTAGGTATCACGATAATCAACAGCTATATTGATAGTCACATGAATCAATATCTTAATTTCACGACGATACAACACCATTCAAAGACGATAAACGATAATATCGAATTATTGCCCGGCCCTTAGTCCACAGCCTTAACCTGTAAGCATCCTTGAGCAAGACGCCCTCCATAACCCCCCAGCTGCTCCTTCCTCCTTCCATGCATCTGAATACACTTGGGGTGTGAACCCTAACGCTCAGTGACTCAGTAGCAGCGTACATATCGCCGCTCTCAGTCTTCAGCATCACAGTGTGATCCGGGGAACCCACTGGCTCCCACAGTCTATTACCTCCTTGCTCTATTTTAATTAACACCGCTTTCTTCCCCGGCGTTTCACAGCCACTCACCCCCGGTTGTGTGTTGGCCCCTGGTTCACATCTCGGCGTATTATACTGTATATATCTTTACAGGGGCGATATTCTCAGGGGGACCGGGGGACCAATGTTCAAAGAGGGCTCATTTGTCCAGCCTCCAATATTTCAGCCATCTGACTTTATCTTTTCACACGGTCGGCTCAAAGTGAACATCGGGTTTATGTAATTGGAAGACCACACAGTCCCGACCCGATTGGTTCCCCCCCCCCCCCCCCCCCCCCCCCACTGTGTGATATGCCCTTGCATATTTACATAAAAGATACGGCTATAGCTTGATGGCCAATTTCAGATGAAGCTGTTTGCTGTTTCCTCTGCCCTCTCCTGCGCCGTGACCTTTGTAATCCTCAGCAGCAGCAGCACCGGCAACTTCACAAAACCGACCCCATCAGCAATTTTTCCTTCTCCCATCACGACTCACAATCCCGCTCACCCGACCCCCCCCCCCCCCCCACACACACACACACACACACACACACACACTCCCTCAGCCCCCTTCCCTTACCCGCCGCACATGACAGCATCAGGAACAACATGCTGAAGCCGGTTTTTTCAGTAGCCTGGGAACCAAATCTGCAAGCTCATGTTTTATTTGCTCTGGCATTTTCATCTGGCCCCCCCTAGACTTTATGTTGGGGGGGGGGGGGGGGGGCGGGCGGGGGGCGGGCGGGGGGGACCACCTTAGTGGCTTTTGCTGGGGCCCTCCGACACCGGACACGGGTAGATGTTGATTTGAAGATGCGTTTATTGGAGACGGCGAGATGCAACACCTTGGTACATGCTGTCATGACAGTGGCTCTCTCCTGACCCTGTGTGTGTTGATGGCTGGTTTATCCTGGGTGGCTCATGCACCACAGGTGTGCAGCCCCACCCGGCCCCAGAGTCTAGTGAATCTCAGACTCAGGCCAGGTGAGGCTGTAAACCAGCTACCAACAACACACACACTCCACATACCCCCCAACACCAAAGTGACCCTTCTCTATGGGCCTTGGGACGCTGTGCTGGCCGGCAGAGGTGCGGCTGGACCTGGGCCGCTCCAGGCTGGATCCAGGGGGAGGCTAGCCGCAGACGGTTGCCCATGGCGATCACTGCACCGCCGACCGGAAAGGGTCGGAGAAGCCCCAAGTTGGGGGCCAGTTGGGGTGCTTCTCACCCGGCCCCAGAGTCTTATCAGTCTGACTCAGGCCAGTTGAGGCTGTAAACCAGCTATCAACACACACACACTCCACAGCAAGCTTTTGACCGCATCACACTACACCGGGTACGACAGCCTGATCCGACATCCCGACTGGAAAGCTGAAAGGTTGTCTGCAATGCCGAAATCTGTTGGAATCGGGCTGAATTTGTGTATAATATACGCATTTGCAAACCTGTCTGGTGATGCCAGGCTAGGTTTGTACAGCTCATGTTATTCACAGTTTTGTGCTGAAAACCATAAGTCGATTGACAGTGCATTCCTTATTTTAATGGAAATGATTGAAGCTGGTTGAAGCGCTAATTTAAGTCCAGTTTGTGCTTTCCTTTTTTGTATTTGTTTTATTTGAAGTTGCAGGTATCTAAAAGATGAGATGCAGAAGAAATATATTTTGAGTGGTCCTATCATTTCTAAAAGTTCTTTCATCAGTCTTTCCCAAAGGGCTCAAACCCGGTGGCATATTGCTCTCTGGAGCAAGCAATGATAAATCAAATAAATACATTTGTTCACGAGTCATAATTTACTAAATTAATTTGTAAAAAAGGAAATTAATTAATATGCGTCACCCACTGGCAACTAATAATGGAAAGACTTTTAGCTGACGCATTTCATTCTCTATGATGTGAAACTGTTATTAAGGTTTTTAAATACATTAGTGTTGCCCCCCCCCCCCCCCCCCCAACTGCCTAACAGCACATATGTGCAGAAAGACATGAGTACCACTTTGTTCCCATGGTAACTGGGCCACACATCCCTCGGCAGGCTCCCATTGACAGAGGGACAGGCAGGGGTGAGCCCAAAATAAAGGAGGGAGGGAGGGAGGGAGGGAAAGGGAGAGGGAGAGGGAGAGAGAGAGAGGGAGAGAGAGAGAGGAGGATAAAGAGACAGAGAGAGAGAGAGAGGATACTGAGAAAAGGCAGTAAGGAGTAAAAATCAGAAACGTTTCCTATGACTTTTCTCGGAGGAAATTCACCCTGCTTCTGATGCAATAAAGGAAAGCTGTACGATATATATATATATATATATATATATATATATATGAATATATCACAAAAAAAATACCACTGACTGGATTCCCTCTTACAGCATCCGAATTTTGCTCAACGTCGAAAGCTGTAACAGAGAATTATTTTTCCATCCCAGCGCGGTTATGATATTCGTTTCTAAAAATGACTTTGCTCCGCTGCTCCGATTCCTCACTCACTTACCGCCCACACTACCTGTACCCCTACCACCTCCCCCCCCCCCACCTCCCCCCCCCCCACACCTCTCACCCTCACCCCCACCCACCCTCAAGCACCACAGAGGAGCAACACATCAATACGCTACTCATCGTCTTCCTCCCCAATGTCTGAGTGGTGACAGACTGTCCTCATCACAACAGAGACGACCCGATCGCCAAAATCTGTACAGCTCTGAAAACGCCGCTCGCCGTTTGTGTCCAAGCGATCCGGATATCTCCGTTCCACACCTGTGCTGTATATAACCTTTTCTCCGGTCTTATCAGACCGGCGCTCGCGGTTTGTGTGCGAGGGAGCTCCCCGCTGGGCGATGAGTATGTCACCGCTGCACCGTGGCTTCCTGATTATATGCTGCGCCGAAATTGAATTCTCCCCCATGTCTCCCTTATGTCTGCTCTTACCTGGAAGGCTGCGCTCCACCCTTTGATGGCTGTTTATATACGCAGCCTGACGACACCAGGTCAGCGTTATAGAGTACATTAGCCCTCTGATGCATAATCCTTCAACTGAAGTTTGCTTCATTCAGCGCAGGGCCGGCCATTATATCGATATTATATCATCAATATCGTGATATGAGACGAGATATTGTTTTAGATTTTGGATATCGGGGCGTAAGTGTTATCTTTTCCTGGTTTTAAAGGCATTAAAGTGTATACGAAAATAGGCATTACCATGCGGTTATTTAATATAGACTATTTATTTATTCAATTAGCAGAACACTATATGCTATATACAGTATATTGTGATATACTGTACATCGTTATCGAGATATT
>JAOPHQ010002582.1:0-2500 GCA_030340625.1 Merluccius polli
TATGAATACACCACATATGAGCTACAATTTGAGCTATACTTTTATATATATATATAGTAACACTTTAGATTAGGGACCACATATTCACCATTAACTAGTTGCTTATCAGCACGCATATTGGCTCTTTATTAGTCACTATGAAGCACTTATTAATGCATTATTCTGCATGACCATATTCTACAACTACTAGGCCATTTACTTTAATATTAGAGTTTTCCCTCAATAACCTCATAATTACTGCTTATTGATAGGAAGTAAGGAAGTTGTTGTACATAAATTACGATCTTAGCAACTAGTTAATGGTGACTATGTGGTCCCTAATCTAAAATGTTACCATATGGTAACACTTTAGATACGTACTGTGTATGCAAATTCTGGTATCCGTGGCCATACATGGCCATGGATACCAATGTTTGTACGCCAGTGTCTCCCTTGTAAGCATTATCATCATTTCAGCACAATCCTGATAATGTGTTTATTCTGTTTAAGTGGTCCGGCAGCCACCCTGCTTCCGCCACGCATACCGCTCCCCTTGGGCAGGAGAAGACAGGACATGCTCTGTCTTCCCGCACTAATATTACACAACCCTTTGGGGGAAAGTCACTGTCCTTTCCCTCAAACTACACGCACAGCGAGACACGAAACGCGCGCACACAGCCCACAGCATGCTGTGGGCTGTATATTAGCTCACTTCCTGGTTATGATTCATTCATTTATTCTTAGGAATTTTACGATCTTCTGGTGATTCCTGAGCACCACTAGCCTAGGCTAAGTGGGCTATTAGTGGAAATATCACAACTGGACATTGTAGTAGCGGCAGATGATATCTAGACCGGAAGTGGAGGGGATCAGAAACAGAATTTGGGGCATACCACCAGTGTCACGAAGCCGCTGCATCTGTGGCCACTTACCAGTTACTCATGTAGCATTGCAGTGTGGGAAAGAAGAGACAGAATGGAGCAGGGGGGTGTGGGGGTGTGGGGGGGGGGGAGAAGAAAACAAACGTGTTGATTGGCCGGGACACGCTGCCTGATTCTAGGCGGGCCATTGTGATTGGCTGGATCGTATGGGCTCACCTTAAAAGAGGGTTACTCCAGTTCACTGACATTCATTCTGAGATTTCTGTGTGTTTTGCATGTGTTGCAGTAGCGCAGGGACTCAGTCATTGTGTACGCTTGCGGTTTTGTGTTTCTCACAGAGACGCATGCGCCCGGCCGCCTTTTGTTCCCCCATGTGAGAGACTTAATGATGGGGGGGGGTGGCAGCTCTGTCGCTCCCTTGGGCTTCAGCGCTATACATTTTTCACTGTTTGAGTCCAGAGAAACCGAATCACATTGCCTTCCCATTACATGGCACACTATCCATTTAAAAAACCGGTGCTGGCCAGACATGCGTTATTGCTGCCACAGTACAAGAGTAATGCCTTTGTATATTTTGTTCATAGCAATTTGTTTTGTTTAATTCATCAATTTCACCAACCTTTCACTCTGATGCAGGAGCAAAGGTGCCGCTTTTATTTTTGTATCTGTATCTCATTAGCGGATGAGGTGTCATATCCCCCCCCACCCCACACACACACACACACACACACACTATGTCAAGCGCTTTGGGTATCTTGAAAAGCGCTATATAAATGCAATGAATTATTATGTTATTAGTGTGGATTTATACGCTTTTCCATTTTTCACGTGAACAGCTTCTACATGTTGAGAGCCATGGTAACCCAAGCCATGCTAGTCTAAATAGCATGCTCCCCAAAATCAGACCATTTGTCATGATGACACACACACACACACACACACACACTGTAGCTGATCTCTGCGATAATCCGTAGACCGTGAGGAAAGTGACTGTGATCGCTTATTTCCTCACCTCGAAAATAGAAAATAGCAACCCTAAAGGAAGGCATTCGAGTAGTTTGTACATTAGAGGCATCTCTGGAGGGGTTACAGAACCGGGGACCAGTATCACACTCACAGACTTCACAGAGTTGCTTCCCAACAACGTCCTGAGACCCGCGTCAACCCCATCCGGCGGAGTTACGATAAGACACGCTTTATTGTCCCGGGGAAAACTCTATTCTTCCCACACACTGTTCTGCTGTGTTCAATATTTCTCACATTTTATACGGCACAGCGTACCGACACACAGTCAAACCATACTAAAAAACAACACACGGTAAAGGTAGCCTTTGTTCTCATACACTACATCAAGGTATCACCTGCCTATACATGTAAATGGAGCCTGGAATGACATGTTTGACTTGGAGATTATAGCGCCGACTAACACACGCTGACACACACTGACACACACACACACACCGACAAAAAAACCTGATATACCGACTCAAGGCTCTGAGCTCAACATTTCCAGTTTAAAAACACAAACCCGATCCAAAGTCAGCATCTGGGGGGCAGAGGTGAGGAGAACCTGAAGACATGAGGGTCGCGTCAGGAGAGCATGTTCTGTGGACTCTGTGGTACGGGCCGAACAGCTGTGG
>JAOPHQ010002582.1:7500-190000 GCA_030340625.1 Merluccius polli
CAATAGCGCTGAATGTACAGTAGCGCTGAATTGACAGTAGCTGGCAGCTCAACATGGAAAGCCGTGACGACAGCCTGGTCTCTGTTGTGGAGGAGGAGGTCAATTTCGAGAAAGCATCGTCATTATCAAATTAGTAAATGCCCGAGTGAAGGAGTCATCCCACATTTGAAACCGTTTTACAGGAAGGGATTTTCGATGTAAAAAAAACAAAAAAAGAAGAAGAAAGGGACATATATTAGGCATATGACAAGAGATAAATGAACAACAATTAACACTAAGGTGGCGTGTGGCGGGGGTCTACTGCTACTTTATGTTGTATGTATCGCCTTGAATTTTGCTCTTATGTCTGTAAAGTATTTGGTGACAGCCCGCTTGAAAAGGTGCTATATAAAGTGTATTATTATTCTTGGAAAGTACTGGAGTACTTTTAACCAATGTATAATGAATACAGGAACAGGATTAACACTGGGAACATGTATTTTTAATTTCATGGGGTCGGTTAAGACTTACGTGACAAACAAACTCTCTATGAGGCAATTCAGGACAATTCAGAACAAGTAAACATATCCAGCAATAGTATGACACATGTGTGTGTGTGTGTGTGTGTGTGTGTGTGTGTGTGTGTGTGTGTGTGTGTGTGTGTGTGTGTGTGTGTGTGTGTGTGTGTGTGTGTGTGGGTGTGTGTGCACGTGCGTTCTCGCGTGTGTGTGTGTGTGTGTGTGGTCATGTAAGTCTGGGTGCTTAAATGAATTGCAGTTATCAATGGCTTCAGTGGATTACCATAGAAACCCCCCAAAAATAGAAACCTACATTTCCACTGTGTGCATGATGGAGGCTGGATAAAGGATACTGTACGTGTGGAGTGACCTTTCAAAGGATTATCACAAAGCACAATCATGCTCTGTTTAGTCTTGTGTTTGCTTTCATGGGGAATATTGTATTGTGCTCAGAAATGTGTTTTGTTGGTTTTGCAACAGTCTTACAGAGGTTTTGTAAGCTCGCTAGGAACGTCCCCTCTCCAAACATCCCCAACAAGCAGAGCGTTTAATAACAGGTTTTCTGACACGTTGTCTTAATTATTCACACATAGATACTGCATAAATCCGGCGTAATTGCTGAAATGCTCTTAAGGGTAAATTCCTGAGTTGCGTAATGTAATAGGGCTTATTACATCGCGACGTCACATCGCAGTGACTCCATTTTGGAAGCATAGGAGCATTGGTATGTTATTGTGTTGGTAGCCATGGTTTTCTTTGGTCATTGTTTAGTAATTAATCAAGAAATGATTCGTCATTATGGGGAGGTGTGTTTGTACCTGCCACAGTGTTTGTCTTTTGCGGCAAAACAAACAAGTTTTCATTAGCCTCGGGTTACGCTATATTTACGGTGATTTAGGATTTTACAGCGCTACCTCTCTCTTCGAGTCGTCTCAATATGAGTATCACCAACAAAAAGTCCTATTCTTCGTCTGGGAAACCAAGACGTTTCTACGTTTGAGTAGTGTTAAACAGACTTGTTTTACACTACTCAACACTGTTGCTTAGCAACAACACACAGGTTGAAATCAATCACGCCACATTCAAAATGAAGCACGCAGCTCAGATTTTCAGGTTTCATTCAAATTGGGCCAATCAGACATTGACGATGCCGCTGTCACAAACCCCTTCCACACCTATTAGAAGTGCTGTTTATGTTGAGTGACTTTTAAAACTCACCAAACAGCTTTAATTTAATAAATGCGGTGTCTGATCCCGATGTCTGTATGTTTTTACTGCAATAAGTTATGTTTCATTTCATCGTGATTTTTGTCTTTCTGCAATTTGCTTTCCTTTTGTATTATTTGTGGAGTGTGTGTGGAGGTTGACAGCTGGTTTTCAGCCTCACCTGGTCTGAGTCAGACTGATTAGACTCTGGCTGGGTGGGGCTGCATACCTGTGGTGCAGAGCAGTCATGGCACCCAGGATGAACCAGCTGTCATGATAGGCGATAAGAAACGAGTCTCTGTTATGGCAGCATGCATCGTCTGCTCGGCGTATAACATCGTGCCATCTCCAGTAAACGCATCTTCAAATCACCATCCACCATCTACATCTGTCTCCTGTGTCGGAGGGCCCCAGAAAAAGTGTGGCAGGGGTCTACTGCTACATTATTGTTGTATGTATCGCCTTGAATTTTGTTTTTATGTCTGTAAAGTATTTGGTGACAGCCCGTTTGAAAAGGTGCTGTATAAATAAAGCGTATTATTATTCTTGGAAAGTACTTGCGGAGTACTTTTAACCAATGTACCATTTTGCACAATTTTACAAGGGGACCTAACACTTTTCCTCCACTACATTCCCAATGATTTTTAATTCAGTGTAACTCCATTTGCGGCTAACCAAACAGACACAAACACTTTTAGCTAAACCTTCATGTTTATAGACGATATTCACATCAAAATATAAAGTGTGTGATGATGCATAAGTGCTATTACTTTTTACATTTTATCTTGCATACCTTAATACCTCAACATGTTTACTTGGGTATAATGTTCACGCTTATTTGTTCTCACCAAGGTAGACCAAAGCAACAAAGCATTTCCCAACGCCGCTCTGACCATTAGAAATATATTCGAAGGCTGTGTTCCGGTGCAAAGGGTTCCCTGACCGTCCCATTGCTGCACATTGATGTACGTCCCTGGAGCGGCCGGTGAGCCGTCTGGGCTGTCTGCTGGTCCCTGCTGCTGGGTGCCAGTGTGCATTCCCCTGAGGAGGAGATGGATCAAAGACAGCGAGTCCTGGATTCATTAGTTCCTCCCGAGAGTCTCCTTGGTGTCGTGTGAGGAATCTGTCCGCTCGCGGAGTCACCCTGTCTGCTCCTATTTCCTTTCTTTTTATTTTGACAGGACGGTGCAGAGTTTTTTTTTCTCTTCACAGTGTTAACGCTCGCCAGGCATTCGGCTCCTCATCTGCCCAGCACCTGTAACTCACGGCAGGATCGAAATCTACGGCTCGATCGCGGATTAAACCGATGGGCGGCGGAGACGCTAGGTCAATATTTTTTGTTGGTGTGTCTCAATTCACATGCTCCCCTTAGTCCACCTCCATGTGTAACACTGTGTGCACTGTGCAGTTACTTGCGTAGTGAATTCCTCAGGGTGGTGTTATCTCAAATCGAACACGGCCGTTGTGCCCTGACCAGAAACGCAGATGGCGACCGCGTCGTCTTCATCTTCTTCTTATTAATGGCGAATTGCAACCAGGCGAAACGTTATCGGCAACATTTTGCCGCCAAAATATCGGCCGGCTTGACTTCATTAAAAATCAATAATAAAGTTATTTTAATTCGACCAACGTCTTCGCAAATGTCGGTGGCCCCTCCCCTTCCGCTACGTAGCCAAGATGGCGACCATTGAGGGTGAGGAATGTCCGGCGTTTCACACTCTTTTGACCGTTATGAGTCCACCATCCGGTACTCGTAGTGCACTGCATTTTGCTTGTAAGTATGGAGGTACGCAAATTGAGACACAGCAAAAGAATAAATAGGCCTAGCTGCAGTAGAAATGTTACGCAGTGCAGGTTTAAATACCAAAATAGTTGAATTATACCACAGAAGTTTCACTTTAAATACCCCAAAACGTCCGCGTACATTCATGTTAAACCACCAACGCCGTAATAATGTATTTCTGGTTGTAGATTTTTGGTGGTTGGGATTTTTGTGGTTTTATCGGCAAGAAGACAGTTAGGACAGATAGGAACAGATGGGTTTCCCTCTTGTAACGGTTACAAGGAGTATTGCCTAAACAGTTGGCACATCAGCAGGTTGACAAATCGAGCCAGCCAACCACTTTCTCATCTGCAGGTCATTGAAAGCCGAGAATAAGACTAACACATCGCACTGTATCTGTCCAGGGTGCACTGGACTAACTGTTACACACTTGGCTGGTGAGTGGCATTTCACCCACCAGGAATTATTACAGTTTGGAAACATGGTTGCTGAATTGACCCCTCATGAAGATGTCCTTGACTCTGCACAACAATGTTTCACAGATGAGATGTTTGCATTTGTGAGTTACGCTCTCCGGTGGCGCTGGAAAGAGGGGCGACCGACTGAAACTGGACTCTAGTCCTGACGCAGACTGAGCTCTGTCAGAGAGGGGACTAAAAAAAGCTCTGAGACCCCCTCTACTCTCCCCTGTCCCCTCTCTCTCCCCCCTCTACTCTCCCCCCTCCCCTGTCCCCTGTCCCCTCTCCCCTGTCCCCTCTCCCCCCTCTACTCTCCCCTGTCCCCTCTCTCTCCCCCCTCTACTCTCCCCTGTCCCCTCTCTCTCCCCCCTCTACTCTCCCCCCCTCCCCTGTCCCCTGTCCCCTCTCCCCTGTCCCCTCTCCCCCCTCTACTCTCCCCTGTCCCCTCTCTCTCCCCCCTCTACTCTCCCCCCCTCCCCTGTCCCCTGTCCCCTCTCCCCTCTCCCCCCTCTACTCTCCCCCCTCCCCTGTCCCCTGTCCCCTCTCCCCTCTCCCCCCTCTACTCTCCCCTGTCCCCTCTCTCTCCCCCCTAACCTCTCCCCTCTCCTCTCCCCCCTAACCTTTCCCCTGTCCTCTCTCCTCTCTCCTCTCTCCCCCCTCTCCTCTCCCCCCTAACTTCTCCCCTCTCCTCTCTACCCCCCTCTCTACTCTCACCTCTCCTCTCTCCCCCCTCCCCTCTCCTCTCTCCCCCCTCTACTCTCCCCCCTAACCTCTCGCCACTCTACTCTCACCTCTCCTCTCTCCCCCCTAACCTCTCCCCTCTCCTCTCTCCCCTCTACCCCCCTCTACTCTCCCCTCTTCCCCCTTTACTCTTCTCTCCCCTCTCCTCTCACCTGGCACACGCACTCACACACACACACACACACTCCCCTTAACTGGCACACACACACACACACACACACACACACACTTCTCTCTCACTCACACACGCACTCTTCTCTCTCTCTCACTCACACACACACACAAACACTTCTCTCTCTCTCACTCGCACTCACACACACACACACACACCCACGCCTTTCTCTCATTGAGGGTATTGATCTTGGTAAATACGCCGACCGTCCCTCTCAGATCGCTCCTTGTATCCGTGCCAAGCATTCCTGGTCAGGAGCGTCTCCACAGGCCGCTTAGTATTCCTCCCAAGTGCACCCCGCCGACCAGAATGGCCGCTCTATTTCACACCGATCAAGCAAAAGTTCAACCCAACCCCCCCTGCTGCCCACCACCACCACCACCTCCACCATCACCGCCACCAACATCTCCACCACCACCCCCCCCCCCCCCCCCATTAAGTACCCGCATGGCACTCTGAACGCCATCGCCTGCTCCTCCGTCGCCACAGCTCCTCTGGCGTCCGCCGGGCTCCCGGGCCCGCCATTCCGGATACCTAGAAACCCGGGTACCTAGAAACTAAACATTTGCGGTCTAAACTAAACCCCCCCCCCCCCCCCCCCCCCCCCGTGACCCACCCACCCACCCACCCCGTTTCCATGGCTACCTCCAGTCAAAAGGAGGTCCTTTCTGGCCCGGCGTGTTTGGGAAGTGCCTGTGAAAAGATGCCTCTGTGTCCGGAGCTCCGGAGCCAAGTGAAATGCAGAATTCCACCATTGGCGTCTGTGCTGGGGCTGTGCTGGGTGGCTGGGGCTGTGTTGGGGCTATACTGGGGCTGTACTGGGGCTATACTGGGGCTATACTGGGGCTATACTGCTGCTGTGCGCTATACTGGGGCTGTGCTGGGTGGCTGGGGCTGTGTTGGGGCTGTACTGGGGCTGTACTGGGGCTATACTGGGGCTATACTGGGGCGATATTGCTGCTGTGCGCTGGGGCTGTGATGGGGCTATACTGGGGCTGTGATGGGGCTATACTGGGGCTGTGCTGGGCCTGTGTTGGGGTTGTGCTGGGTGGCTGGGGCTATACTGCTGCTATGCGCTATACTGGGGCTGTGCTGGGTGGCTGGGACTATACTGGGGCTACACTGCTGCTGTGCGCTGGGGCTGTGATGGGGCTATACTGGGGCTGTGATGGGGCTATACTGGGGCTGTGTTGGGGCTATACTGGGGATATACTGCTGCTGTGCGCTGGGGCCGTGATGGGGCTATACTGGGGCTGTGTTGGGGCTATACTGGGGATATACTGCTGCTGTGCGCTGGGGCTGTGATGGGGCTATACTGGGGCTGTGCTGGGGCTATACTGGGGCTGTGATGGGGCTATACTGGGGCTGTGATGGGGCTATACTGGGGATGTGCTGGGGCTGTGCTGGGGCTATACTGGGGCTGTGATGGGGCTATACTGGGGATGTGCTGGGGCTGTGATGGGGCTATACTGGGGCTATACTGGGGCTGTACTGGGGCTGTGCTGGGTGGCTGGGGCTGGATGTCTGTGTGGAGGGGGGGAGGTGGGAACACAGAGACAGTGGAGGGTCTGGGGGCCTGGCAGGACTGTGCTGGAGGTATGGGAGCTCTGGGGACCCGGCGGCAGTGCATGTGAGGTTCAACCTTAGGCAAGTAAACAGAGAACCTCGTATGTTAATGAATGAAATACTCACACACACACACACACACACATACACACACATACACACCGGAGTGCATACGACACCATATGAGCACCTGATACCTTGCTTCGATTCCATTTACACACACTCACATACAAGTGCGAACTTGAGTAGCACCCACGTATGACACATGTCTTGTTCATGCTATTGACACACCCCCTGGACGTCAAAAATGCACACAATGACACAGAGGAAAGGATTGTGGGAGTATTATGAATAATACAGGAAGAATGTTCAGGGGGGATATAAGTATACTGTACCTTAGTGGAAGTTATGTAAGCAATGTTAAATACAATAACAAATGACCAATGCCTTATTTTGTAGAATTTGACTCCACAGAAGTACGCTACTTGACTGTATGCTGTTCTCATGTTCATATTCCAATGTTCATCTTGATGTCTGTCCTTTTATCATATTTTATATGATAAAAAATATCCAATAAGTCAAGTCGCTGTATTGCATTTGTACATGAACTAACATGTTTTTTAGACGAGAAATCCTTTTAAGAGCATTAGACCAGCAGGTCTGGTCTACGTGAAAGAAAAAAAAAAAAAATTCACGGGACACAGCACCAATTATATTTGCTTTAGATAGAGAAAGGGTTGGAGGATCCCAAAAGCCCTGATTGTGCTGCAGCCCAAGGCCACTTTGAAGTGGACACTCTTAAGACCATCTTATTAAAAAAACACCATATTAGATACAATTGGGTACACACTGGTTTCTGTGTCCCCTTGACTCATCAAATGCACACGTGTGAGTGTTAAGAAATGTGTTGCTGCCTGTGATCCTGTGCTTCAGTGTATTGTAAAGAGATCAGATAGAGATCAGGCTGTGACTGTGACTCAAACAGAAACCATCAACATTCCTATTTCAATACATCTGTTCTCCTCAGACCAAACTCACGTTTTGAATCTAAAGAAACACAGACTGTGTAGGCATTTCTCCCAGTAAGAAGACCACAACTTTCCAGAATCCTATATTCACAAAGACACCTCTGTATGGATGTGCAGCCTTTATTATGTTAATACCACTGTGCATACAATCATTCCCTGGTGTGTGGTATCATTCTTGAAAATTAAACAGTGAAAAGCTGTGGATTTGTACCACACTATTGGAAAAAACGACTGCTGACTCCGCATGAGTCGCCAGCTACTCGCCTGACTCTGCACGACGTGAGAGGAGAACCGTTTCCACTCACACTCAAACTCCTTCCACGAAACACCTGGGACTCCCCACATCGCAGCAGCTGGGGCAGCAACCACACACACAAGCACACACACACACACACACACACACACACACACACACACACACACACACACACACACACACACACACACACACACACACACACACACACACACACACACAGGACCTGGTAAGGTCTGGGCTATGGTGAGCCAATCATAACAATAACCCAGGTACTGGTCAGAGATGGTATATGACCCATATTGTCCTTTGTTCCATTGCAGAGAAAAAGTTCTGTCAAAATGGTGCTGCATTCTGCGTATTTTACGGGAACTATACCATGTTTTCAATAAAAAGCACGTAGTAATTGCTAATTTCAACATATACATGTATATGTACACAATGTATGCATACACATGTATGCATATATATATATATATATATATATATATATATATATATATATATATATATATATATATATATATATATATATAAATATATATATATATATGTATGTATGTATGTATGTATGTATGTATGTATGTATGTATACACACACACACACACACACACACACACACACACGGCGGAACGATGTCGCCCTCTGCTGGACAAACGCCACCCTTGCCGCAGACACGTGAACGTGTTATATTATTGTCTCACTACTTTCTCCCCATCTGCTCGCATAAAGCAACAAGCAACCCCCCTGGCATGAACACACGTAAAGTAACGGCATGTTACTGTTGGCTCAACAGTTGTATTTGTAGGTATTTTCTATTTAATGTTTAGTGTAAACCCTGGTTTGTCATCATCATCATGAGCATCCCTGTGACGTAGCCTGAAGAAGGTAAATGGCTAGAGCGCATGCGTATAATTGAGATTTAAAAAAATATATATATAATATAAAATATATATATACACATATTTTAAGAATTAATTCCGAAATTGCATTTTTGAACTTTCCCATGCCCATGAAAAGCATTTAACTCAAGTATGGATAACAAAAATTAACAAAGCCGCAATTTTACCCCCAGAACATCAGCGTTTATGTTTATTTGCTGTACTTCCGGCGCGGTCCATTTCCGTTACGACGATGAAACCATAATGTCAGATCGTCGGCATGTACAGTGCGGAGCATTATGTAAGGGCGTGCTCGTTCATTTGCCATAAAACAACAATACGAGGTCTACTTTAAGTACACACCGTCTTCAAGAGAACCGCGTCGGAAACCACCCGCAACCGAGCCGCTTAAACCGGGACTGCGCTGTTATTCACCGGGAAGAAACCCGCCTATGGAAGCAGGCCTGATCCGCTCTCGGTGTCCGAGTCAGGGCAGCGGCGACCGGATGTAACGAGAAAGGCCCGCAGTGCCAACACCGTACCGTGCTCCCGCAACACACCCATGGAGACACTCCGTTGAGTGTTCGGTGCGCAGAGGAAGACCGACCACGCGAAGACGGAAGTAAGTTTGCCTCTTTTCCTGCTGTTATCTTCATAACGAGGCGGAGGACTTATTGTCATTATTATTATTAGTATTATTGGTATTATTATTATTACTCCTCTTATTCCTACACATGCATACTTTACAAACTGACAAGGGTGTGTTGGCATTGGATAACTGTATTTGTGTGTTACTGGGGATTGCTGATTGTAATCTTGCACACAGTGGAGACTACAGCAGTGTTATTATTATTATTATTATTATTATTATTATTATTATTATTATTATTATTATGTGTACACAGTAGTGTATACCGGTGTGTGTACAGAATAGGTTGTTAATGCTGTCTTGTCTACACTACAGGATCACTACTGAACAATATCTCCACACCCAATGCGGAACATGTAAGAGGCTTTAATACTATCTTTTTTATTTTATAATTATTATTTTTTTAATCACTTTACTTTAATAATTGAATGAACTTTGACCTTTTTTCAAGGGCCTCTCTGAAACACCGCATTTCCATGCCTGTGGTGGCGGGCGTCCTGCTGGTGGGGGTCCCCTATTCAATCTCCCTGGCGGCCCAGTGGCTCTATGGTTGGCCCAACAAGCCCGGCTGCAGGAAGTACATAGAGGCCCTGAAGCCGAGGTAAGCAAGCATCACATGTCTGTGATGCATGCATGCGCTTAAAGTCAACAGCAGAAGAAGTCTATTTTGATCACAATGCATGGCCTCATATGAACCTCTCTGTGGTCGTTGCTTAATAATGTCTTATAGGGAACACACAGAGAAAAGGGCCACACGTATGAGAGCGACGCATTCGTTCACGTTTGGTTGAGGTTGACGTTGTTTCTGTGTTTTTGTGTTTCATTGCTAGGCGAATCTACTGTTTGACCAGAGCGGTGCTCGAAACGCTGAAATACCTCCAGTACGGGAAGCTGTACTTCCAGTGGAAGTTATGGTACAAGAACGTCGAGAACCGGAAGCATTATGAGAAGGTACGCGGCCATCAGACGCCATTAAGGAATCAACAAGAGAAGCCACTAGTTTCATTATAATGCTAATAGGCTATTAAAATGTCTATTATATACATATATTTGGATTGTATTCCTAGAACCTACCTGTAATTATTATGTCTTTGCATTTTCTACCAGAGAAAATAATGAAAAAAATGTCCGTGCCTTTAGAAATTGTGCGAAAGTATACACACGTTACACGTTGTTTTTTTCTAACAACCCCAAAAGGGCATCACCTTCGGCCGCCGAAGCAACAAACTGGACCTGTACTACTGCCCCACGGCGGGCAGGGGGGCCGGGGAAAAAACGGTTCCCCTGGTGGTGTTCATCTACGGCGGGGCGTGGGGCTCAGGGGACAGGTCCATATACTGTCTGCTGGCCCGGCGGATGGCTGAAGAGCTCGGCGCCACCGTGGTTTGCCCCGACTACTGCACCTACCCCAAGGTAAGGTCACGCCGGGCCATGGGACCCTTCCATTACACAGAACGGGCTTCAAAACAAGAGGAGCGAGAGGGGACCCTGTCAGAGACCGAATATAGGTCAACGGTTAGAGCAGTGATGGAAACTGATGCAGGACGCTGCGACTGCCTTGCTTGACTAATAGGTCTTTCTTTTTCTCTGCCGGATTCAGTGTGTAAAATTATTAGTATTATTTTTCTTTTGTGTATGTATGTAGCTTAGTTTATGTTTTCTTGTGTTTTATATTGTATGCTGCTGCCTTGGCCAGGCCTCACTTGTAAAAGAGATGTTTATTCTCAGTGAGAGAGACTAACCTGGTTAAAGGAAAAGGGGCTTAATGGTGTCCTTTGCAAAGAGGGTGAGGTCACAATATGTAAACATTGTGAAGTACAGCAAATGTTCATTTCTTCTGTACACAATACCGCCTCTAATGGAAACACTACACTGTTTCTAGCATGTCATTGCATTGCAGATACAGACATGACTCTATATTCAATAGTTTTTGTGATGTTATTACCTAATATCGATCCATTTTGATTTTCAGGGGAATGTTTTGTGCATGGTCCAAGATATCACCGACTGTTTAGTGTGGGCACGAGAGAATGACAAAAAGTTCAACTTTGACAAAGTAAGTGACTATATAACAACATAAAACATAACTTGCAAACATAAATCATATCCTCCTGAAAACAGTTTTTTTCCAAGTAGCACCAAGTCACGTTATTGCATTATATTAATACCTTTAAAGTAACTTTTCACTTCACATTTTTGCTTTTGTTCAACTGTATTTAAGTTACTAAATGTCTATGGAATAAAAGCAATCTGTCCACGACTCGGTCCACCAGGGAATCATGCTCTCCCATCCAATTTCTTCTGTGCCGACCTACGGCGGGAAATTATAATGATGGGATGGTAGTAAGGTGGAAAACCGAGTTAGTTTTTTTTACAGGTTTTACTTTCGTAACACATCAGACAACAACGTCACTGTTGTGCCAAAGAGTCAATGCTCTCTGTTGCCGACTCTGACCATGAGAGGCCGCTAGTATGTACAGTTACAGTTACATAGTTCATATTTTGCAGGGCTGCAAATAACGATTATTTTCATAGTCGATTTATCTAAAGATGATGTTGTTTGCTTTATCTGACAAGCAGCCAAGAAAAACTAAAGTATTAATTTATAATGATCCATGAAGCAAATATTTGAATTTCTGAAGCATCAAGCAGTAAATGTTTATTTGTACTTGATAAATGACCTAAACAATTAATCGATTATACAAATTTGGTT
The DNA here is from genome assembly GCA_030340625.1 of Merluccius polli. Classification (NCBI taxonomy): domain Eukaryota; kingdom Metazoa; phylum Chordata; class Actinopteri; order Gadiformes; family Merlucciidae; genus Merluccius; species Merluccius polli. Next base: position 19,452 of record JAOPHQ010002582.1, read on the forward strand.
CGATTAATTTTCTGTTGTTCGATTAATCGACTCATCATTGCAGCCCTAGTATTTTATATGTATTCAAAATTGTTTACTGTGGAGTAGAATTGTGTCTGTCTTCCTTGCACAAACATACCAGGATATATTCCTTGTATGGTGTAATCCTACTTCTGATTCATGGTTTCCGTTGGGCTGTGTCTTTTTGTCCTCTGCAGGACAACATAGTGTTGATTGGTCATTCTGCAGGCGCCCATCTGTCAGCCCTGGCTATCCTGTTCCTTATCGACGGCCGGGACGAGCTCTTCGTCGAGGCTGGTGTGCAGCGGGACATCACCAAGGCGATAAGAGGACTCATTGGTGAGTCTCCTAGCGCCTGCTGAAATGTCAGCGATGGTCAGGCTGTTTCTAATGAAAACATCCCTAAGGCTCGGCGCATTACTGTACAGAGCCAATACCGTCTTTCGCTGTACGATTCGTTTTGTGTGTACTGTGTATGTGTGTTTGCATGGCCTTCTCTGTGACTGGATAGCAAACTCACCTTTTCAATGCTCGATTGCAGCCTGACATTTGTTGCCAGGCATTTTTTTTCTTTAAACCTCTTAAAGGTCTCTCGTATTGTATATGTCAAATCTGTATTCTGATTTTTGAAAATAAATGTAATGCATATTTATGAAGGTTCATAGTGTGCGCAGTATTTCTCACATTGTCTGTTCCAAGCAGGACAGCAAAAGTTTTACAGGGGAAACAGGAAATGGATAGTTTAACATGTTCAACCTATAGTATACGGCACAGTGCGGCATAGTTAAGGTTTAAAATAAGAAAGGACTGCGTATTTGAACATTTATTAATCACTTTGTTGCTTCTCATGTGTTGCGCAGGTTTGAGCGGCGTGTACAACATCCTGGATCACTATGAGCATGAGCAGATGCGAGCAGTGGAGTACGTGTCCACCATGCATAAAGCCATGAACGGAGTCCACAACTTCCCTTACTACTCACCAGAGCACATCCTCAACACGTTCAGCGGAGACAAACTGGAGAGGTGGGACAATGCACTGGCTTTGATCTTGTTCGTGAAATTGTTGCTATTGTGTTTTTATTTTGTTGTGGTTTTTTTGTCCAAGTGCACAGTCCATTCATGAGTCACTAGATTTGTTTCTCATCAGTCAGCCAGTCTGGAATGAAATACTAAAATACGACATTTCATTCATGACTCACTGACTCTATACTTGTCAATGCTTGGGTCAAAATAGCATTTAAGACGTGCGTTTCTCAACAGCGACCGTTACACTGGTCCAAAACTGTGATAACCTGCCTTTTACCCGCGCGACATTTCAAATGTTAAATGAAACCTCGGTCTCTGAACTCCGCCAGAGTCCCGCCGATCAGCCTGCTCCACGGGACCAACGACATCATAGTCCCCGCAGAGTCTTCCTCCAAGTTCTCCGAACTCCTGACCTCCCGGTCCGTGAAGGCCTCCCTCTACCTGCTGCCCAACATCGACCACACCGAGATCGTCACCGACCTCATGGTGCCCGACCGGCGCTTCTACCACGCCGTCTACAGCTGCATCAAGCGGGAGTACAACAAGCTCCTGGGCGTCTGCTGAGGCCCTCCAAACCACGGGGAACCGCTCACCGGCGGCTCTCTCCCGGTCAAGTCGTCTTCATTTTAATTGCCTCATGTGTAGCCTCACCTTTCTCTCTACATTACCTCATTTATGATTCCATCACAACGATTCCAGAGCAGCGTTTCCACTGCAGCACACCATATTTCTATTGAGCCGTATTGTGTCTCGTTGAATTGAATTCCATGGTATTTATTCTCATGACAAATGTCCTATTATGGCATTTGTCGGGGTGGGGGGGTTTCTTGTAAGGACTTCATGAAGGATGTTTTTACCCCGAGCCTTAATGAGTCAAGGAATGAATACATTGTGTTATAATAGTCGATTTAATATATAAAGGACACTGGTATTAATGCAGGTAGCATTGATGTGGATATTTAAAGGTGCAGTGTGTAGAACTTAGTCGCCTCCAGCGGAACGGACTTTGAATATGGAAGAAAGAAATGGAAAATAAGTATGTGTATTAATTAGTGTATAATCCCATGAAAATAAGTATTGTTGTGTTTTCGTTACCTTAAAATGAGCCCTTTATATCTACATAGGAACCGGGTCCTCTTCCACGGAGCCCGCCACTTTGCACAGCCATGTTTCTACAGTAGCCCAGAACGGACAAGCGGCTCTAGAGAGGACGCATTTTTAATGCTTAACGCGTAACAAGCGATAATTGTTATGCGTATTGTTACAATTGGTAAGGTCGCAATAATTACGATCTTACTCGTAAGCTATGACCTACAGTTTTACAGACTAAGTAACTTGATACAATTTATATATCTATCAATGAACCTCATCACTTGACACATTTACATTTAGGGCGTTCAGACACTTGGCTACTGGATGCTGTTGTAAACCTCGAGGTGAGGGGAGGTGGAGGTATTCAGTTCACCAACTTGCCACTAAATCTTACACACTGCCCCTTTAATATCATTAACCTCACTGGATTTGTCATGTGCTAACTTTCAGCACTTACTCATGCCTTATGCTGGTTCATATCGAATGAAATGTGTTTTGCGTTCTTGTAACTTCTCCTTCCATGCCACCTATTTATTTAGTTCTTTTGGACATTAAACGTTTAAACCCACCCCAAGTTTTTTGTCAGTTTGTCCTCTTAAAATGCGACTAAAGCTTTTGGAGTTCAAGTTTCCATGCGTTCAGCAGGCCATGGTTCTGAATTAATGAAGGAAGAACAAAGCTCCTCCTAATACGCGGCTGTTGTCTGTTCAACGTTTCCCGCTGGCCCGCTGCCTTCACATTAACCACTCGGTATTCAATACCTCATGCAAACTAAACCTGTAATTATGATTCCCTGCACATATGCCAGCTGTTCCCTCAACTTGCACCTCTGTAATGAAAGATACATTCATTATCTCCTACAGTGTCTTTGAAGTACAATACACCACAATATATAGCTGTCATACAGTTCATAATCTTTCTCAACTTCACCACCAAATACATTATATCCATTTAGATTTTATAAAAATTAAGACAATTAAGTTATATACAGTACCATGCATTGAAAAAAAGAAAGGATTGTTTGCAAGCGGTCTTATGAATTAAATTGTTTTCATTTGTGCTTGAACTATATGGCCACCCATAGATTCATTTAAAACGTATTAAATGAAGGTGCCTTGTCCTGGTCTATAAAACTGAACTGTTTACAACGATGTTGAAAGGGAGCCCTGAGGGACGCCTGCCGAGCTCCCAAACGCTCGTAAAACATTTCTCATGTTTAATGTGCAGCTCATTCAACTGCCGAACCACCTCCACCTTCAGTCTGGATGTACACTGAGCTATGTGCTGTGTACTTCTGAATTAGTAATCCATGATAGAGAATTGATTTGTTGCTTTGCTTGAATGTTTGCATCATTAAATGTAGCTTTAGGCAGGTCTTGGAGTTGATGGATGCTTTGCTTTATATATATATATATATATATATATATATCAACTCCACATTAACAACTTTATCTTCAGCATACGGTGAGGGAATGAGCCTGAATAGATTCAAGATTCATTATTGTGACATCCCATTATACAGATAGAAGAGTACAATTCTTGGGTTTCGTTTAGTATTTGGGATCTATGTATGTAACTGAGAACAGTTAGAGTGACATTTGAACGCCCACTGTACATGAATTGACATGCAGCCGGTTCAAACGATGCAGCCAATCCATTGTTCTGAAATAACATTTAGAAATGGTTGTTGTTTCCAACTATTGGTGTGCTGCACAACAACACTATGCTGTGCTGTGTGTTCATCACTATCGCCATGCTCCTGTATGACTTTGCCTTATGACTTATATCATCATGACTTATATAGCTTAGGTGAAATTGAAATGTTAATCAAAACTGGTAAAATATATATAATGTTATGTGTTCTCCCCCGGAGGAGTCCTTAAATCATTTCGACTAGTTACATATTTTCTGAAGGCCACTTCCCAGTAGGAACCTCGTCTCCATCTTTCAGGACTAGAATGTGTTTCCCTTCTGTGGAAAGAAATAACAAAGATATGATTGGCAGACAGTATTTTATTTAAATGTAATTATTGGCCATATTTAATTATGGGTTTGGATGTGTACGACGTTACCAATCGTTCCCTGCTTGGCAAAACACAAATATTGAAGGAAGTCTTTCATAAGTCACACAACCTAGAAAATATATTTAAATAGTTTCTCTGAAGGAGAACAAACTGCTTTTCTTCAAATTGAAAGTCTCATTGAATGTGCTCATGCATGTAAACCCACGAGCTATAAGGCCAGAGGATTTAGGACTGATGGATTTAAGTGACGTTTGCCATTCAGGCCTTTCTCCAACAGCTGGTTCAGCTGCTGACAGGAGGTCAGCGGTGCTGAAGACGCCCTCAGATGAATGCCCTCAGATGTTTGTCATGGAGGACGTCGCTGTGCAGCTCCCCCTCACAGAGGTGGGACAGGTCAACGCATGGCGTCTTGCACTCAGTAGCCTGACATGTGTAGGATAGCACAGGCCAGAGTTTCTCTCAGATGATATTGCATTTTGATTTGAGAAGAAACAAAAAAAACACCCTTTTCCCAATAATTTGTTTATTGAAGACAACAGCAAACAAATCCATTGAGACTATTTCTTAAATACTTCATGGATCTGCAGAAACGTTTGATAAGCTATTGTAGGGTTATTCCCTTTCAGCCCAACACCTCACAAAAACCACTGTGTGTGTGTGTGTGTGTGGTAAGAGAGAGAGAGAGAGAGAGAGAGAGAGAGAGAGAGAGAGAGAGAGAGAGAGAGAGAGAGAGAGAGAGAGAGAGAGAGAGAGGTAGGTTGTGTGTAGGTTAACACACATCCATCAGTGTATTACAGACAGTACATGTGATTCCCTGCAGGTTCATGTTGAGAATAAGCTACAACTCACCTCCCTGGGCATGAAGCCAGTTATCAATCTCATTATTATTCAAGTTATCAATATAACAGTTTCAATATATTCAACAGTGTTTTCGTGACTTTTCACTCCCTAAAACTATTTACCCAATAATAACAAATATGAATATGAATAAATGCTTTAGATTTGTCTATAATTATAATATAAATGTAAGCAAACTAAGTGCAGTCGAAATAATGAAATGGATGATACAAACATTTCCATCTTCTTTATGATCACTATGTACAACAAATCACTACACACACACACACACACACACACATAGACTCACAAACACACACTCACACACACACACTCACACACACACACACACACACACACACACACATAGACTCACAAACACTCACACACACACACACACACGGAGGGGCGGAGCTACAGGACTGGGCTCCAGCAGCACAGCAGTAGCAGTGGGATCCAAGGAGCAGCTCTCAGTGAGGTCTCTGTCGGAGACCAGGAGGTCCCCTCAGGTTCAGGTAACCCCAGCAGCCCGGTGTGGTCCCACCCCACCTCCTGGCTGTGGACATGTGAGGTCTGGGGTCCCACGGAACCCAACATGGAGTCCGCCGTGCGCAGCAGCGGGACGCGGAGCCTGTGGGGTCTGCTGGTCTGGTGGTCCCTGGTCTGGTCCCTGGTCTGGGGGCTGGCGTCCGGAGGTAGGAGCGCACAACTTTCTGGTCCAAACTAACTGCAGAGACAAGAGGGATCGGAGCGGTTCAGGGTTTAGCTGTTGCTGCGCTTTATTCGTTGGGAAGCGGACTCCTCCTGGTCCTGGTCCTGGTCCTGGTCCTGGTCCCGGCAGATCCTTACTTTCCCATACTTTCACTGGCTCCGTCTGCAGCGTGTGTGTGTGTGTGTGTGTGTTTGTTTGTTTGTGAGTGTGTGCGTATGAGTGTTTGTTTGTGCGTGTGCGTGCGTGTGTGCGTGAGTGTATGTATGTAGGCAATGTGTGTGTGTGTGTGTGTGTGTGCGCGTGCGTGCAAGTGTGTGTGCGCGCGCGTGCGTGTGCGTGCGTTCCGTTACTATTTATATGCTTTATGTTGTCCGCCGTGGAGGTCCTCCTCTGGGGCTGGTCCTGTCAGTGGGGGGTCGTGTTGGGGGGGGTCTTGGTTGGGGGGGGGGTCTGGGTCTGGGTTAGGGGGGTCTCGGTCGGGTCCCAGTAAAGGTCAGATAGGGATCTCAGCGTAGCCTTTGCGTGTCACGTCATGTCATGTTTCAGTCTGTCCTCCTATCAGGGTTTCATCATGTGTTGGGTGAAGCCAGGAGGCAACATGTCCTCTTCTGGGTGGAGATATGCCCTCACATGCCAATATCTGTCTCATCCTGGTATCTGAGTCCTTGCATCCTCATCTTTATTGTAGCCTACACATGGAAAAAGCAATCAATTTGATGTTTTATCCAATTATATATATATATATATATATATATATATATATATATATATATATATATATATATATATATATTATATAGAGGCCTAATCACTGAGCATAACTCACTCCCTTTCTTCATCAAAGGCACAAAACACAGCATGTCCAACCTCAGAGCTGTTTACAGCAAACCAGAAAGTAAAATTGTTGAAAGGGAAAGGGAAAATTCCCTCCATTAAAAGACATTTGAAAATAATATGTTCCCCAATGGCTTACATCAGCAGCACCGCACACGCACGCACACGCATGCATGCACACACGCACACGCACACACACACACACACACACATCCTCGAAACTAGTGAGGTTCAATCATCATGCCTGCAGTCTGTGGTGGGGTGGGGGGGGGGGCAAGATATTCATAAGCACAACATTATTCTACCATGACTCATACCCAACCACGTCTTTATTATTTTTATCCGTCGAGATAATTAAGTGACATTTGTTTCCCCCTGACTCCTTCCCTTAACGTCGGTGTTTCAACCGCCTATGAAATGCATTATGAAAGGAGGTCCCGGCCGCCGCGCTGACACGCCGAGCCTCGACAATGGATAGAGTTGCAAGAGGAGGCTGTCGACGGGGAGAAAAAAAAACCCAAACCCAGGGTGGGCGCAGGGTTAGTCAGGTTGCATTCGCTGCAAACGTGAACCGCACAGGAAGAGACAGCCCCTCGTCCTGTCTGATGAAATGAAGATAGCCTGTTGTTCCCTCCCTCATGTGATGTTCAGACATCTCATGAGGGAGCCCCGGGGGTTGAACCTGGACAGGTATACAGGCCCCACGCAATGCTTTAGTGTTGTTGGTGGGGGGGGGGGGGGGGGGTTGCACAAAGAAACCAAAACTTTGCATTATTGCACAGGAACTCAGTGATTTGATGAACCTCAACTGAGACAATTGAATACCTCCTGATGCTGAATGTGCAATCGACCTCATAAGTCCCTGTAGTTGTACCCTGTTGAAACAAACTACAGCGGTATTATTTACTTATAGCCTTTGCGGTCTGAAACTCCGGGTTTGTTTCCCTGTTTGCTTTTACCGCGTCTCTCACAAACTGCGTGTCACGTTGACGCTTCGTCTTTTACGACGGCCGGTTTTGACCGCAGCGTGTTTGTTCGCTCGGCAGAGAGAACATCATGCAGTCCATGCTTGACTGTTCCCTTTGGATACTCTCAGGCCAGGGACAGAGCTTCAGAAGCACAGGGATTAATTATCTCCCCCTTTTTTTACACAACAAGTAGGCATTTCCTCATAGGGGTCACTGGTTTTGTTCTCTGGAAAGGGTGCTTTGTGGATGCTCACTAACTATGTCCTTGTCACTGCCCACACAGAGAGGCGTAGATGAAAGACGCGGGGCGTGCATGACACCCTCTATTTCTGCTAAGTGCACATGGGCGAGTTTGAGGAGAGGGATTTGTCTTCTGCACTGTAGCGACGCTCTCTCATTGACGTGCTTGAAATGCGCGTCACGGCGTCCCTCTGCACTTAGGAGACGTCGGGATGCGGATGTGTGCTTTTCTTTTAAGTCAAAATAACGCGTGGGAAGTCTTGTGGATCCCAGTGATTGATGGGTCTCCTCGGGTCTTTTTACTTGAACATGTTGAAAAGTACGAGTTTCCTGGGCCTCCTGTGATGGAGATAAACTGGAAACATTTAGTGCCGTGTGAAGGTTGGTCCGACATGGCATTCTGTCAATAATTACTCATTAAACTTCTGCTACAAAGGCTTGTAATAATTCATGAGGGGATTTATGTGTAACAGATTGTTTTTCCGTCCACATAAAATTGGCCCTTGGGTAAATCACTCAACATATTGTGATTGCTATTTTGAACCGCTCTTCAAGAAGTCTGCACCTCACAGGCGGTGACTCTTGGAAATACCCTTTCTGTAAAGCTAGCAATGAAAGACAGATTGCATGTACAGGACAATCGCACACAGGGATCAAACGGTGTTCATTAGTGTGAGTGAAAAACACCCCCATACATCAACATTATATTATACAACATGATAACCCCAACTAAAGAAAAATATCATTTTTTGTTCGTTTTTTGTGTTGTTTTAAATATGTTGCCTTCTGATGCGTGTCCTAAACACACGTCAGTAATAATACATTCAGTCCCTCTGAGTCACGCCAGTACTGTGGAATAATTCACCCAGGGTAAATATCCCAGAGCGATCCCTATGTGTTTATTATCCACTCATTTCCCTTCGGACGGCATTCAACAATTACCTCTGCAAGTGTAAACTGTATGGGGCATAGGCCATGTGAGGGGCATTCAGCGCTGCAGTGCTTAAACACTGAACACATTAAACATGCTGTGCATACGGTAACATAAATATCTGGAAATAAATACCCAACAAGTTACATGGTAACACTTTAGATTAGGGACCACATATTTACCATTAAGTCGTTGCTTATTAGCATGCATATTAGTAGCATATTAGCTCTTTATTAGTCATTATAAATGTCTTATTCTGCATGACCATGTTCAACAACTACGAGGCCATTAACTAAGAGTTTTCCCTCAATAACCTCCTAATTACAACTTATTGATAGGAAGTAAGGACATTGTTGTTCTATGTAACAAAACACAAAACTACAAGTGTTAATAGTGTCCAAATAACTCTAATTAAGTCTGTCAAACTCAGAATATGTTCCCCATTCTGATGTGAGGTCCTGCTCATCACTAATATACTAGTAGTTAGACACTTATTAACCCACACAGGTCTCCTATTCTAAAGTTGCCTCCTCTTCACATTTAGTTAATGGTGAATATGTGGTCCCTAATCTAAAGTGTTACCGAAAAATATATTATAATGGCAATGAAACACAAACAGAAATGTGCACTGTTGGATTTTTATCAGAGGAAAAGACGTGGGCCTTGTCCGCTGTTCTTCCAACCGGATTCAGAAAAGGCTGTATTGTTTGTTCTGTAATATTTGCTCTGTTGGTGACGTTAATCTGATTGGCTAGATTAATGGCACAGTTGTAGTCTTTGAGAAATCAAGTTGTGTGCCTGTGTGTTTGGCTGTCTGTAATGAGCTATTGATTACAGGACATTGGATTTTTAAGTGGTTAAAAGCCACTGGTATTCATCGGTTAGTAGTTGAATTGTGGTGGTTAGATGCCTAAGTACATCAATCGTGGGTTTAGTAAAGTATTGCCTTGATCCATTAGTGCATTAACCCCTGTTAGGTGGACAAATGCATTAACCCACATTATTGTAATGAGACTTTCCCAGTTTCCATTTGTCCTGGTAGCTTTTAGGCATATCAACTTCACTGTTGTTGTGGAATTGAAGTATCCACTGCATGCTAACTAGTGAGATGAATACTGTGTACTGTATACTTGCCAGGAATGTATTAATGACATGCATTGGAAATGTTGTGCTGCCCCTACTGGCTCAATGGACTTTCAAGTTATGTCTCCCTTGAAAAAAACAACGCTGTGAGTAATTAAGTACGCTTCTTTTATTAAAAAAAACAATTTGGACCCCATGGCCATACGCCACGGACCCCCTGAGGTCCCCGGACCCCACTTTGACAACCACTGCTTTGAACAACTCTGTCTTAAATCGTGGTGTCTGGGTGCTGGTGGCTGAGAAAGCGTTGGAGCGTACTCGTCGAGATTACAGGGTGATGCGCGGTGGCAGGGAGGTGAGCTAGAAAGAACAGCTGGGTCCGTCCGCCGTGTGCTATCTGGATGCTGGGCTCTGAGACAATGTGGGGACGTCAGAGCCTTTCATGTGCAGGTTAAGGGTTCCTGTCAGGGGCAGGCAGGCCCAAACCTGTCCCTTTCCCTCTAATCCACATCCACAGCCTATGGAGTCAGACGGTTTAACATTAAGGGGGGGGAAAATAACCCACAAAACACTGGTTTTCATTCATGTTAACACGCTCAACACGTTTCTTGGAAACCAGAAAATTTGTAGTGTCTCACTCTCATCTATATGTGATGAAATGTATGGTTTTTACTATTTGTTTTTACAAGTAATCTAATATTGAAGCTGCCAAGGAATCATGAAGTCCAATATTAAGGTGTGTGTGCGTGTGCGTGTGCGTGTGTGTGTGTGTGTGTGTGTGTGTGTGTGTGTGTGTGCGCGCGTGTGGTGTGCGTGTGCGTGCGCGCCCGGTGCTATAACATGAGCAACCAGCATGATAATTAACCCAGCTTTCCCTTGTCTAAATGTCACATGTGCTATATTAAGACCCCCATACATGACGACTTGTGCACTTTGCTTTATCGCCTCTTCTTCCTGTAGTCCCACACTACGCCAATTCCAACGGAAGAAGTCCACAAGAAACCTGTTTTTAGTTGCTGTCCGCTGTCGAAGCGCTCCCCAGCCAGACACAAAAGACAAGCGGAAAGTGTACAAAATGAACCGTATCTAATATCTGTTCCTTCCTTCCTTCTTTCTTCACCTCTTGGTCCTCTAGCCTCCTTCTACGGCGACGGCTTCGTCCAGCTCAGGGCGGTGGAGTCATCTGTGCGTAACGTGCTCCGTATTCGTTTCCGGACCTCCAGCACCGACGGCCTCCTGTTCCTCGCTGCCGGCCGCCCCGACCACTTCCTGGTGAAGCTCCACGCCGGGCGCCTGCAGGTCGGTACATCTGTGGCCTCGGCTCTGCATCATAGCTTCGCTTGTGCGCACGCACACACGTACACACGCATACATGTACGCACACGCGCGCGCACACACACACACACACACACACACACACACACACACACACACACACACACACACACACACACACACACACACACACACACACACACACACACACACACACACACACACACACACACTCTCTCTCCCTCTCAATCTGTATTCTAGCATCAACACACAGGCATGAGATGTTGCAACCATGCATAGTGTACACACGGGCAAAGCCATGTAACAAAGACATAACAAAGACCTCTAGGTGCTCATGTGACAGCAGCATCACTGACAGATGAAATCGCTCAATCTGATCCAACACATACCAGCTGTTTCTTGTCATGGTGTGGACACCAGCTTATAATTAGGTCCCAATTGAATGAGTTGATTACAATGATGTGTTTGGTCCCAGTCTCCCCTTCCAGAGGATTAAAAGATATGGTTGTAGAGAATTGAATGGCTAGCGCTGTTTCTGAAGCTTTCTTTGTCAATATCTTTTGAATGTTTGAATTTCAATATTTGTCCAATATTTTTCAATATTTTTCTGCAAGTGAGAGTTCCTGAAAACATTTAAAACAATACACATTTGGGAGCTATTGGACAGCTCCAAAGAGATAAGTAATTGTGCCCTTCAGAATCAGCCTACACAATAAGCTGTACAGACTTACATAAATGAATGAAACTTTCTTTCTTTATCTATGTATTGCACTGCTGTGCATCACACTGAAGAATTCCTTGTGACCCAGCTTCGTCTCCATTTAGGCTGGGTGGGAGTGAATCGTACTGGCTCCTCATGTGCACTTGGGTGCACACGAGGGGAGAACCGCTCATCCTTGTTGCTGAAACTGGCACAGATCAGAGTTTCTTTTTGTCTACCCCAAGTTATCCCTGGGCTTGTGCTCGCAATCCCTGTGAGTCAGAAATGAACATGGCTGCACCCAAAGCTTTGCACAAGTAGCTGGGATTCAGCGTCTGCAAGCCTTGACAAGTGTGTTACCTAAATGAATGAAGCAGACGTCTGAGATAGTGAGTGGTGACATGATGCTCAAACGGCATAGCCAAAGGCTAAGCGATTTACAGTGTTCTTCCGGCTTGAGGATTCAGCGCTCACTGTTGTAACAACTGGTGACGACATAGGATATAATTGGTCGACAAATGCAAGTACTTCCTTTCCTTGTGTGGGATTCACAAGATGAATGTTGACATAATCACTGTTTTGGTAGACTGCACAAAATACATATTAAAGCAAATTTCTGGTTTCCATTTGGCCACATAACTTCATTGTTGAAAGAAAAACAAATCATTTTGAGTACAGTTTTTAAACAAAAATATAATACTATTATACAAAATGTAATTATTGTTATAGAATTGTTGTTTTGATAACTGCAATCTTGCCTGTGTCCCTGCCTTGAACTTTGGTTTTATGTCTATTCTCAGGTAAAACTGGACCTGGGGTCAGGAGAGCGACTGCTAAACTCAGAGAGAGGCACTCAGCTCAATGACCTGGCCTGGCACTCTGTGGAGGTCCACCATGAGCAAGCCAACGTCACTCTGACTGTGGACAAGAACTCTCACACCTTTCTGAAGATGCCCGGGCCGCACCACAACCTCGACATAGACGACGGCCTCTTCGTCGGAGGATCGGGGGGTCTTGACAAACTCTACCTGCCCAGCGATCTGTCAGGTTTCCGTGGCTGTGTGGATGAGGTGGTCTTCAACGAGCATGACATGCTGGCCTCGCTGCGGCCTTACACCGGATTCAGGAGTGTCCACGAGGTGTCGCTCGGGTGCAGCCCCCAGTTCTTTGCCACTGAGGAGGACCCCGTTAGCTTCTTCAGTTCCAAGGCCTATATCTCTCTTCTCCCCTGGAGCGCCCAGCAGGAAGGGCTGTTTGAGTGCGTTGTGCACACGTCTGCCACAGAGGGCATTGTTCTGTACAGTTCGGCCAGAGGAGGAGATTTTGTTGCCGTTGAGATTCAGGAAGGTCTGCTGGTTGCCATAGTGGGTAAAGGTGGAACCAAGACGGAAGTTCGCTCGCTCACTTTCGTTAATGATAGAAAATGGCATTCTGTTAAGTTGTACTTCAATGCTAAAAGCCTCCAGCTAACTCTGGATGAAGAGGTAGTAAAAACCAATATTGGATCTCGCTTAAAGGGACTTCAGCTGAAGGGATCTCTTTTTGTTGGGGGTATTGATGACGGCACCAGATCAGAAGTCAGGGAGATGGGCCTGCTCTCTGTGTCGGGAAAACGTGTGCGAGGAGGATCCTTAAAGGGATGTTTAAAGGACATCAAGGTCAATGGCGTCAAGGTTGGTCTTTCCATGGCTATCGTTACCAAAGATATATCAGTTGGCTGTGAACCAGAGAAAGAACCAGAACCATCGACCACAGTAAGACCAACAACAGTCCCTAACGTCCGACATCATTTGGTAACACCAAGACCAGCACTTCCTATGTCTACTCTTGCAAGAGGTTTGGACAAACACTATGGTTCCAACTTTGTTCTCCTGAAAAACCTTGTTGTTCCAGAAGGAGGCAGAGCCTCACTTGAGTCTAAACACATCAAGATTCACTTGGACTTCAAAAGCCTTGGAATTCGTCAGTCTCAGATTGTGTTCAAAATACAAGAGCAACCAACACATGGTCAGATAAGGCTGGATGTTGACCAAGACCAAGAGGAGAACTCCTTTAGCATGTTGGACCTTTGGCACGAACGAGTCATGTATATCCACGGAGGTTCAGAAGACCCAGAGGACTTCTTCTTGTTTTCAATTTCTTCAAGTAGTAGGAAGCAAGTTCCCAATTACCTGAAGGGAAATAAATTGTATCGGTACAACATAACTGTCACCCCTACCAATGATGCACCTGAACTGAGTCTGCCTGAAGGAAACCTCTTTGTTCTGTTAGAAAATTCAAGGAAACACTTAACTACAGATATTTTAAAGGCTACAGATGTTGATAGCAACAAAACCAGTCTTGTCTTCTCTGTGCTGGGAAACCTGAATGCAGATGCTGGGTTCTTGGAGCTGGAGACCAACCCTGGCTCCGCAGTGACTGCCTTCTCCTACTCAGACTTGGCAGAACTGAAGGTGTGCTACGCCCACACAGGGGTGAGGAATTCGAGGATAGTGTTTAGAGTCAGCGATGGAGAAAGAGTCAGCAACACTGTGGTTCTTCGGGTCATGGCCGTAGCACTGGAGTACAAGATTGCCAACAACACAGGCCTTAGAATCGCACAAGGAGAACACAAGGTGATTGGATCAAATCAGCTGGCCGTGCAAACAAACGCCGTGAAGCAGGCGATCGACATCCGCTACGACACTATCGAACCCCCTCAGTATGGAGAACTGCAGAGGCTTCACTCCAGTGGCGAGTGGAGGTCCACCGACTCGTTTTCCCAAAGGCTTCTAGAAAAAGAGCGCCTCAGATATATCAGCACCTTCAGAAAGGTCCAGACAACCACCGCTACAGATTACTTCAAGTGCAAGGTCACCATTGCCGGGAGGGCGACCACTGAACTGCTTTTCCCTATCACGGTGACGTGGGTAAGGTTCAACTTGGTGAGAAATGTAATGGCAGCTGTGGATAAAGTTAGAAAAGTGACTTTGGATTCTGAATACCTGTATGCCACAGCTGAAGGTGTAGCCCTGGCAGAGGACGAGCTGTTCTATAAGATCCTCAACACACCAAAGAAAGGAAAGCTGCTGTTGCACAATACAGTCATGAGGAAGAATGCAACCTTTAGCCAAAGTAATGTAACAAGTCTGAAAGTACATTATGAGCTAGTCGACAGGCCATATGAAGATACCAATGACAGCTTTAGGTTTCTAGTGTTTTCAAAACATGCCCAGTCACAAAGCTTTGATTATAACATATCTATTAAAGCAGACATCAATAGTGTTTTCATGAGAAATGATGGACTGTCTCTTTTGGAAGGAGAAAGTAAATTGATCACAAAGGATGAGTTGTTTGCAGAAACGTTGAGTACAAAGGATATATACTACACCGTCACTAATAGTCCAAAATATGGAAAACTATCCCGTATAAGTCAGTCAAACTCCAATGCTAGCTACAACAAGATCCTCACATTTAGTAATCAGGACATTTTAGAGGAGCGTATAATGTATGTTCAAGATGACAGTGAAGCGACGCAGGACGAGTTCACTTTCATAGCTTCCACCAGTTCAGGGTTCAAATCTTCCATCGCAGAGGACGAGATTGGATCCAAAGAGGGAACGTTCAACATATCTATCCAGCTCGTCAACGACCAAAAGCCAGTACGAGTTGTCGATAAAGTTTTCAACGTTGTCAGAGAGGGTCAGAGGCTGCTCACGACCGAGGACCTCTGTTATCACGACGCAGACTCTGATTTTGATGACGGCCAATTGCTTTACACCCGCCGTGGAATCCCATTGGGAGACTTGGTCCTAGCCAATGACACTTCTCATCGGCTCTTCCAGTTTCACCAGCAAGATTTGGTTGAAAAGCGCTGTGTTGTTCATCCACAAGGGCGTGAGCACCGGGCGCTTTGTGCTCTTTGTGTCGGACGGGAAGCATTTTGTCTCAAGCCTATTAGACATCAGCGCCCACGACCCTTTCCTGAGAGTTGCCAACAACACTGGCCTTTTAGTTCAAAAGGGCCATTCAGTGACATTTTCAACCAGTAACTTTAGCATAATTTCAAACCTGGACATCAGGGGTGATTCTGAGGTTGTCTTCAGTCTTCAGAAGGCCCCAAAGTATGGAAATCTCTATCAGAAAGAGACAAAAACTGTGTCATTTACACTGTATGATCTCAAGAATGGCTTCATCTCCTATCACCACAATGACAGCAAACATCTGGCAGACTCTTTCAATTTGACTGTGCAAGCTAAAGGCCGTACCATAATGGCAAGGGTCCATGTCAAGGTGTATCTGG
Organism: Merluccius polli; assembly: GCA_030340625.1. Taxonomy (NCBI): domain Eukaryota; kingdom Metazoa; phylum Chordata; class Actinopteri; order Gadiformes; family Merlucciidae; genus Merluccius; species Merluccius polli. Next base: position 35,477 of record JAOPHQ010002582.1, read on the forward strand.
AAAGCCACCAGAGGCCCCCAATTGTGCAAAACAATGACATGTTGCTGGTCGAAGAGGGCAAACCAGTTAAAATTGATGAGACTAAGCTTGAGGTGAGTAGTGTTAATGGAATGTCATTCTAGAGTAATTAGTTATATTTATGTACTCAATGTTCCCCCCAACAATCAGAAATTATATTTATTGCATGTGTTTTTTTAAACACTGCAGGTCACTCATGAGGACAGTCTTCCAGCTGAGATCGTGTTCACAGTCAGGGAGACCCCATCGCATGGCTTTCTCCGGCGTTTTGAGGGATCCAAAGAGCGCTACGTGGGAACCAAACAGTCCCCCATCGCCACGTTCTCCCAGGAGGACGTAAACGCAGGGAACATTCAGTATGTGCAGGTGGAGCCTGACCAAGTCAACGACGTGTTTGTCCTCGATGCCACCAACGGGGTCACAGAAGTCACCGGCATCAAGATGTCTGTGGACGTCATCCCTCGCCTCATCCCCCTGCAAGTTTCCAACTTCACTGTGAACGAGGGCGGCTCCAAGGCCCTGACCCAGGAAGTACTGAGCGTCACCAACAGACACTTTTCAGGAATCAACTTCCTGTATAGTCTGACCGAGCCCCCGCTACATGGCCACATTGAGCACTCCCGCTCTCCGGGGGTGCACATCACGTCTTTCACCAGGAGGCAGGTAGGATGATGTTCCACCCGACTCTTAAAAGGTATCCAAACAACATTAGAAATGGGAAAGACATGATTGCATTTTTTTTTCATATTTGATATTGTATACCTTCATATGTTGTATAGGAATACAAAAGTTTGTGAGTCAATTGGATCAATCAGAACTGTGCTTTGTTCATTGTTATTATTATTATTATTATTATTATTATTATTAAAGGTTATTGTTACTAAATGCAGTATCTGTATTTCTGGACCACAGGTGGAACATGAGTTCATCTTCTACGTCCACGACAGCAGTGAGTCCTTGGATGACAGCTTCACGGTCACGGCCAATGACACTGGCCTGAGGAAGCAGAGCTTGCCGCGGACGCTGCACATCCAGGTTTCAGCTGTCAATGACGAGCCGCCAATCATCACGGCTAACAGGGTCCTGAGGGTGAGTGTGCTCTCTATATATAAACCATTTCTTTTGTCTGTATTTGCGTCGATATATGAACCTTTTCTTTCAGTGCTTACTTCCTCTCTTGTTTCACAAGAGGATGTGGCACCACTAGATCTTATTAGGGCTGCGACTTACGGCTATTTTCATAGTCCATTAATCTAACGATAATTTTTTTGATTAATCATTTAGTCTATTTCATTTTCCGTCTATCAACTAATCGAGTAATCAACTAATCGTTGCAGCCCTAGATAACATCGCACAAATTTAATTTAGGAAACTGTGTAATGCTTGCTGACTGAGTGGTTGGCTGGCTGGCTGGCTGACTGGATGACTGGCTGGATAGGTGGCCAGTAGGGTTGGGCGATTTTCCGATGGAATGGTATATCAGGGTTGTATAACATTATGACGGTGTCCATATCAATATCGTCTCAAAATATGTCTCTTATAAGCGCTTGTTTAATTTTTTGCTCACTGATTCGAATTTCTCTAACTGCCACTGATCTGGGGTGGTGCTTACTGTCCGCTGCTGTCGTTTGAGGCTGGAGAATTTGATCTGACGTCAGCCAATCAGTGGGATGTGCTTGAGCACGAGGCACGAGCCTATGAACGACTAAAATATGATTGCAGACATTCAGAGTAGAATTAGATTAAGGTTATTTATTCTCTGACACAAGTTGTGTGTGTCAGAGAATAAAGACAGAATTAATGAATGACCTTTAGCGCACATTGAATTCCACTTGTTGACTTTAAATCCTCAATTGAACGCCAGATCAAATTTCCCAATTTTTCTTTTCCCTAAAATTAGCCCTACTGTTTGATGGATTGCCTCGGTTAAGGATAGCTGATTAAGGCAATCCCTCAAACATTGGTCCTTCGAACCTGGATTGAGTGCAACCAAAGTAAATATTTACTCACATGGGTTTCATGAACGCACACATCAACAAAGAAAGGCAAACTAATCAGAGCGACTGGCCAAACTATTTAAGTGCTGCGTATCCGCTTGGGGAATGAATCGAACTGCGTCATGCCCAAAACTAACTAACAGGGAAAAAAAAGGATATGAAGCTGCAGTACTGGGGTTTACTGGGCCAGCAGAGTTCACTGTTAGGCTTTCTCACACCTACTTTTATGGCTTTATGGTCGATATATGCGCAAAGCTTAGGCTCTATAAATATTGATGAAACCAACTCCACGACTTTAAAAAGCAGGTAAGATGAGGGCGAATGAGTAAGGTAAAATTATATCTCAAACAATATGTATTCTGCATACATGCAGAATATGGAGAAAATACATGAAGTACGATGCTATTGCTGTTCTCAAACTGGCTGTCTGTCGCTCCATCTCCCGGTGAAACGGCTTGAAACTGAAATCACCCCGTTTGAGGTAACCGATATCCAGATATAATGCTGAGTTAATAATTCATTTCAGCTTATAGGCCTAGCCTAGCCTACTAACACAAAGTTATGAACCGCAAGCTTATGATGGTAGTAGCCTTATACTGGATTTGTTAATGGGTTTGTTATGTATGAAACAAGAATGGGGGGAAAAAAGTGATTTGCAGACGATTGCCTCCACCCTGTGGCAGAAGAGAGAGTAGCAGCACATGGCACATTGAAAACAGACTTTATAAGATGCTCGCTTAATTTTACAAGTTGCTTCTTTGACAGTTGAACCATAAACCTCGATGTTTTTGGGAGATTTTAAAGATTTTAAAGGTTTTATGGACATTGCCCAACCCTAGTAGCCAACTGACTGAAGGACGGGCTGGCTGGCTGAGAGGCAGCCCAGTTGTCTGACTGACTGACTAGCTGATTGGCTGGCTGGCTGAGAGGCAGCATAGCCGTCTGGCTGGCTGGTGGAAGGAATGTCTGCTATGTGAGGAGCGAGGGGCTTGGCTGGGGCTTAACGGTGCAGAACAGAAGTTGACAATTACATTTTGCCCTGACATTTACATATACTTGTCATAAAGTGACAAGTATATGTAAGGACAAATACCATTGTAAGTTGTTTAACAAACTTAAAAATCAAGGGTAGCTTGCATTAAAGTTTGTATTCATTTTTTTAATCTCGTTAAAATGTTTGGTATTCATTTGACAATGGTTGTAGTAATTGATATGAATACACATTACGGCATTAGGTAATGCAGTTCATGCCTTTATTCTGAGCACTTTTCTCTGAATGTTGTATGTTAATGTTAGGATATATTAACTATATCCTAACATTAACATACAACATACACTGTTAAATAGCATTGGAAGATGTTGCCTCTCTGTCTGTCAGTTTGATGGATGGATAAGAGTCGGCCTGTACACACTGAGTGACAGATGGGACATAAGCAGATGTTCTGGGAAAATGAAATACAGCTTCCTGCTCTAAGGGCTGTATTTGTGCTACAAAAAAAACGTCCTTCAACAGAGAACATGAGCAAGGTGAACTCTCCAATTTACCAGCACAAATTGTCCTCGGAAATTGTTGTGTGTTTTTTTTTTTTAGTGAGCCAATTTTTTAGTGCTCACCTAAAAGTCACGTAAAATGAATACATTATTTTACCCCACCAGCTAATTACTTGTTTGGATTTAGGTTCAAACGTTTTTTGAAATAGCTTATAGTTCCTATGGGTCCACTTCCCTACCCCCTCAGGTCCACAAGGTGGCGCTCTTGCTCTGCCATCTATACTAGACTATTAGTCTGTGTGCTTTTAGAAAGCCACAAAACCTCTCACAGTGGGAATGGTTGTTCTTTTTCTTCATTGTTAAATCTGAAACTTAGTTTTCTCTTCCTGGTCTTCGATCTGTTCATGTGACCCCTTTTTTTAAAAGCATATATTTTCAAACTAAACACACACACACACACATATATACACACGCACACCACACACCGAAAGAGTTTTTCTGAATATTTTCGTCACATTTGTTCGTTTATACCCTGCTGCTATTTAAAAAGCCAGGGGCTGTAATGACGCCCCCTAGGTATCACACAGGGACCTGCGGGCCGCACTGAAAACGGCGCTCCTGAAAATGGTTCTCATGTGTGCTGCTGGCTTTGAAAAAGTGGTGACTCAATGTTGATGTCCCATGGTGAGTTCCTGTGAAGTGGCTAATTGCTGGACGTGTAAAGCAGTTCCCACTAGACGAATACACGCACATGCACACACACACACACACACACACACACACACACTACACGTGCACACACACACACACACACACACACATAATCAAGCGCACACACATGAACGCACACACACACACAAACAAGTACACACACATAAACAAGCAGACACATAAACAAGCACACACACACACACACACGACACACACACACACAGCAGACACATAACAAGCACACACACACACACACACACACACAGGCACTCGTGTTTATGTGTGAATATACACTGTAGGGACCACAATTATTTGAGCCATACTGTGTTGTGCAATCACAAGATGCTGACACGCACACACACACACACACACACACACACACACACACACACACACACACACACACACACACACACACACACACACACACACACACACATGTAAAGTGTCTGGTTTCATTCCCTCTGGGTAGTGGAGAATGTAGGGGCTAATAGAAAAACAGAAATGTCCATTAGAGTGCTATTCCAGTAAGGGCAACTCAGCCGAGTCCAATCTAAAGACGTTGAAAACAAGACATGTTTTGTCCCTACATTGATGTCATTTAAAAAACGGTTGCACTAATGCACTTTAAATAATTGTATTAAAGTTCAAACAATCGTTTGAAGAATGCCATCCCCTTAATATATTTTTTTCAAGGAAGATTTAACAACCAACCTTTGTCCATAAACACTTTTTGATTCCTGATGTACTCTGATGTATAAGCAGTATAACGGTGTTGTTTTTTAAATACAACAGAAGTATTCATCAGAACGGTTTTGCTGGGTTGGTTCTGTGTCCCGTGACTCCGATGACGCTCTGGACAGCCAGACGATCCCGAGGCGGTGAAGCTAGATGAAGAGCGTCTTAGTCTCCTCTTCACCCTCGGTTTACTCCCCCAACTGCTATATTTAGTGTCTTGATACACAGCAATGTCCTTTTTATTTAGCGTGTGTTAACATTTGTTTAGTGGTGTGGACTAGTGATTTATAAAAAAACAAACACATTTTTGTATACTCTGGTCTTCAATATGAATAAACTGTTTCGCTAATTGGGCTGTTTTGAATCGGTTAGAAATGCATTTGAATGTTTTTTGGTCTTTATTACCTTCTTAATCGTGCTTGGAGCATGCGCTCTAAGCATAGGGTTGGGTTGAGAGGAAAATACATTTCCTTTATTCACCACATCAGTGAGGATGATTTACTTGCACACGTTACTGGTCGTGTCTTTCTTCATTGTACTTTCCTCTTACAAACCTTTCTCAATTTAATAATAAAGCGGCTATGTTTTTATTGGATTTTTAATTATTTTATTGGTTTTCTGCTTGCTAAATTTTCCCCTCTGTGTCTCCGGGAGTTTCCCCTCTTCGTCATCCCAATGCTTTGAACTTGGAGGGCGGGGAGCTGCCAAACCTCACTTGAAAGTGAGGATCGCACGCGGCGCTAATCGCATGCAAACGCAGACGCATGTACGAAACGACATGTGACCCGCGTCCGGGTGTGTGCAGGTGTGGGTGGCCGCGGTGACGGAGATCCGACCCGACGACCTGCGGGCGGAGGACTCGGACACGCCCCCGGAGGAGCTGGCGTTCATGGTGACCCCGCCCAGCAACGGTCACCTGGCGCTGAAGAGCGCCCCCATGAGTCCGGTGCTCAACTTCACCCAGGCCCTGATAGAGCAGGGCCAGCTGCTCTTCGTTCACAGAGGTAAACACTGCTGTGGTTCCACCACAATGCGGTGGAGAGCCATTCATTAGTGGAGAGGAGACGACAGCGAAACCGACCACACATACAAAGGCCTAATGAATACTAATAATTCACTATTCAAATGCCAAGTCAAATGCATATATATATATACTATATATATATACTGTATATATATATATATATATATATATATGTATATATATATATATATATATATATATATATATATTAAAGTGGAATAGTTGGTTTATTGCTATATATGTTTGTATGAAGGGTAATTACACTTAGGCAAAATATTTAAAATGTATTGTGTACTATTCTTCCAGCAACATGGTTTGTCATTCCTGTTCTGTTCACTAGAAGGTGCTGTTTAGATGTAAAAGGGCAGCTGATAAGCTACTGTTGGTGAACAGGGTTGGGTTTAGTTTCTAAACACAAAACGCATGTCTTGAACACACAAGTGGGAGTCGATGAGTAGCAGAAATGTTGAGTCATTTTGTTCAAATCTACTTGGGCTGTGGTGCTCGGTAGTTAACATTTAGTTTACAGAAATGTAGCAAAAATAAAATGAATACTGTTCCTAAAGTACATGGTTGTGCAGATCTACAGACCATGTGCATTCAACACACACACACACACACACACACGCACACACATGCAAGAGGTGGTTGGAGAAGGTATGTTGATCAAGGTATAATAACTGATCCTGATGTTTTCTGCGGTGGGACTAGGGGCCATGTCTGGAGGCTTCAACTTCCAGGTGAACGACGGCGTGAACTTCAGCCCCAGGCAGATCTTCAGCATCACAGCCAGCACTCTACTGCTCAGCCTGGAAACCAACCAGGCCATCAAGGTGTTCCCAGGTGAGCCCCGCCCCTCAGCACAACCACAACCATTACAGAACCGGTTAGGGATCAAGGGAATGGGAGGCTCGGTGGCTCAGCCCACTAACGCGCTAACCATGTAGGCGATACGCCTCGTATTAAAAAATAACTCAAATTAACGAAGAATCTAGAAAGTAAAATGAATTGTAATATACTGTATATTGTAAGTAGACACCCTCAAAAACAAGATGATCCATCTCATCTTCCAGAAAATGTAAATATATATACACTCACCGGCCACTTTATTAGGTACACCTGTCCAACTGCTCGTTAACGCAAATTTCTAATCAGCCAATCACATGGCAGCAACTCAATGCATTTAGGCATGTAGACATGGTCAGGACGATCTGCTGCAGTTCAAACCGAGCATCAGAATGGGGAAGAAAGGTGATTTAAGTGACTTTGAACGTGGCATGGTTGTTGGTGCCAGACGGGCTGGTCTGAGTATTTCAGAGACTGCTGATCTACTGGGATTTTCACGCACAACCATCTCTAGGGTTTACAGAGAATGGTCCGAAAAAGAGAAAATATCCAGTGAGCGGCAGTTCTGTGGGCGCAAATGCCTTGTTGATGCTAGAGGTCAGAGGAGAATGGCCAGACTGGTTCGAGCTGATAGAAAGGCAACTGTAACTCAAATAACCACTCGTTACAACAGAGGTATGCAGAAGAGCATCTCTGAACGCACAACACGTCGAACCTTGAGGCGGATGGGCTACAGCAGCAGAAGACCACACCGGGTGCCACTCCTGTCAGCTAAGAACAGGAAACTGAGGCTACAATTCACACAGGCTCACCAAAATTGGACAATCGAAGATTGGAAAAACGTTGCCTGGTCTGATGAGTCTCGATTTCTGCTGCGACATTCGGATGGTAGGGTCAGAATTTCAACAACATGAAAGCATGGATCCATCCTGCCTTGTATCAACGGTTCAGGCTGGTGGTGGTGGTGTAATGGTGTGGGGGATATTTTCCTGGCACACTTTGGGCTTATTAGTACCAATTGAGCATCGTGTCAAAGCCACAGACTACCTGAGTATTGTTGCTGACCATGTCCATCCCTTTATGACCACAGTGTACCCATCTTCTGATGGCTACTTCCAGCAGGATAACGCGCCATGTCATAAAGCGCGAATCATCTCAGATTGGTTTCTTGAACATGACAATGAGTTCACTGTACTCAAATGGCCTCCACAGTCACCAGATCTCAATCCAATAGAGCACCTTTGGGATGTGGTGGAACGGGAGATTCGCATCATGGATGTGCAGCCGACAAATCTGCAGCAACTGCGTGATGCTATCATGTCAATATGGACCAAACTCTCTGAGGAATGTTTCCAGTACCTTGTTGAATCTGTGCCACAAAGGATTAAGGCAGTTCTGAAGGCAAAAGGGGGTCCAACCCGGTACTAGCAAGGTGTACCTAATAAAGTGGCCGGTGAGTGTATATATATATGCTAAAATATTGCATAAGTTTAGACCATTGTGCTCATTGTTGAGTAAGACATTTTGAGAAAGACTGTTGAGAAAGATGTTTTTCTTTGTCACAGGCTTGGTTGAGTTTTTCTTCTGGGTAGGTTATTTATTCAGATGCATTCGCACGGTCACTCTCAACTTGAAGATAACAAAAGGGGCATGTTTCAGTTGACCATGAGTTTCCTGTGTTTGTCAATCCAAAATACACTAATGGCAATGCATATCCCTGTCAAACTTGCAGTATTTAGTTTGAACCAGGATGTGTGTGTGTGTGTGTGCGTGTTCATGTCTCTTCCCACTCATTTCATTTGGTTAAATAAAGAATTCCCTTATTTAAATATTTGTTCAAATAACAGACTAATGCATTTGTACCACTTGATCGACTTAATCACTTAACTGTTGCAGCCATAGCAATTGAATGCCAAAAATAGGCTGAGTGTACGCTGTGTTTTGTTATAGATTAGACCCAGTGTAGTGTCAGTGTGGGCTGGTGTTAGTGGCAGTACAGATAGCCGTAGCGTTCACCTTGACAGGGGTCATGGTGGCGCTGCAGCTGAAGTGCCAACCGACGCACTGCTGAGTTCTGACCCGACTCTGGATGGAGGCTCCTCCACCGCCATCTGTAGCGGCTTTATTAGCGCCTTGTACCACTGTGCCAGGCAGGACTCTGTGCGTGTGCGCGTGCGTGTGTGTGTGTGTTTATGTGCCTTCCTCCAACTGGTGTGTTGGAGGAAGTAGACCCAAAGTTAAATTGCAGAAGTACCGTGCAATGTGTTGTAAAACAGTTTTAACCTGTTGGTTGCAATTGTGTTCAGGGAAAAAATGTAGCTTGCTGCTGATAATTAGGTATATGAACGTCGTCAATGCTGATGCTATGCTATTTTACACTGACACAGGATGCAGAGGTGTGAGAACTACAGATGCACTTTATACATGTGTGACACTGTCTGATATTGCTGTACAATGTCTGTCTGAAGGCTTCATAAGCAGCAAGTATTCCTGTTGACGTCATGAAAGATTGAACATAATGACCCGGCTTCCAGACCCAGTGCTTACAAGGGAGCTCCTTCATTGAAACTCCCTTTTTGTTTTATAGTCCTTTTTCATTTTATGTAACACTACAAGGGAGGTGGGGGTATTTTAATACATATCTATTCATAAAATGTCATTGATGTCTTTAAAAAAAATGTAAGTTCATTTGACACTTCAAAGGTCTCTCATCAGTCTTTACAGTACTGGTTTGGTTCTGTTTGATTTCCACATTTCCACAGAGAAAAGTGGCTTAAGTTTTGTCTTCAAAGCATCCACAATACTAAAAAGTGTTCAGGCAAGCAATTTGACAATAAACAAATGGAAAAATCAGTCATCAGTGGAGGATTAGTCCTTGAATAAACTACAGCTGATGATCACTGGTTCTTTATTATAAAAGTAGGTCAGAGAAAATCAAAAACTGGTTTGATGTTACATTTTTCCAATGCCAATTTTTTGGCGGCCTTCCACAGTAAATGTCAAGGCGCAGCAAATTCCATGTCATTAATTGGCTTCACCGCCCCTTCCTCTTGTTCTCATTCAGGCTCTTCAACACCAATCACAACGGAGCATTTGCAAGCAGTGACCAATGACAACAGCAGAACTTCAAACCGCACTATTACTTTCAATGTGATTCGTCGTCCTAAACTGGGAAGGCTGGTGGCAGTGCAGCCGGATAATTCCACCCTGGATATCTCCACATTCACACAGGATATGGTATAACTGAATCATATAAAATATATAAAATCATCTTTTTTTACTAACTAATGGAAAATTAGGTAATATCTGCAAAATCTAAATACATTTCCTGTGTTTTGTTTACAATTACACAGGAAATATGATTTGGGGCCTTGCCAGGCAGTATATTATTGGATTTTCCTAAAGTCTAAAAGCCTTCCCATCAACCATAAACTTCCATGTTATAAATAATAAATACGTCTAGCCAGATGCCTGTCTGGCTGCATTAGTTCATGTGAATCTATTATAAGACTTATGTTAGGTTTTCTTGTTTGTGTACCTCAGGTTGACAGGAAGGAGGTTGTCTACATTCAGATGCAGGTCGAGTCAGTAGGGTGGGCTGCCATGGACTCCATGAGCTTCTCAGTGGCATCGCAGCCCGCCTCTCTCGACACTCAGACCTTCAAAATATACATTTCCTATGAAAACGGTGGGCCTCAGCAAAAGACAGTCCTCCTTGCAAACACAGGTACAGACGAACTCCTGTTAACCATATTGATTGTTTTAATATTGATTCATGAGTCAAGGTTTTCTTAATGTAAAACATGTGTTGTGTGTTTTATATTCACATTACTAAAGGTGCTGTTGTAACGGAGGGGGAAAGTGTTACCATTGACAAATCCAACCTGGATGCTTCTAACCTCATGACTAAGCTGCCAATCCCAGACCGAAGCTCCCACGAAGTCTGGTTCCAGGTCAAATCTCTACCCCAACATGGTATCATTATGGTAGGCGAGAGAAACCTCACCAAGGAGAAACCAAATTTTTCCCAGTTCATTGTCAACAAATACGGCATTACCTACAAGCACGACAACTCAGAGAGCACGCAGGACTTCTTCATCTTTGACATATGGGTGAATCCCAAGGGCAAGTCTGCACAGCGCCCTCTAGGGGACACTGATGTCATTGAGGAGAAGTTCAACATCACGGTAATACCTGTGAATGACCAACCACCAGTACTGAAGACTAAGGCCCCTAGCTTGAAGGTAATACAAGGTGATAAAGTGGCACTTGGACCCGAGAACCTTCAAGTGGTAGACTTGGACAATCCTTCTGACGAGGTCAAGTTCTCTGTTATAAGTAAACCTAACAATGGTTACCTTGCTCTTGAAGGGAGTCTCAATGAGGCAATAATGGCCTTCACTCAAGCCCAAATCGACAATGGTAGCGTTTACTTCATCCATGATGGCAGTTCTGCCTCAGGCGTGTTTTATTTCAGCGTTACTGATGGCCACCACAAGCCAGTCTACAAGCTGTTCAACATTGACGTGAAAGCCATCACAATTACTTTGGTCAACAACACTGGTTTGAAACTGGAGCAAAGTAGGACAACAGTCTCCCTCAGCAAAGACAATCTTGCGGCTGCAACCAATGGTAAAAACACCACCGTTCACTACAGAATTACAAGACCTCCATATTTTGGGAAAACTTCTTAAGGATGGTCAAGAGGTTACCCAGTTTGACCAGGAGGAATTAGAGGCTGGAACGTTGCTGTACCTTTCAACATCTCTCTTATCTGGAGAAGACAGCTTTGAGTTCTTTGCCTTCACCTCTGAAGCCAATCTGACCGATCAAGTGCTCAACATCACTGTCAAACCGTTGATCCAATTAGGCAGTGGGGTGAGGATCCCTAACGGCGTCACCGTCACCATGACCACCGCGTTCCTGGATGCCTCCGAGCTCGCCAACGTAAGTGACAGTGAACCACTCTTTCAGATTGTCTCCCAGCCAAAATACGGGAAGGTGGTTCGAACAAGACTGAAAAACTCTGGGAGAGGTTTACTTGCGGAAACGTTTACGTTTGACGATGTGAGGAAGGGACGGGTGGCCTTGGAGCTCAGTGCCAACATGACTGGCGTTCAAGAGCTTAATGACTCACTTGTGTTTGTCCTCAAAGCTGCGAATATCCAGCCTGCTAAAGGGGAGTTCCACTTCACTGTGGTGCCATATGACCCAATGCTTTTCTCCACCACAAAACCCCCCATCCTAACTACTGCCACGTTTGTCCGTCGCACCTCAAACCAGACCTCTCTGAACGGTACGGCTATGCCCGCCTTGCTGACCACCCTCTTCTCCACCTTGGGACCGAGCAGCAAGAACCAGCAGAAGTTCAAAGGACGCAATCGCTGGGGGAAGTCGAACCGGACCACCCTGTTGGGGACAACTCTGGGGAAACCGGTCCTGGAAACAGCCGAGATCCCCTACAGGAACACACCTGTCCGCGTGGAGTCCTATCCACAGAAAAGCTCAAACCCGCTGCTGGTTGTTCTACCTCTGCTGGCACTGCTGCTACTGGTGATCATTTTTGTGGTGATGGTTGTCTTGCTTCGGCGTCAACGGCAGAGGAAGCAGACGCCCGTTGCCTCGAAGACCCCCCCCCTCGCCCGTCCCTGTGGTCTCCAAGCAGACCTATCAGGGCCAACCTCAGACGAGCTCCACAATTCCCACGGTGACGGTCACTCCGCTGAGCCCCAGTTGCCCCAGTAGCCCTGTGTTTGATCGGTTGCTGGCGCTAAAACAAGGCTCCATTTACAGCACCCCGGATTCGTCTGCACCTTTGTGCTCTTGGACTAATGCTGCGCCAGTAGCGACTCCCCAACTCATTAGAGCCACAACACCAAGTCTTCAGAGGAATCAGTATTGGGTATGATCTGCCAGCAGCCACCCAATGTTGGACATTAACCGGCCAGAGACTTATCGTGGTGATGATTGTTTGAGGACATCTTAAGAGGTATTGTCCTTCTAATCCTGTCCTGTGATCAGTTTGCCCTCACTGTCATTGGACCTTTCAGAATATGACCACCATTACCGAAACTTCATAGCACTGTCTTTTTTTTTACCACCAACCACTATATTTTTTGATTGAACACCTCATTGGACTGGCACATTTTACAAAATGGATATGAAACTAGTTTTATGTGGGGAGCTGGGTTTTATTACACATACTAATTTAAGGTATTAAAGAGCATGTCAGATAAGATTTGTGATGAACACATGTGGACAAACAGCTGGAAACTGTGAATACCTGACTGACACTGGTTTAAAATAATTATTTTCTAAATATTTTATTGATTGTGCACATTTTTTATATGTATAATTATGTTACCATTAGCAGCATTGTGAAAACTCAGGTATTTTGTTAATCATTGTGTTTTCAATTGTACCATTACAAATTATGGTGACAAGTGAGTTGTTTAACATCAGCGTTGATGTAGATTATGAAATGTTTATTTAACGATATTTAAATTGCATTTGGTAACACCAACAAAAAGGAACATGTCCTTAACAGTTTGGCTATGTTTGATAAACGCTAACTTTTAACTGGTACGCTTTTATTTTGTTCATGCTTAATAACTATATGCCTCCACTTTTCAAATGGACCCAACAGATTTTGAGATCACACCACATTGTAACAGGTATTTCTCTTTTATTGTGATCAGTATACAGGATAAGCTATTGATATCTACCACATTTAACCGTAACAATATTGCAACGGTATATCCTTGTGTAGCACATACAGTATGTGTATGTATACAGTATATTTGGAGTAATGCTGAGTATTTTTACTTTGAGGTCAACACAAGCACAGTATAGCTTCCTCAATTATAGAAGGATATGAGATTTAAGTTGAAAAAGTTTGTTTTGCATTGTGATTAATGCTTATTTACATCTCATCATGAATTCATATTTTGGGATGGCTGAATGGAATTAAGTCCATAGAAATAGTATACACCCTTGCATTTAATTTTACAGAAAATAGGACATAATGTTTGTATGCAATATTATATTGCATTCTAGTTTGTGACATGTAACTGATACATTTTGCTTCGTCAAATGTCCCATTGTATTAATTCAAACATATATTGCCTGTTACCTGTCCTGGGACTTACCTTTTACACAGGATACTCCTGTTCTGCCTCCAGCTCTATAGGACTTGCTCTGTTATCCTCTTGTGACTGAGTCTGTGCAGTTGTAATTACTGGGCTGTACTCTGTAGATGTTCACTGTAATAATGGTTGCTACACTGTAACACCTTATCTACTGTAAAGATTTAGATCTGTTAACATGGAGAACACTGTGTGCTTAAGGTCAAACACTTTCATACCATTCTTTATACTAAGAGTTACACTAAGAGAGTTGTCCACCGAGTGTTACAGTGTTTTTATTATGTACCCTTGTATTATATCGACCATATTTATTTAAATCATATATTTGTAATAAACCACTTGTAAGTGTGTGTGACATATTTTACATATTTTTGTCCACTGCTGAATGTTGTTGTTTTTATATCTACCCCTAATTCCCCCTTCAAGATGTGTTTACATGCTGTTAGGGTCGCTTTTTGAAATTTAGCAAAGGGAGACTTTTTAGCAATAGCTTTCTCAATAATTTCATCAATTGAGATCATGAGTCCTTCTGTTTCACCAAATGCAGTTTTATTCTCTGTAGCAAAAGACAAAAGTGGAGCAAAGGTCTGATTAGGAGAAGATTAATTACGATTATCGCCTCTGTTTCGGATTTCCTGTGATTACTAGCACTGTGGTTTCTGCATATCCTGAAAATGACAGAAATGTAGGAGTTTATATGTAATTATATGCATACATTATTCAGCATTTGTCACATCAGTTTTTTTTCTGATCAGCTTTCATGACCATGTTGCTACTGTAGTACCAAAAATATTTAACCAAACGTTTTTGAGCCGTGACGTCATTTTCAGTCAATTCTGTCATGAAACCGCTAAACTTTTCCACAGAGCCGCAAAGTGACTAATTTACATGCTAGCTCTGCATCACTAGTCCCACTGCTACCTAGCTCCGCGGGGCAGAGCGCCCACGTGTTATCTAGCTAATAAGAACATAATTACACCATGACTCTTCACAATCTGCTCTGTGCATGTCTGCACCACCACTTGACATGGATAAATTAAGTTCTTACTTTAATTATAGGCCTATGCTTTTGTCTCCGAGCACCTGTTCATTCAGCAGAGAGTCCTTGTAACACGTTTTACAGGTGTTTAAAAGCGTTAGACTGATTTTGAATCTGGAATTTGAAGAATGGTGTCGAGCCTGTACAATTTCTCCTTCTTTCGCCTGTACTGTGAAACCTACCGGTTCAATCTGTGCAAACTTGTGAACCATGATGTGTGGATTTAATACTCTTTACGTTTGCAGAATAACCTTTCTGCAACACTTTTCTAAAAATACATAGTTCTGATAATAGGATTTGTAATCTCCATCCTCTGAATCCTAAATCTGGACTCTATAATATTCTTTTGTGTGTTGTTTTCTGACAATATGCATGCAATAATCACACACACCATTCATCTGGTGGAAAGAAGAGTACAAGCTCAGCAGAAATAAAGACTGGATATTAACACTGCATCCATAATAGATGTTATGGAAATTCTTTAGTCTTGCTGACTGTCCCCTCATTGATCTACAGGTTAGACTGCTGTGCATAGCAATCATATCAGTGAGTCAGAGTCAAGCCTGCTGAACTGGTTAGAGAAGAGATAGTAGGTTAGAGTGTCTGTCTGTGTCTCTCTCTGGCTGTGTCTCTGTATGTCTCTCTCACAAATTGAACTTGGGTTCAACATGGGCTTCTGTAGATGTCAGATTTTCATGAGTTGGATGGTCGAGAGGAGCACGTTAACGCATCATGTTATAAGCGTCTCTCAGTGGTCCACTGACCTAGTTACCGGATATATTCATATGATGACATAGCCTCGTGGCCATCATCCTCATCCTCCTCATTAAAGGCGGGCTGGGAGCGGTATAGGAACGCCCACAGTGTCTAGAACCTGGCCCATACAGCCTTCTCATAAGCCCCCCGTTGTTATTTGAGATCAGACGGTTTAAGATTATGTTACCATTGAAGATGGGGAAACGTTTGTTGGTCAAAGCGAAAGTAGTATTCCTACAAACGGGAAGCCCAAGCTTCAAGGCAATCCTGACCGTTCTGGCAAGGTTCCAAGAAACAGGCACATATAATGCAATCACAGGAAATATGTCTGAACAATGTTATCATAATTACATTTTGCGTCCTGGAATACTGCATTCAGACATCTCCATTACATATCTGTTACATATCTGATCTGATCTTGTCTTGTTAATCTCGCCCTGAGAGAGAGAGAGTGTGTGTGTGTGTGTGTGTGTGTGTGTGTGTGTGTGTGTGTGTGTGTGTGTGTGTGTGTGTGTGTGTGTGTGTGTGTGTGTGTGTGTGTGTGTGTGTGTGTGTGTGTGTATTAGACTGAGAGAGCATGAGGGAGAGAATGTGGTTGTACTGGCAAGTCTAATTGGATCACTTTGGGTTACATTATCATTGAGTTACACGTCATTAGCTCCTTTTGTGGGGTTAAATTGCTTAGCTGGAGTAGTGTCTGCATCTTCTGTGGTACTAAATTGTTGGTAGAAAGTGCAATAAGCTTAATTGCACTGCCAACGATGCATTCCTTGTGTAGAGCTACTTTTTACAGGCTAATGTTCCTGAGACATGTCTTGACCTCATCTTTGTGCTGCCAATAAGTTGGCATGCTGTGTTTATACACATTTACAAGAAAATGAAGGTACTGTATTGCTTAACCTCTAATCATGACGTGTAAAATTTAGCAGAGGCTTTCAGAATGTCACAAAATGGTGTCAAAGGCCACAGCGGTCGGTTGTGAGATAAAAACACAGCTCCGCATCAGTGGTGAACTTTCCTGAGACGTAGAAAGAGCAATCAAGACGTTCCCTTTCTTTCCTCCAGGAGAACTTTATCTTCCTGTTGTCCATGTTGTCCATGTTTGTTACATGGCGGTTGGGTGGTTGTCATAATAGTGTGGTTTTATGGCTCTATCATCCACTGAGGATAAAGCATATGATTCATCCATGGCCTTTTTTCCCCCCACCTTCCTGAAAGGCAGTCAAATGAAATCTGAAATGGAGCAAAGTGAAGACAAGAGTCTCTTGGACCACTTGGAGTTGAACCGAATGTGTTCTCCAGAGGGAGCAGGACGATTAGGACCAAAATGATCATGAAATCATACATGGGAGAGCAGAAGCTCATCAGCCACACACTTAGTCAGCGTTACGCAGTCCATGTTCATGTCAGCTGGGGGAGGGAGGGCGAGAGGGGAAGGGAGGGAAAGAAAGAGTGGGGGGAGAGAGAGGGAGAGAATGGCACATAAGCCGCAATGAAAGGCGTATGCAAAAAAAAGTCCCATTACATGCACCGTCGGCACCATGACAGTCACCCCCACCCCATCTCTTCGACAAACATCTTGAGTGGAGCACATGTGGTCCGCTGTTTGTGCGTGTGGGTGCGACCAAGATTTCCGTGTGCTGGTGCGGCGTGGAAGTGCAGCGGCGGCGGTGCAGGAGCAGGGCTGTGGAAGCCACCAGCGAGCCGTGTCAGCTGCAACACTCAATGGTTTTACTGCTTAGTCTGTGGGTGGCACTGCAAACAAAAGCGTTGCTGCTGCTGTGTGTGTGTGTGTGTGTGTGTGTCTGCGTGTGTGTTTTCTCATGTGTGTTATTGTATTGTCTTGATTAAGTAAGTGTTGCAAAACTAAAGCGAGGGTGCCGGCGCTAATGGTTGCCAGCTGCATTAATGTTGAATCTGTGGTTTTACAGTGAAAAACAGGCTAAGAGATTGGGCCTCCCGCTTCACCACAACATTAACCGAGGAACAGATTCAGGGAAGTAAGTAACGAGCCCACCACAAGACAGAAAGACACGTAGAAAGCCAACGGTAAAATGCATGCCCAAGAGGAGGAAGCAAGCCGATGTGTTTGTAGGACCAAGGGGGAAGTGGCTGCCGGTCGCTTGCTTCCTGGGATCAGTTTGCTTCGCGGTTGTTTATTATAATTAGAGCTTGAAATGAAACTCATTCCCAGCACCGATGGGGGGGAGGGGAGAGGCCCCCAGCCAACACCCCGCAACACAAAGACCAAAATGTGTGTGTGTGTGGGGGGGGGGGGGTGTGCGTGTGGGTGTGAAAGTATAAGCGAAAGAGAGATAAAGTGAGAGAGTGTGTGTGTGTCTGTGTCTGTGTGTGTGTGTGTGTGTGGGGAGGGGGGTGTGAAAGTATAAGTGAGAGACCAATAAAGAGGAGGGGAATTTTGTTTGCGTGTATGTTTGCATTTGTGTACTTGTGTGTGTGTGTGTTTACGTATCTTGGGGAGCAGCCAGAGAGTTGGAGGGGGGTGGTGTGTGTGTGTGTGTGTGTGTGTGTGTGTGTGTGTGTGTGTGTGTGTGTGTGTGTGTGTGCGCGTGCATGTCTGTGGGGGTGGGTCAGCGTTTTTTCAGATAACATGAATGAGGCCACACTGGACTGCAGCGAGCTTCCTCTGTGTGGGAACTGTAAAAACAAACGGCCGGGCCGGTCCAAGTCCACAGTGTGACGGTGGCCGCCATGTCCTCCTCCGCCTCCACATATGGTGACGTGGGGCGACTGAATTCCCCCCCCCCCCCCCCCAGGTACGGTGGCAACACTAGGAAATAATACACCTTAGTTCACGCCCACCCGCCGTGCATTAAATTAACATCACATGTTATTTTCCACACACTAACAGTCCGTTCCAACCGTTGTTTTACTCGTTTTAGGCCCTTAGTTGCATAACCATAGGACATGGTGAAAGATTGTGTCGTGTTATTTGTATTTGTGATTTTTTTCTACTGAGATGTATGTACTTATTTAACAGAACATGTATCCAAATACATTTACAAATCACTGCTTTTGAAAAATGAGGAGATGTTTGAGATGAGAAAAACAAGTCATATTTTGTCCAATAACATTGACCCGGGTTGTAGCAGGATGTTGATGTCAGGGTTTCGACCCACTCATGCCAAACACAACACAATGGTAGTGCTAAGAAAGTCATGTTTCTGTGTTTTCAAAGTGAACCTCTGAACAGCCAGTTCTGAATAGCGACAAAACCGCAGGCGAATAGAGTACACTGTTTTTCACTCCTGTTCTAATCCAGTGTTTTTATATGTTGATCTGGCTAGTTTGACTGGGTTGTGTTATTAGGAGGTCTACTGGGAGAGGGCAGAGTCAGGTCCCACCCAGCTTGCTCGGACCAGCCATGACCTCATGGGATCTGCCAACCAAGGCTATTCACACTTCCTGCTAGACAGAGGAACTGCTCTGCACGTCGTATAACACATGGTCAAAACAGTGATAAGAGGGTAAGAGTGTATGTGGGTATTTGGGGTTTCGATCCCCGATGCTGTATACCGGAGGCAACAGTGTATAATTTTAAGTCAAAAATGGCTCTACCATGTATGTCATATTTTTGCACATTGAAGAATTATGCGTCCAGTCCAGTGGTTTTCTCTTAGGAGTGACTTCTTCTGAATGCGCTGCCTATCAGCTGACAGCTAACGCGGTCCAATCAAACGCACGTACACTGATAGGCGGTCCATTAAACACCTTCCATCTCACACACACACACACACACACACGCACACACACACACGCACACGCACATGCACACACACACACACACACAGTCTCTGCAAAGTTAAGTGTGCTGAGCTGGACTTCACCCGCCAACGCCCAAGCCTCCAGCTGCCTTGGTTCTGCTCTGTATCGTGTCACCGACAAAACGGGTTGAGATATCTGATGTAACCCTGTGGTGGAGGGATTGTCTAATGCTCCCTGTTGTCAAATATTGACATCTGTGTGTCATGCTTTAAATCCCACAGCAGGGAGGAGCGCCCTAAAAGAGTAGAAGCATACCGCCGACCTATTACCAATTCATTAAAATAAATAGTTGACTAAATCTATGACATGAGTGATTTCTGACAGAAATACATTTACTTGTCAGATTGAAACACATGTGACCTGTACATATGAAATAATGATATCAAAGGAAGATAATGATCTACGGTTTTTGAGCCTACATTCAGCCTACCACCACCACCCCCCCCCCCCCCCCCACACACACACACACACACACACACAATGCTCCAATTTCCGCTCAGTCTTCTGAGGTTTGAGTCAATTGAGGTTTGAGGTATTTTTGTTATCTGGAAATCAGATGAATAACAATAGAGATATGAATCATCACTCAGACAACAAGAGAAGACAGCATCTCGGCTCATCTCCTGAGCAGCTCTACTGCTTCCCTCTTGTTCAGGGTGAGCGTGTGTTCCTCACCATCCACACTGTAGAGTGGATGAAGAAGACTGGTTTCCATTAAGGATCCATCCACACTGATGCAGTGGAACTCAGTACAGACCCATCTCTCTTTCTCTCTTTCTCTCTTTCTCTCTTTCTCTCTCTCTCTCTCTCTCTCTCTCTCTCTCTCTCTCTCTCTCTCTCTCTCTCTCTCTCTCTCTCTCTCTCTCCTCTCTCCCTCTCCCCCCCCCCCCCCCTCTCTCTCTCTCTCTCTCTCTCTCCCCCTCTCTCTCTCCTGACTCGGATCAAGGGCCCGGCTGGGCTGTGATTGGAAACAGATCTGAGCAGAAATCCCCCTTTCCCAGACTACATATGCTGAGCACAAGCAAATCCTTTACATTCCTAACACATGAAGTCCCCCCAAAACGGGCAGACTGAAACAAATTGGCGCTCACGAGTTGTTGTTTTTTTTTCTCCCTCTTTCTGTCGTTTATCTCAACCACTACAATCGGGCGGGGAGATATTTTGTGCTGAGTAATGACTGCGAGTGCACAATTCAAGCGGCTTCGGTTGGCCCGACGCACTGTGTGTGTGTGTACTTGCAAAATATTACATGTGTCAACGCACGTATGGAAGATAAACACAACAGAGAGCAAATACAGATTAAGAATTAAGATTAAGAATTAGAAATCAGCCCCTTACATCAAGCGAGTGGTTAGAAAGGACCATAACATCTGCTGTGTCATCTGCTGATGACATGAGAACTGCTGGTACTTTTTTTATGCTGTTTTGTGTTTTGTGTTATGCTGACGTCTTGTGAAGTGTGAACATGAGCACACATGCTTTCAATGCATATTATCAATATTATTGAAATGACTTAGTCATGTTTACAGTGATATATTGGGGGGGACAAATTGTATTTTTCCCAGGATCGGGGGGGTCGTGTCCCCCCCCGCCCCCCCGGGATTTCCGCCCATGTCCCACTGCCGTTTAAAACAAACCCCTTACTTTTGACATTCATCGTTTATTTGGGGTTGGACGTCCATTTACACAAAATCAGTTCCGCATGAAAAAAATGAGAAGTAAATCTCTCATACTGCCCCCACGTTTCCTGCCATTAAATCACAGGCTTCCTAAATCGACGAAATGCAACGGCAGGAAGTTGGGGTGAACTGATGACCACTACAACAGTTTTCACACATACTTCGCTTTTTGAAAAGTCTACGTCTGTGTCTCTTATTTGGGACATTTTGACATGATGTGGCTCGGCTTATAATTGCTATACAGTTTACCAGTTTACCTATGTTAACTAATTTACACACACACACACACACACACACACACACACACTCCACCAAATAGAACAATCATTGGATGACACAGGATTAAGGGAAGCAGGAGTTTGGTGTAATCGAGTAAAGGCTCTTGGGACGCCGGTTAAGTCATTGTGAATGAATGTGTTGGCATGTCGCAGGGTGCCAGAGCCATTACCAAGGTGTCCCAATAAGCAGAAGGAAAACACATTTGTAAGTAAGGATAAAAACAGATGAGGCAGGATGAAAGCGGATAATATTAGTCACTGTTCCACGTCGTATCATACGAGCAAAGGAAAGCAGCAGCTGTGGAGGTCGTTTGAGCCAGAGGCCGAGACTGGCTGCCATCGCTGGGTTGTGTCCACCCTGACACCAGAGGAACTCAATGTTCTGGGGGACGTTCAGCAGATTCTGCAGGACCGTTTAAATGCCGTAGTTATTCATGGTAAATGGACTTTGGCTTTTAAAAATAACTAGTGCAGGGCCCGTTCAAAACGGGTCTGTTCGGAACGGGCCGACTGCTTGGCCTCCCGTGTTGCTGCTGCTGCTTGCAGCTTTCTGGAGAACCGCTCATCCAAACGACTTCACACCAAGTCGTTTGGATGCTAAGTGTGCAGTCGATCCGACGAACGGTTGTCGAGAAAATCGAAGGACAGCGAGACACACAGAGAGACTCCTTCCATTATAGTTTCCAAGGGCTGCTATGTCCAAGGGCCTTTCACAATCAATGCCTACAATTCACCCGTTCATACCCACACATTCATTCACCGACGGTAGTTGGCCGTTAAAAATCAGGTTCATTGCTCAGGGACACTGACAGGAGGTGGATTGAACGAGCAACTAGAACGGCGCAGCCCCTCCAAGCCTCCAGCACAGCAGAGTCCTGCAGGACCCAACAGATCCAACTGTCTTCCCCAGCAGCACCACACTGACCTGGTGGCAAACTGCCACCGGCTCATGTGTCACTTATGACACATGAGCCCAAAGTCTCTCCGTCGAAAGGAGGCGGCTGTTTTTTTTCTTTTTCTTTCTTTCTTGTCTCAAGAAAGTCGAGCCTTTCAATCATTCAGCAACGCGTGTGTTGGAACCAGAAACCAGAAACAATGACATTTTCTGTTATGTACGTTTCCTACATGGTCAGAACAAGCCCCCCCCGCCCACCCCCATGGAAAAACAATGTAGTGTTTTTGTGAGAAAGCTTTGTTCGCCAAGTGCAATGGCTGCTTAACCTCATTCTTGGTACTTGCTCAATGTACCCGTCTTAGCACAAAGCCCCGGGAGACATCTGAAGAATGGGAACATCTAGTTCCCCAGGCATCAGTGGCAACACACTGAAGGCCTGAGGGTTGCCATTGCCTCGAGCTGTGAGCATATTGTCTGGTCTACAGTGGAATTGTTATATTTTCTTTGCATTGTTGTGTTTTTGTATTATTTTCATTGTATTGTTAAAGCACCTTGTATTGCAAATTGTGTACGAAAGGCGCTATATAGAAATAAAGTTAGATTTGATTTGATGCTCTGTGACCGTCTATGCCCTCACACAGTGCTACACCAACGGGAATTTGAATATTGCCATTTTAAAGTAACAAAGGACTAACAAAGATCATGAATATGTGCTCTTCCAAAATGTTAATTTGCTTGGATGTTTAGTGAGAATTTAGCTCTTGCAAATTAATCATTCATTCAGTCATCGCTACAGATGTCTTCGGTACGCCAGTACATGGGAAATGTATTTAATACAGTAGCTAGTCGCTGGCTTGTGAATGGCGGTCGTTGAACGGTGAAGACAGGAGTCGGCTTGTGAAAGGATTGAACAGACAAGAGTGAGTGCAAGGAGCGGATGAGGGCTGAAGATGTGATGATATATTAAACATGATGATCTAATGGGCTTGCCAGCCACCAGCATTGACTCACTGGTGGTGGGAAAGGGACTCCATATCAGAGAGCCCCTATCCAGCCTGCAGCACTGCATCCAACCTCGACAGCCGTCACACATGAATCTCCCAACAGCCATAACAATACAGGCTGTAACCGGCCTCGGCCCCCGGCCCCCGGCCCCACCCACTACACAGTTTTCATCTTTGTGTCATTATTTCGCAATTTCGTTCACCTGTGTTACATGTATTTCGGTTTCTGCCCCAGTTTGTCGGTTCCTTGTTTGCGTTAGGTTTTGTTTCTGTCTGTGTTGGTTTCATCAAGTAACACTTTCATTTTTTCGCCTCACCGAGTCTGATCTCTGCATTTGGGTACACTTCCAGCTAGCCGTGACGCAGGCAGGGAGGGATGCTAAAAATGAAAAGCGGCCAAAAAAAAAAGAGGAAACTGATGTATGCAGGAATTAATATTTATAGACATGTACTGCGAAAGCAAATCAATGGTAATGTTACCTGTGCTAAGCAACGCTAAGCACTGCAATGTGGTGCTCGAAATACAATTATAAATGGAGAAATATTTTTTGATGTCTTCCGTCGTATCTAAAACTATTTTGCTGGGAGTGTTTCGGCCTGCATCTGGGCCGGTTAACAGGGACCAGATGTCCCAGAAAGCCGCCCAGGCTCTGCGTCGTTAGCAGACCTAGCGTGTGAAGAAGACCACATCGCCGACACGACACACACACACACACACACACAGTCCTGCAGAGACACACACACAGTCCTGCAGAGACACGCTGTGCAACCACAAGACCTCATGTCCTCCTCCTCCACCCCTCCCTCTCTGGTCTTCTCACAGCAACGGTAAAAAGACAACAGGGTTAAAACAGGTACAAATAATAAACACCGTTTTCAAAGGGGGGCCAGAAAACAATGGACATCTGACTGAGGACTGCTGGGGGTCTTATCTTTCCCGTTTTGGCTCATTGTGTTGTTCAACAGTTTGAAGTGTTTTGGTGTTGTGTTATGTGTTGTCCTGTAGATGTCCCCCTTGTCCTGGGTTGTCTCCACCTGTGGTCATAAAATGTGGTCACCTGTGTGTTTATTTAAGCTAGTCCTTTCCAGTGTTCATTCTCAGATTGTCTCTTCATGGCTGTTGGACTCTGTTCCTCCCCGAGTTCTGGGTTTCATAATCAATGACCGGTGGACTTTGTTTTCTTCCCTGCTCTTTAAGCTGTTTTTGATTTTGGTTTACCTCTGATTAAAGATTGTTTTCCTTTAGTTCACGTTCTGCATTTGGATCCAGGTCCAGAACGTTACAACCATTGAACAATTAACTTCAATGCATGTAACTATTGCAAATGGTGTCCAAGACATCTCCACATCAAATTATTGTTTAACAGAAAAAGAATACAAAAGTCACAGAAGCAAAACACAAATATCCTCTGTGCTTGAAGAATTTATTTTATTTCTTCACTTCTACCGTCAGTCTTTACGATGGCAACCAGCATATAAATTACAATACAGCCTTACAGTTGAACTGAACTGTCTGTACATTTGCTATATTAAAAAAAGACGGTGTGAAAACAGGTGAGGAATCCTCTACCTGGCTAGAAAACACTGTCTCACAACTGAGAGAGCGTCGGTATTAATTTTCTTCCTTCTTCTTGTGCAGTCGTGCCATCATGGTGAACACCAAGACGTTGTGCGTCCGCTGGGGGGGGGGGGGGGCCTCCCCCCTGCATGCCCTCCTCTGGAATAAACCTTCCCAAGAACAAATCTACATATATATCTATATATATGTATAGATATATATATGTATAGATAGATATTTATAAAAAATTCCTTCACCTATTAACAAAAAATGAGAAGGCACAGTGAGACAGTAGTGACAGTGGCTGCTGGGGTGGGGGGGGGGGGGGGTGTAACAGGCATACCATACTGTAAACGTTAATTGTGGCCAGCGTGTTTAAGAGATTTGCATGGCAGCGCGGTCCCAGTGGATTAAGAGAGGTCCCGGTGGATTACACCGCTCCTGGATGCAGTCGACAACGAGGGGTCCATCCTCAGCAGAACAAGTCAGTTAAAAACATTGGTCAAACACTGGCGTGATTAAAAGAGCTCGAAAAGCACCAGGTTCTCTAGGACACAGCACAATGGGAAGAAGAAGCTGGATGTCTGTCATTCTGATTGTTTCCGTCTTCTTCTTAACTTGAGGCCAAGGAATTTCCCTACTTTTTTTCCCCTGTCATAGCCTCTTGATTTAAACCAGAATCAGCCCTCAACCCCTCAATTTGGCCAAACAACACAAGCGGGGATTCGGTTATACGAGTCACCGCGACTGAAGTGCGCTGACTCCTCGTACGTTTCCCTGGAAAGAAAGAAAGAAAGAAAAAGCAGCCGTCTGTGCGCTGCGAGCGCTTTGGCTGGTGAAGGCTAAGCAGTCACCGGCAGTGACAACAGAGAGGAACCCCATCACACGAAGGGGGGGGGGGGGGGGGGGGGGGGTAGCAGCAGCCAGCAGCCAGCTAGGCGTTATCATACTTCTGCAGGGCCTCCTCCAGCTTGCCCGTGATTTTCTGGAAGAAGCCAATCTGCTCCTGGAGGTACTGCTGCATCTGGGCCTTGAAGTCGCGTACTCGGATCCGGTGGAAGTGCTGTATCTCCGCCATGGTGGCGAAGGAGATGATGTTGCAGCGCTCCTTGATGCCTTCCGCTTGCGGGGCGTCCATCTTGGCCTCCTCCACGTGTTTCTGGCTCTCCTTCACCTTCGTCAGGGCTCCTGGGAGAGAAAGGGGGGCAGAGTCGTGTGGTTTTATTCATGGTTATTGTTGTTTTTTTTTACTCTTTCTTAAAAGGGGAAAATATTAAAAGGAAACCCCCACTGGGGTTTCCTCAACATGTTCACTGAACGGAAATGTATTTAGCTACTGTAGAACACATGTTGGCCATCTGAATTGTAAGAACCATATCATTTGTGTGTTGTTGATTCAAGATTCAAGATTCAAGAAGCTTTATTTTTATTTAGTTGCAATTCAATGAATGTGTTCAGATATCGTCTTATTCATCAACTCAGTTCACGACTTAACTCTCATTCTTTCCATGAACTGTGTTTGTGTAATCCTATCCAAAACTGCAACTGTGAGAAAATGTGAAGGGGAAGTGCTTGAAAACTATAAATATCAGATTAGAGGTCATCGCAACGGCCTTTTGCTAAACATCCATCTTGGGGCATTTCACTATTAGCCTACCAAGTGTTTATTGTAATAAGAAACATACAGAGTTTTTTGTTGATCTGTCACATATGAGAAAAACCCGGCAGCACCCACCCACCCATCCTGTGGTTCGAAACCTGAGAGTGTTCAACTTGGTATTAAACAGCCATTTGTCTAGCCTTTTACTCATTATAATAAGTCAATGACACTATACCAACAAACTAAATATTTTATGACCACTTTATAATTATAAAACTACTTAGATTGCTTGAATAAAAAGGAAAGAAAAAGCAACAAAATCCCCTCTGATAGTTATTTAGTCTGTGACGTTTCTAGTCATGTCTGTGGGTTTCCATTGACATTGACTGGTTTCACAGTTGTGGTTTCTAGTGATGCAGACAAAGTGAAACACCCGAGGCTCGCAACCTGCTGCGTGCAACAACTATCGCCAATTTGTGTACTGTATGTATGTACATGCATTATATATATATACATATATATATATATACAACTTAAAAAAAATATTCCTGTCTGTTTCATAAAAAAAAGTAAAAGTAATGCCATTTAAAACCAGCTAAATAAAAAAAACAATAAAGAAATCAACATGATTTTTCCTTCTGGCAGTATCTACTCTGCGGCCATTTAAATGACGTGATGCCAAAAATACCATGATAAGAAGGAGAGGAGAATGAGAAACAGGCTCACGTCTCTTTGGAAAAAGAAGGAGAGTGTTTGAGGAGTGTTTTAAGTCTAAAAATGAAATCCCAAAGGTGCTTTCATGTTTTAAAAGTCATCGACCTGCTGTTTCTCCTCTGCTAATCAAAGCCTGCTAATGGCCTGGGAGAAATAATGGCTACCATAGACGGCTAATAAGAAGCCGTTTAAGCCAGACATAGCGTAACATTTAAAAGCCCAAGTACACAGAGTGGGAACGTGTGCATCTGTGTGTGCATCGGTGTGTGTGTGTGTGTGTGTGTGTGTGTGTGTGTGTGTGTGTGTGTGTGTGTGTGTGTGTGTGTGTGTGTGTTTGCAAGTGAAACATGTTTTTGAAAGCCGTCACATTATTAATGACGAGTACCGCCGTCCATAATGGCCTATTGTACAACAATCCTTGCTGGACAGAAGGCAGTCCATCCAGCCGTTACATAACGCCTGGTTACATAACAGCATGCCACTGCTAGCCGGTGACCTGACACTAGAGTCACACTCATGTGACTGGCATGCTGATGCTAAATGATTATCTGTTGTTGGTGTCAGGCTTTGCTGGTTTTACCAACAATTACTTCCTGAATATTTTAGACATGTCTTCCATGCCATCTCTGGCTAGTGTTTGGCTGGATGAATTGGTGGCCCAGCCCTATTGGCTTCTGTGCAACTATGGCTTATTGGAATCAGTCAGACACTGGATGGTCTACTGCAAAGGCCAGGTTGAAGTGAAGAGATAATTCACATTCAAACAAACCTGAGTTTCAGGTTGACCTGTTGTGATGTCACAAATGCCATGGATTCTGACTTGCTTGTTATGTTGGTGACAACACTTTACAGAGTAGACCTGGTGAAATAGTAAGGCGTACCAATGTGGACACAATAGGAAATTAGAACACATCTGAAATGTGAACAATCAATACCAAAACAAGGCAACCCACGTTTGCCATGTCTCCTAGCCTACTTTCCTCAGCTAGCAGTTTTAACTTTATTTAGATTAATACTTGTTAAAAATGAAATGAATCCCATTCTTGGTTTTTCTATATTTGTAATGTTGTTCATCATGACAATAACAAACAGTGCATTATCAAATGAGGACAGCATGGCAGTTGATTAGTCTCCTTTGGACTCTCTCTAGAGTCCAAAGGATCAATTTTTATCCGTTTATATGAAAGGCTAATGAATTTTTGCTGACTTACCAAATCATTAAAAATGTCACAGAGAGCATTTTTGTTTTAGGAAATGTGTTTTGAAGAAAGCCATTCATTCCTCTGCTAAGAAATATATTGTTAGCTTGTGTGGTCATACATTTTACCACTCAGGTTCAACTTCCCCATCAGTTGTGGACTTTACTATGACACATGGTGTGGAAAAATAATGTTCCCGAAAACCTCCGAAGACAAAGTTTCCAGTAGGCTACATCAACATTGACACGCAAATATGATGCATCAGGCAAACCCAAACACATTAGTCTTATTATGAGTGTACATTGCCAGCTTGGCCTCCATGCTCTTGGCTAATGGCGTCTCCATGCCGATAAGAGATCGATAAAGTGATGCCCGACGCCCCCGGTGGGGGAGTCTCAAGTTTCCGGGTTTGTACCATTGTGGTCCAATAAAAACAGACTTGTCTGGCTGTTCTATGTGCTGACATGAGGCTAAAAATGGCCCTGACAAGGAGGTTTCTACTAATAGCACACATTCACTTCACATTCTTCAAACAAGCCAACTTTCAACGCTGATGGGCTAACACAGCAGCCAAAACACGACGTCTGCAGGTAACTGATTACAGGCATCAGTAGCATGTCTCAGCCCAATATAGAACTGGCGGCACTGGGTTGTCCCAGAATCAGAGCTACAGCCTACGAACATAATCTTGACAAAATTGCTTTATAAACTTCCATCTGGTGCCTGTATATAACTTATATAACCTATATAACCTGTATATAACGTATATAACTTTATATAACGTATATAACTTATAACTAATTTAGATACATTAGTTTCTATTGAAGGTGTAAATTAGGCCGTAATGCGATCATGTAGGCCTCAAGTAGGTCTACTAATGTCCTCTGTACATCATGTACACTTGACTATTACAAACACATTCTGCCTAAGGATGTGGCCAAGCCGATAAACTTTCTATGCTGTAGAACGAGGAAACAGGTTGTCTCGTAGAAACCTATCGGGGGAAATTCCTAATGACAAAGTCAAAAAACATTGATCAATACTAATAAGCAACACTTGCCCAACACTTGAGATAACCTTCATAACCACCGTCTTTCGGGTGAGACGTTAAACCGAGGTCCTGACTCCCTGTGGTCACTAAAGATCCCGTGGCACTCATCGCAAGAGTAGGGGTGCTAACCCCAGTGTCTCCATCGCAAGAGTAGGGGTGCTAACCCCAGTGTCTCCATCGCAAGAGTAGGGGTGCTAACCCCAGTGTCTCCATCGCAAGAGTAGGGGTGCTGACCCCGGTGTCCCGGCCAAATTCCTAACTTGGCTCTTGTACCATCATGGCCACCTAATCCTCCCCTGGTCTCGAATTGGATATTTTCATTCCTCATTATTATTAATGATGTAGGCATCACGTCTTCGTAGTGCCCCAGACCTGCAAAAGCCCATACAAATATAGGTAAAAAAGGTGAGGTGGAATAGGTGTAGGTCTGGTAAAAAGCCAGAGGCAAGGCCTGGCTTGGGTCCTGTGCACAGGGGGCAACAGGGTTTGTGTAGCGGCACGGTTCTACCAGATTTCTTTTCAGGACAATGTGAGCTCCCAGCTGCATGGTATTGTCCTCACCACAATGACATGTCAGTGAACTATAGGCTGCCAGCGTTTACAGTTTCATTAAAAGCCCCCCCCCCCCCATCCCTCAGTAATTAGAGGCATCTCCATGTTGCAGCATTAGCAGTTTTTTAACATACCGGGCAGGGGCCGAAGAATGAACATCATGAATGTTAACTGTGTGTAAGGTCATTACTCTGAACACTGTATGACCACTGGTGCACTACCTCATTTGGTTCACAAATCAGAATTTAGCCACTATATTAAGCTTAAAGCTTTGCAGTGAACAAAATAGACTTAGGTTAGACATATAGACAGTCAGCTTAATCAACTATCCTCCATTCTTGTCTCATTCGCTGTCAACTATGGCTTTTGACTTCACTTGAAACTGTGGGTCATTTCCCACTATAGCAGAAAGGGACAATATTAGCTTAACTCCATGGGGACATTTGAGTGCTATAAAGGCCCAAATTGGCACAGGGATGTTATGGCAATGACTAATACTGGTAGTATAACATCTGTTGTCTCCCTGTCCCCCAATAAGGTGATACACATTCAATAGAATCAAATAAGATGTTGTTCATTATGTCCATTATTACATTTGACGCCTGCTTCATGACATAATCTCATCATCTTCTAATCAGCTGTGTATTACAGTCCATGTAATCACCCTGTATTTGTACTAAAGCAGGTTTGATGTCCTGGTATGAATCCCTGGTCCCCATCGGCAACAGTGAAGCAAACAATTCCCAGTTCTCCTTCCAGACAAACCAGTTCAACAGAAGCAAGCCCGACGTTAGCTCAAGTTCTGGGTTTAATTGACGCATGATGTGAGTTTAGTCACAGTTTCAGTTTCACGCTGTGTAAACGTTGTCTACAACTACGACCGACAATCCAGTCAGGTAGGACTGGACACCAAATGTATCGGCTTTTATGAGGAGGGTCGGTACGCATTTCCACTTAGGAATGTGTGGCAAACAAAACCTTTTTTTATTTTTTATTTTTTATTCAGCAAGGGCCTTAAACTAAAACATAAAACCATTTGTTCAGCCGTTTAGTCATGTTTGAAATGCAGTCTTTAACCAGTCAGCAAGCAGACAGCCTGCATGCTGATTAGGCAGATTAGGTCCCTGTTCTGGCTCTCCCCTTGCAAAGCACAGAAGTGTGTTACATTCCTTTGTATTGTAAACCGGGGGATATGAAGCCTATCTCTATGCCTTGTTACAATAGTTTGTGGTCCCTCACATAACTGTATTCATCTCTGACAGACTGACATTTTGCCACACAATGGGAACAATTATGTTTCTTTCTGTGCGGGCTGGTCCATGTGGATGGTTGGTAGTGACATATTGACCTCAATAAATATCTGTACATGGCTGATGGCTCAGGAACAGAAGCCATGGGAAAAAATCCAACAAAACCGCAGGCAAACAAGCCTGTGGGGACACACTAGGCCTGTGGGCGTGTGGTTCAATTCTCACAATGCAAACATTACCTACTAGGCTATTTGTATTTCAAAGTCAAACGAGCCACTGTGGCTTTTGGCAGCTGTAAGGTCGGAGAACAACAATGACACACGAGAGGGCACACAAAGGCACAGTCCATTAAGACCTATTGATTGCGTGATTGTTTTTCACAGTAATTAGCCTATTTTGGGATGAAATAAAGGGTAGTGGCTACCAATAATATCCTGTCTGTAATGACAGGATCATTTCCTGACCATGACAGCTGAAAGATGAGGTGGTGTTGCCATCTCTGAAATGTTTTTCATGTGACCCATTCTGCTTCTGTTTCAGTTTCGTAATCACCCAGTTACCATGGCTCTCCCCACATTTAGCTTTTTGTATTTTTCGGTACACATAACGCAACAATATGGAAAGTACTTTGTTTTGTTCACCCCAACCACAAATAATTGTGTTGAGAGAGACCATCATTCATGAGGCCATAACACTGACCAATCAGAACAGCAATCAGGAGTGTACTCCAGTGGGTGTGCTTTACCTTTCTGGACGTGGATGATGTCTGGGTAGTTCGCCAGGTGGCCCTGGTAAAGTGCTAACAAATCCATGATTGGATCCAGATCTTTGCTGGGCTGCTCTGCAAAATAGTCCCCGATGGCTTCATAGGCGTCCCCGGTGATGGAGATGGCTTGGTTCAGTCCGGCAGAGTAGGGCTGCTGGTCCATCTCGAAGGCCTGGCCGAGGATCTTGAAGGCCTGGCCCACCCTCTGGTACTCCTTCTTGAACCCGGTGATCTGCTTGCGGGCGAACTCTCCCACGGTGGCGTTGAGCTGCATGGACCCCTCGTCCATGCGCTTGGTGAAGGCCTTGAAGCCGTCGATCTTGCCCTCCACCTCCTGGAGGTCCAGGGGCGCGGCGGGCGTGCCGATGGTGAGGAAGAAGTTGGCGCCCACCATCTCGTCCTTCTCGGCCTTCCTCTTGCCCTGCTTCCAGGCCTTCTCGTCCGTGCTGCTGCAGGTGAGGAAGTGCTGGAAGACGTCGCACTGGGCCAGCACCGGGTGGCTGGTCATGTGGTTCATCCACCAGATGAGGCCCTTCCTGCGCTTGGAGATGAAGTCCTCCTCGAAGCGGCCCGTGGCCTGCTTCTCGGGGATGTGGGGCACCGAGATGACCGGGAACTTCAACACCAGGCGCGCGTACAGCCAGTCGAAGTGCTTGTAGCGCCGGTTCACCTGGACCTGCGTGTGCGTGGGGGTCAGCTTGTAGGACATGTAGCTCTTCATGCCCTTGAACTTGGTCTGCTTGGTGGGGTCGTCGATGGCGCACGCGAACGGGTACGGGTCGTCCTGCCACGCCGGGCCGTGCGGGCCCAGCACCACGCACAGCCGGTCCCAGTCCCGCACGACGCCCGCCGCGTCGCCCAGCACGAACGCCTCGCCGCCGGACTTCACGAAGGTGGAGAAGCGGTTCAGGTTCTTGCCGACGGTGGCGGAGCTCTTGCCCTGGTGACCCCCCCGCTGCTGCGCCGACGAGGACGTGGTCGTCGTCGTGGAGACCCTGTAGTCGAAATCCCGGTAGACCGCCGACGGGGGGTCGTCGGCCACGGTGGAGCTGTCGTCCCAGTCGTCATACCAGTCGTCCTCGCTGCCCTGGCTGGCGTCCTGAGGATGCTGCTGATGCTGAGGATGCTGCTGATGCTGAAGATGCTGTTGCTGATGCGGCGGCCGCTGAGCTGAGCCGGGGGAAAAGTTGTCAACTTTATCGGGAGGGTTGTTGGGACCCCCCAGGGCCATGTTGTCGTACATGGGTGCCCTGGTCCGCTTTGGGTCCATGGGTCGAGGTGCTGCCGGTACCGCCGCTGTTGTTGTTGACCACCACTGCGGCGGGCGCGGCGGTGGTCGGCAGGATCTCCACGTAGGACGCGGGGAAGAGCCCCGCTTCGCCCTTGCTGTTGGCGCCCTCGAACCAGCCCTCGATGTCCCGCTCGCTGTACAGGGTCAAGATCTCGTCCTCCCGCACCGAGATCTCCCCCGGGTTCTCCGGGTCGAAGTCGTACAGGGCTCTAGCCTGGAGCTCCATCGCAGCGCACCGGACCGGACCGGACCGTCCCGTCCCCCCAAGACCCTGGACGGTCTCACCACCGAGCCCAGCCAAGCCAAGCCCCCCCCCCCCCCCCCCTTCCTCCTCAACTACTGGAGCAACAAGTATATATATAAATATATATATGCCTATGTCCTTTTTTAAAACTTTCTTTTACTGTCCTTTAGTTATGTTCCCTGTGATTGAAGTCCATCCCATGAAGTATCTCGCAGGAGTCCGTGGTGGAGGAGGAGGTCCGCCGTGGAGGAGGTCCACAGGTCCGCCGTGGAGGAGGAGAAGGTCCGCCGTGGAGGGGGTCTTCAGGTCCGCCGTGGAGGAGCAGGAGGTCCGCCGTGGAGAAGGTCCACAGGTCCGCCGTGGAGGAGGTCTTCAAGTCCGCCGTGGAGGAGCAGGAGCTGCAGCTGAGCAGACCGTGCGCCTCGACTCTGCCTCACTTCTGTGTGGACTGGAGCGCCTGGCGGCTCCCAGGAGGTCTGGTCTCACGGCGGGGACGCCTGGGTGGGGATGCGCCACGATGCCGTTATTGGTGAGAGCGAGACAGTGGGCGGGACTTTCAGGGGAGTCATGGGTTTAGCTGCGGAGAGAGATGAGGGATATCCGTTTTTATTAAAAAAAAAAAAGAAAAAAAAAAAGATATTACTTAAAAAGAAATGTTTGTTATTTGTTGTTCTTCTTCTTGTCACGTTCTGCTTGTTCTCGGTTAACTGGCGTCCGCAGCTACACGCACAGGAAGTACAAGACCGGAAATCGCGTTTCGGTAGACCGGGGTAACGCTACAATCCAGGATCCTCTCTCAGCCTAGTGAAAGCGCTGTTGCAACAGCAAGAAACCAGTCATAATAATCACGGAGGGCGGAGTTTGGATGTAGCAGACGACGAGAATATACGGTGATGATGAAACTTATGTGCAAGTTACCGCATTTGGCGAAACCATTTCACAAATGCAAACTAACTATTCTGAAAGCATTATTGATTTAAATAGCCTACATTGTCAGTGAAAATAAACTACATCTGTTTTTGGGCGGAAAAAGACTCTCTCTCTCTCTCTCTCTCTCTCTCTCTCTCTCTCTCTCTCTCTCTCTCTCTCTCTCTCTCTCATAAAGTAGTATGCTGCCATCTTGTGGCTATTGGTGTGTGTTCATAACTGTTTATTTAAATGTAATTTGGTTATACAATGTGATAATAACATAACGTTAAACGCAAATAAATATAAATATATATAGATCTATTTATATGTCTATATATACAGAAGATATACAACCACCGTGAATTGTCGGACCATACAATCAAAATTAAAAGAAGAAAAAAAGGTAATTATAGTCACCAACCCCCAGAGGTCACCCATCTCAAGACATTAAAGTACAGCCCATTTCCTATTTAATTACATATATGTGCTAATCTAAGCTGCATCATGAGATGCTCTCTTGATGTTTTATTGAATGTATTG
This sequence comes from Merluccius polli, assembly GCA_030340625.1. NCBI lineage: Eukaryota > Metazoa > Chordata > Actinopteri > Gadiformes > Merlucciidae > Merluccius > Merluccius polli. The sequence goes on from JAOPHQ010002582.1 coordinate 70,558, forward strand.
AATCATTCATAGTCTCTTGGCTCTCTCACTGATGCTGCCACAGTGGTCTATCACATCTCATGGATATACAGTATGCTTGTACAATATTTCCACTGGGATGCTTTTGATATCTGGCTAACCTCGTTTTAGTCATTATTTATAAATTAAAGCCTATGCTTTTGTCGTTTGATATTTTCTATGCTGCTTATCATCGGCGGTCTTCAATTAAAGTAAATTAAAGTAGAAATATACATTTTACATATTTTATATATATATATATATTTTTTTTTTTAATTTATATATATATTTTTTATAATATATACATATGTTTCATAGGCAAAAAAACGCGCACGACACAACACGCGGCGAACCATTTTACTGCTACAACTTTATCACTTTTACCACTGTTACCACGGTTACCACGGTTACCACTCCTTTTCACTTATTTAGTTCCTACTTATTTTATTTCATTTTATGCTGCTAAATTGCACGGTGCGTATTGTTGTATATTGCATATACCTACGTTTAACTGCAATTGTGTTGCATTTTGTCACATTTAGTGTTTAGTTAATTGTTTGATTTATTTTATATTGTTAGCCTTTATTTTATTTTATTTATTTTATGTTAGCTTATTTTTACTCTAAACTCTGTATTTACCTTCCCACCTTTGTATTGCAACTGTTGCACAATAATTTCCCTCGGGATAAATAAAGCTTCTCGAATCTTGAATCTTGAATCTTGAAAAAAACCAGGGCGCGCGCCGCACACCGCTTGTCGGGTCACGTGACCGTTACGCGCTTTTACGTGCGCGCGTTCGTCCGCGTAACGTCCCGGGGGGTGACGTCATGTGACGTCGCGTTGTAGTCCTCCCTCCCCCCCCCCACCCCCCCACCCACCGGTTTCCTCAACCGACTCTCTCGCCACTCTCCGATGTTGTGTGCGGCGGCGCGACTACAACTCAGCCGGCGGCGGGCGACAGCGGCTCCCGATTCACCCCGAAAACCCCCGCGACCCGGAGGCTCCCCGCCGCCGCCCTGCCGGCGCCGCTAGCCGCGTGCGGAGAGTTAGCTAGCGGCTCGGCGGCGGTTCCCCACCGCTGAAAACCCCGCTGGCAGTTTTTGGTTTTTGTGTTTGTGTGTTGGCGTCCTGGGCGTCGGAAGGCGGGGAATACGAAGCGTTGTGTCGCTCGTATCTGTTGTTATTACGGTACTATCCCCCCCCACCAATCTCACCCCACACCCCCCCACCTCACCCCCAAGCCGAGGCTAACCGTCGGACTTTATCGGAAACTCAAAATCGCAAGGAGCTTCAACCGAAATACATGGATTACCTGGTAAGCCCGTTGTCCCTCTTTTTGGTTTTCGCTATGCTTTGTTGTCCTGTGTGTGTGTGTGTGTGTGTGTGGGGGGGGGGGGGCACGTCACGTCCGGCACGTAGTCCAGGTGTGGGACGCCAGACAGGTGAACTGCAGCCTAGCTGTGTGTCCCCCCCCCCGACAACCCCCAGTGTGGAGGACAATGTCGTCCTCCTAACCGTGAGCTAGCCCCCCCCCCGCCCCCCAAGGTCCTGGTCTTGTGAGTGTTAAAGCAAATGACTTCAGTGTGAAGTTTTAAACAGAGTGTTGAGGCTCCTGCAGCCGGTGTCCAAGGGCTGGCCAAGGGTTGTCTAAGGGGTCTCCAAGGGGTGGTCCAAGGGGTGTCCAAGGGGTGTCCAAGGCTGTCCAAGGGGGTGTCCAAGGGGGTGACCAAGGCTGTCCAAGGGGGTGTCCAAGGGGTGGTCCAAGGGGGTGGTCCCCTGTGACAAACCATGACCACCATTCGGTTGAGTTTGAAGTAGGCCTGCACGATTAATCGAATTTTCATCGTCATCGCGATGTGAACGTTCGCGATAAACACATCGCAAAAGCTGGTCTGTAATGCGATAAGTTCGCCATGCACACTCGCCGTGGCATTCTGACATTTGGGGCCATGCATGCACACACTAGTCAATCAGATGACGCCAAGCTTCGCTGACGTTCCTGCAGGATAACGCTACGTAAAGATAGCGTTGCGGCTGCGGCGCGCCGCTCCTGGGACGCTGCTGAGACGTTCCGCAGCGGCCCGGTGGAAATACTTTCATTGACTAGAGTGGCAGCGATCAGCAGCGGTGACCGCGACGCAGCCGTAACGCGACGCTCACGTCCCCTACAGCGTAGCGCTGCGAGGCGGCAGGATTCGCGGGATCACGCGAGAACTACAAGACCACGCGAGAATCAGGAGACCACGCGATCATTTGTAGATGTCAAAATAGAACAAACAAATAAAAGGTTACTTTGCCTTTCCGAAGTTGACTTGCAGTTGCTTTGTCTGTCAGAAGTTGATTTGCTGTTGATTTGGTCGTTTTTCCTAGATTTGTGTGCTTCTACCATGAGTTGGTAGACGATATATAGTAAATGTTTACTTTTTTGTCTGGTTTAGTGTTGTTTATTGTTGTTATGTCCTAATGTGTTGTGCTGTAGCCTATAGACAAAGTCAGTTATAAACGACGATTTGTGGCCGTGTTCGATCGGGAGGGTGGTTTTATTTTGAAAATTGACCGGATGCTCTATGGCTTTTACTATTTCACTTCCTGCCCGGTCGGTCTGCTTTGTTTAAATTGATGCGTTTCAGCAGCGGCTCGCGTCAAAAATAGAACGCTACGTCAGGGGCGCTGAGCACCCAATGAGCCCCACTGCCACCACCCACCCTTTTTTCACACAAAAACAAAAAATATGTCTATTGAAAAATAACTTTATCATTCACACACACACACACACACACACACACAGAGTAACGCTAGGAGTTAGTATATACTATGCCCCCATGAATGTGATGTGATTATTATTGTTGCAAAGCCTGGTTCAGGTTAAATCCTCTGTAAAACATGAATGAATACAGCAAAAGAAAAACATTTAACTTTATTTTATTGTCTGGTTTGATAGTCAGACAACTGAAAAATAACAGATATAAATCTATGAATAAATAACAATTAATTTAAAAAGCCACAGTGAGTGTTTTCACACATACTGGTGGTATACAGTGATGTGTGTCGTTTCGTTTGTTTTCACTCTGGTCCAAACGCCGCACCACTGGCAGGGCTTCATGTTTCCATGACGACGGACCAGAAAAGACGCGCGAATTACGTAAGTTATTTACACAATTTACGTAATTTACGTAAGTTATTACGTAATAACTTACGTAATTTGCGTAAGTTATTTACGTAATAACTTACGTGAATTGCGTAACTTACGTGAATTGCGTAACTTACGCAATTCACGTAAGTTATTACGTAAATAACTTACGTAATTTGCGTAAGTTATTTACGTAATAACTTACGCAATTTGCGTAACTTACGTGAATTGCGTAACTTACGCAATTCACGTAAGTTATTACGTAAATAACTTACGTAATTTGCGTAAGTTATTTACGTAATAACTTACGCAATTCACGTAAGTTATTACGTAAATAACTTACGCAAATTACGTAAGTTATTACGTAAATAACTTACGCAAATTACGTAAGTTATTTACGTAATAACTTACGTAATTTGCGTAAGTTATTTACAACTTACGTAATTTGCGTAAGTTATTTACGTAATAACTTACGCAATTCACGTAAGTTATTACGTAATAACTTACGCAAATTACGTAAGTTATTTACGTAATAACTTACGTAATTTGCGTAAGTTATTTATGTAATCGGAATCGGAACAACTCTCGGTAAAAGGAAAGAAGTGTGAGACAGCTTTGGAGCAACAGTTGATTCACAACACTACAACTAAACAGATCTCACTCTGCGTGAGTCGCGCTGGACGGTCGGGCTGCGGAGCGGTGCAGAGGAGAAGGAGGGGTGAGAAGAGGATGATACCATTTGCTAAGCGGGGATGTTTTCATTTTCGTCCTTAACATATACATTTTAAACCACAAACTACGGAGTATGTTTTGGACATTATTTAACCCTGTCAGTATCCAATCCAGAATTTATTTGTGTTATTTATTTAAGCTCTTTTCCCCCTGAGATTCTTTTATTTCAATAGATACTTTTTGTTTTTGTTGAGAGCAGGGTAAGGAAACTTTAATTTATTTTTACAATGTAAATTAATGTTATGTGGGTTTCAATAAAAGCATGCACAAGAATATTATTTTCCCTTTTTTTTTAATGTAATTACCATCAGCTATTCAGTGTTGAGAGTACCTAAAAGCAGGGAATCTATTAAAGCTGAAAAATCTGAAAGAGACAGGAACTGTATGCAAACTTAAATATTTTCTTATTTATCGCAAGTCATATCGTCATCGCAATATTGAACAGTGTGATCGCACATCGCACATTTTGCTGATATCGTGCAGGCCTAGTTTGAAGGGATGCGTTGGCCATCAACGAAGGGCAATGCAACTTCAGTCATGGCTTTGTTTTCCAGTGGCACTGCTGGTAGACCTGCAACTCGGGCCACAGCGACCTGTATCCACTGGGTACGCTGGGAGATTTACTGTTCTGGGCCTTTGTCCATATTCTAGGGATGGGTTTTGCTCTAACCGTACAACAATAGAGAGGAAGTTGCAACCATAAGCTTTCCCAGGGTGTTTGTAAAGCCAGGAGAAAATACAGAATATATACACAGTTTGCCTAGCAAACTATGGGTAAACTGTGAATATACTCCAGCTTATCAGCTAGTTTTTAACGTCAATTGTTGGACAGAGTAACTAAGAACTTTGAACCATATCATTATCAGGACATATTCTGTTTCCACGTCCGATTGTCATGTGTGTTTCAGGAATATGTTGCATAATAGAGCCATGATATGGTTGTTTCACATCAATACAAATTTAATTGATGTGTCCCTTTTTTATAAAAGCCTTTTTAGTAGTCCTAACAAATGTACGCCCGATGTCAGCATTCAACTACCCATGTTATTCAAAAGACATGTTTTTATTCTAAAAAACCTGAAAACCTTTTCAAAAAAACGTTCACAATTGTTCAAGGGATAGGCTTTACTTTTTGCTGGAAAAAAAACAAAACAAGCAAAGGCTCACGGTTGACAGATGAAAGGTTTTCCGAGGATCTGGCCCACTGTGTCACCGGAGCACAGCTGTACCGGTCCTGTCAGAGCCCAGTGCTGTCTCTGGTCTCAGGGGTCAGCAGCGCTACAGGCGCTAGGACCTCCCTCCTGCAGAGACATGGCCCACATCTCAGGCTCCAAACTTGTCTTTCTCTCTCCAAAGCCAAATCCCTCATATTTTAAGAAACATAACTTTTAACCGTTATGTAACCCTACATGTGCTCAACCTGCTTCCTTCGGCTGCCTGTTCCCGCTAAGCTTACACCATTTGGAATAAAGTTGACTGAAAGCAGCAAGCGACTTTCTTGGTCAGTGCTGTTGACTGTTGTGTTGTGATGCAGGTTTACTGCAGTTTAGACCACTACTGGATTCAGTTTCAGCTGGGAATAGGAGCATCCCTAGGCCGAACAGTGCAACGTTAAACAAGAAATACGAGTGTGCGGTACTGAGATAGGCGTTCAGCCAGGCCCGGTGCCCGGATGAAGTGACCGAGGGTGCTGTTAATGTTATTTTTTTTCTAAAATAAAATTCATTGGTTTAACCATGCAACAACATGGCTACTGTTCAAAATCAAAGAATACGTTTATTTATCAGAGCACTCATAAGATCATAGTGCTAAATATATTTTATATTTATATTTTCTATAGATATATAATGCTTAAACAGAGGGGGCAACAAATACAACTAAGGGGGCTGAGCCCCCTTAAGACCCCTTCTGGCGCCGGGCATGCATTCAGCCCTAGTGCTAGCTGTTGCCATGACACAGCCTTACTAAATTACAAGGGCAGCAAACTGTTGAGACCCTAACCTGAGCCAGAAATCACCATACACAAACAAACAACATCTAGGCTTCTACAAGAAAACTTAAAAGGTTAATATCAGCGGGTGGCTGCTTCCCCTAACAACTTGGTCAGGGCTGGATAGTGTAGTGGTTAGGGTGTTCAGCTCCCAGCCAAACTGTCCTTAGTTCAATCCCCAGTGTCCACAGCCTACCTGTAGACATCCATGAGCAAGACGCGTAACCCTAATCTGCTCCTTTAAGGACATAATTATTTCATCATAATTTGCTTCAGATAAAAGCGTCTAAGTAACTAAAAAATGGTATGTCTCTCCCACAAGATCCGCCTAATCTTGTATGTGTGCTATGATAAAGCTTCCCTTTATCTAAAGCAGGAAGATAAACCCTTGTGCAATGTGGAATTTAAATTATGGTCGCCTCATTAAGTGATAACAACCATCCCATGGGGGCGGACAATATGCATCACATATGAGTCCCCCATAAATATAGGCGTATGGATTGAATACAGGTTGGGTTCAGTCGGCCACGGGTGAGGAAAAGGCTATGGGGAAGTAGTTGGCACTCAATTTGTGAATGCAGGCCTTTGTGCTATCATGTCACTGGCGGTAGCATGGTTGATTTTAGGGTTGGGCGATGTCCCTTAAATTGGCAGTTGACGATGTTTACAGTAAAACATCGTGATGGACGATGATATCGTCGTCGGGGGGGGGGGGGGGGGGCGTTAATAGACGGCCCACGAAGCGGGCCGCCTATTAACGGCATGGACCAAGCGGTTCTGGACCAGGAAGGAGACATGAACACTTTTAATAATCTTATTTACCGTATAACTGCACACAACTTTATTTAAAAGCAATCAAATGTAAAACATGTTTGTTTGTATTTTGGTGTCCGGTGCGTGTGGATGTGCGGCTCCTCCGGCGGAGCGGTTCATGTTAACAATCTTATTTACCGTATAACTGCACACAACTTTATTTAAAAGCAATCAAATGTAAAACATGTTTGTTTGTATTTTGGTGTCCGGTGCGTGTGGATGTGCGGCTCCTCCGGCGGAGCGGTTCATGTTAACAATCTTATTTACCGTATAACTGCACATAACTTTATTTAAAAGCAATCAAATGTAAAACATGTTTGTTTGTATTTTGGTGTCCGGTGCGTGTGGATGTGCGGCTCCTCCGGCGGAGCGGTTCATGTTAACAGCGGAGTCCGGGAGGGTTCACCTTCACGGCGTAGTTACGAGGGATGTGCGACTATCGTTTTAAAAAATACTAAAGTGTTTTTTAAAGTTAGAAAGATATTAGATATTCAACCGATATTGACGCTCCGAATTACAGCGATCAGACACGGAACTAAAGCCGCGATCACCGGTATGAGTCCCGTGTGTCTAGCGGTGTCTACCTGCCCAGGTGTTTACCTGCCCAGGTGTATTGGTCAGTATGCCTGCAGCGATGAGTTAAATCAGGGCTTGTTGTGACCACGGATGTATTCGGTTTGCGATGCTCATGCCTTCTTATTTTTATGTTTTACTTTTTGCTCGACTAATGAAAACGTATTCGACTAAGCCTCCGTCGATCGACTAAGCCGACTATTAGGGGGCAGCCCTAGTTAACTTACAGCACTTTATGTGGACCATTAGTTATATTTTCAATTTATTTACAGAGCAATCCCTGCAAAGTTTTTAGGTAATAACTATAGGATTAGTGTGTGTCGGACGAGGGGGGCGTGGCATCACGATGGTGGCTCTCCATCGTGATGTCAGTCAGCCATCACGATGGACGAACCGTAGTTGATTTGATGTATTAGTCTGTTATAGCCCATATCTGTCACAATGTATGTCTTATATGTAGGCCTAGGCCAACCGGCATCATACGACCCCCTGTAGCCACAAATGTGGCACAAATGTTCCACTGAACAGAATCCACTGCCTAAAGAGCTGGCGAGAAGGAAATCAATGCAAATACATTTAGTCTGACACACAAGTGTTAGTTTCCCCATTCTGCAGTTCCTTCCAATACGCAATGATTCCCAGTGCTCCCATGACATTACTTACATTACTATGTGTGTGTGTGTGTGTGTGTGTGTGTGTGTGTGTGTGTGTGTGTGTGTGTGTGTGTGTGTGTGTGTGTGTGTGTGTGTGTGTGTGTGTGTGTGTGTGTGTGTGCGCGCACTTAAAAACATTAGTGTGGAGGGAAGCTATGCTTAAAATGGGCCTTTGGTCTATAACCCTAAGTTATGTGAACAAATTACTTTTCAGGTTAATCATGGCTTGAAATGTGAAAAAAGCAGGCAAGGCCTAATATGTAAACTATTTGCTGGCTGTGTACCATCACAGCTAGTTAAGTTGTCACGCAATGTTGGCAGGGCTTGTTAGAACTTCAGATCAGGTGCTAGTTTCTGCTCCTTTTTTAACAACATGTCAATATTATTACGGAAATGTAAATTAATTCACTCCTAATCTATCTTATTGTGACTATCATCTCGAAAGCATTTGCTCTCGGAATAACGGGGTGTGTCTGCTTTTTAGTTTTATAAAAACATTCATTAGGCCTATTATACATGCATAAACATATTGGTTTGTTTTCCAAGTTTCAGGAATAGAAATAATATCCATAAAGGGTACCGTATGACGATCATATTTATTCATTTTGATTGACCATCCTCGAGGCATTAAGATCTCTTGGTCTGGTTTGACCGCCAACATGTCGCCAATCTGCCATTTGATATGATCTTCTGGTTGCTGTCTCTTGTCTTTCCTGCCAATGATGCTGGTGCGGCATCACACAGCTCTAGTCAACATCACATAAAATGGAGAGACCCTTTTTGACATGACACTGCTAATGTACTGGGTGGTAGTACACTGGAACGTAAGGTCATACTCTCACTGACACAGTAAGTCATGGAGTATAAAATGTTACTGTGAGTTTTGGTGCTATAGTGAAAAGGTCTGTCCAAACCAAGAGGAAGAGAAGATGGCTGGTAGTGGTTTACAATCACGTTATTCTTTTTGAGGCTGGTGAGGCAATTTGGTGAATTGCAGTTGTGTCTGGCGACACAAACCCTAACCAATGTGCCAACAAAGCTTTTTTTTCCTGCCATGACATACCATTTCAGTTATATATCAATACAATCATAACAGTCAAGGCATATTTGCAATTCCAGTTGTTTTTTGAACCAATAAGCTGTCGATAAGCTGAGGCCATGTGAAGGGATTTGAAAACCCTTCCATTCCAGGCAGGAATCAGTCACCCAACCCCAGGTTTCAATTGACCAGCAGCACAGCATTTGTAAATGATTGTGTGTTTTCCTGGTTTCCTAGCCAAGTGATTGGTGTGATTCCTGTGAGTCTGTGGAGAGCGTTGACGGCTGTTGACATGTTTAGTGTTTATGATGCAGATTATATCAAACATTGGTGTGCTTTGTTTTGTGAGCTCAAAACGGAGACTAGGGCTTGTACATCGCGACGTCGCATCGCAATGACCGCCTCCATTTTGGAAGCATAGGAGCATTGTAATGTTAGTTATGTTGGTAGTCATGTTTTTTTAGTCATTGTTTAGTAATTAATCATGAAATTATTTGTTATTATGGGGAGACATTGTTGTGTTTGAAACTGCCACAGCGCTTGCGAGACGTGGCGAAACAAAGTTTTCTAGGTTACGGCATATTTACGTTGGTTAAGGATTGTACAGTACTACATCTCTCTTGAGTCCTCTCAATATGGTATTGCCAACAAAAATCCCAAGTTCACTGTTTGACCACATATTGAAAATGTGGTTGTTGTCTGCGGTGACTATGTGGCTACATGTTACCATGTCAGTGTCTCAGCGAGGTTAAGCTTTTCCCTTCATCTGATACTCTCTCTATTATATAAGAGCTGTGGGACAGGCCCATAAAAGCCCTCTGCAGGATTTGCGTTGTAATCAGGACTGCAATCAGGAACTCAGGCAGAGGTGGCCAGGGTACACATCTGCCCTTACCTGGAAATAAGTCTGTTTTAAAAGCCATGTCGGCTGTGTACACTTTGTTCATAAAGCTGTATAAGATTCATGTTCCTCAGTTGTTATGCTACAGTTCGCTCACTAGTTTACCCAAATCATGTGGGGATACAGTGGTCTGGGGCACACCACCACTTGGGAGACAAGCTATGATTTTAAGCTAATGCATCGGTAAGTATGACTTCTCTTATATGCCAGGAGTAATGAGCCTACATGGATGACACATAGGATTCAACCCTTTGGCAAGCACTTGTTGCATTTAGGACCATTCTCTATACATTTTCAACCATTTCTCTGTTGGTCTCAAACTAGTACTTGCTGAACAGTGCGTAAGAATTGATGCGCCATCTTTTGTATGACGGAGGCTGAACAAAGTGAGATGTGGTTTGGAATAGCAGGGTGTGTTATTTACTGAGCAGCAGTGAGCACTGTGTTTGGATAGATGGGTTACTGATGGACATTACTGCCTGTTGGATAGAAACCCTATCTGACACGCGGAGGGTGTGGTACAGAGTTCACCAGAAAGCACAGCAATCACGCTTGTCTGGTATTTGATTGTATTACCTCTTCAAAAGAATGAAGCAGAAGGACAGGATTACTAGTACACTAGTGTTTAGCAGCGAGCACCATGTCCTTCGAATATCTACGTATCACTAAATTTTTGAGTTTTTCACAAATATGAAATAAATAAAGAATGGCCCACATAATGAATTAATAAATAATGTATACATTTCTGAAATGGGATTTATTGGCTAACACACACAGGATCAATGTAAAAAGTGCAACATTACACCTTAATTATTATGTGTTGTCTCTATCCCTTTCTTTACATCCTCTGATCGCCGTTTGACGGTGATGGTTGCATCACTACCAGATCTAGTTGCCGTGGGCAACTGGATTTGGGCCACTCTATAGTCCGTTGCTCCTGCTGTTATAACCCTCTATGTTGTTATTATTTTTCCATCATCCTCAAAAAACAACCCAAAGCATTCATATTTTTGTCCAACTCCATCTAACAATCATCAAATGGACACAATGAAGTCCTTCCATCATTGCCTAAAAATAATCTTAGTGACCATTTCATCATCGGTACAGACAGAATACACATAACATTGATGATTGGCCGGCAGGGTAAAATAGTTAAAACTGATAATTATCACAAACGCAAAATTAAATGCACTTTTGGGCTGTTTGGCTTGCCATAGTAATGTCTCATTCCAGTTGCATCAATGTGTAATTCTTCTTTAACAGAAGTATCAGAAGTACTGGGTTTGGTTTATCTGAAGGGAATAATGACTTTCTGAGCATGAACCTCTGACCCATGGAAAGACTGCTCTTTGAGAGGTGCATGACCGACGACGTGTGTGATGTACTGTTCGGTATATCAAATTGTTCACTGCCCAGACAGTGGGAGGTCGTTATGAGTGTGTTCACATGGCAGGAGATTGGTGTCCTGTAAGGAGCATGACCATGTCCGTGAATAAAAGGTTACACAATAACCTGTTGCTAAAGGACTCTTCTCCTCCTTTTGAAAGTGGTTTATGTAACATAAACATCACTTTTTTTTGTGTTTCTGTAGGCTGGATGGAATGAGTCATCAAGCTGGCACCGCCACATTTTACATTTTGTGTCTCGTTTGTGCCTGCGTGTGTTGAGGACGCACCTGTATCCATAAATGGGTCTGTCAAAAAACATATATACAGCCTGCTGGGTGGGTAGTAGTGGCTAATCCAATTTGCAGTCTTATTCCAGTGCCTTATCACACACGACTTTAATCTGCACGGAGAGAGATCCCGACAAACTAATCTCCAGCCCAGGCTGAACCGGGAGATCCCTCTTGAGTAGGAAGATTTGTTTTTTGTTTTTTATGAATGAATATGAGAAGAAATCCCGCCCAAAGGGGAGCCTTCTCCTCCTGACCTCTTCCGGTCAGGTTAAAGAAAACAGCCTTTGGCCATTGGCCACAGAACCGCATTGGCCGCATTCTAGTGAGTCTCATGTTGTTGACTGGCGGTTGTCACGCTTCACTACTCCTGATCCTCCTTCTCCTCACATTCAATTACTCAAGGGGCTCGCTCTGGGCGCGTGTGTTGCCGGGGGTAACGCTTGTTGCTGAGCACAATGTCGGAGCACACGCAGCTCGCCGTCGCGTTGTGCAGGATTGGGCTTTACACGGTAAGCGAACCATCCTTTTTCTTCCCGTTCCTTGGGATTGCCTCGCAGTGTGCACCGGTCTTGATGTTGAAACAAACGGTCGCTTGTGACGTCGCTGCGCGTCCGGTAGACCGCGGCGACGGTTCTGTTGTGAGGCGTTGGAGTGTGTGTTTGTGTGTGTGTGTGTGCTTGTGTGCTTGGAGGAGCCTCTGTTCCTTGTTCGGTGAATGGAGAGAGCAGCGCTGCTGGAAGAGGGGGAGGTTTGCACAGTGTTAAGGTGGAACAAGGGGGTCAGGGCTGCAACATCAAATGGACAGTGAATACAAAAATAAGAGGTTAGGCAGCTATTGATTTATTTGCCCTGAAAAGAAACTGTGGTGCCGAACAACAAGCATGTTTTTTTTTTTTTTTTTAAGGGAGGCTATCTAGGGAGAGGATAGCTAAACCAGTAATAATCTTTGCCACTGACAGTGTTGCATTCATTATTTTGGTGCCTTTAATCTGTGCTGCTGTTTAGATTACTGGATGTTGCACAACTATGGTTGGTGGTTTTTATTCACAATATTTGTCTTTTTTTACGTGCAAAATTAAGAAACAACTTTTACGGTATATCACTACATGTCGTATTGCATACTTTGTAACTGATACCCTCAAGGGTATCAGATTGTGTTGCTGACCTAGTTTTTACAATACAAATCAAAGTCACCGCATACACAATGTTATTTTCCTCTCAACCATTGACTACTAAGTCAAGCTGTATAGAAGTGAAATCTTCATCCAATGCCTCATCCAAGCCAAATTCTTTCAGTGAAGCATGCAGCCAGCAGGTGTATATGACAGTTTGTGTAGAAGACAACTTATCCTAAACGCTAGAGTTAAGTTGTTAAGGAATAATAATGCATTCATTCATTGTGAGGAATAAATCAGGTGTCTGTGACCGAATCATGTTTATGGATTTCATAAATTCTCCTTAATTTGAATACGCGATGAATACACAATGCTAACTAAATGTTTCCCTCTGATCTCTCCATGTGCTCCATTTCAAGTGTCCTTTCAGCGTTCATCCCCCTTATATCTTTTTTTCCATTATGGTTAAATCGGGGCGCATAAAATGAATAGGATTGTGGTTTTGACATGTTTTCTGCTAGTAAATCTATAACTTAAAACCAGTGATAAGTCACACATTCAACTAAAAATCCGCTTGACGAAGGGTATGGTAACCCATACTTTTGCAACATGTGCCATTGAGAATACAATAAATCTCATTATTTTCCAGATTTCTATGTAAAAAAAACACAATTGAGCAGAGCATACATGTGACAGCATTTTTTGAAAAGTATTGGATCCTTTAAGTTCTCAACTGTTCCTGCCAGGAGGAAATTAGTAGATGGCAGAACATCTAACACACATAATGTGGCTTTACTGGACACCTCACATTTGGCCACATTTATGGGTCAATGTTACGCCGAACATTGCCACTCTGAGGTATACTAGTATTAGGTTTTATATTATCATCAGGTATTTTGCATATTGTTTTGTCCAAAAATTGTGAGCAAGTTAAATCAATGTCGTCATCACATTCCATATGCTGGCCTAATACTTAAACATAGCTACATATAACATGAACATCATAATGAATTACTGCCCAGCCAGAAGATATCATCATATCATCATATCATACTGATACTTACTCTAAGTATATTAGTTTTAGATGACGTTTCCATCTTTGATGTCACAACGTCTCAGCATCCCGTTGTCGGTGTATTCAATTCTAATCACACAAGTATTATTTCATTCAAATGTACCTATGTTTAGTTCTTCCATGTTTGATGGAAACTAGATTAAATCATGTAATTATTTAATTATTGCGGACATATAATTTTTGTCTCTACTCCATAGTGTGTGGGAGGCTCCACACATCATAACCATTTCTTGAAGCATGTCGTTAATATAAGGACGGACTGTGGGTAACTGCGGGGTGTCAGTTTTCTCTACGTTCTACTGCTTAGTGGACCTTGACCCGGCATGGTGTCGAATGAATTAAAGGACATAAAGGAAAACATTAGGTGCTCAATGGTCACCTCATTATGCCCTCAATGGAGTGGAAAATGGCTGTTCTACCCAAGAACCGGCTGTGACCCCCAGACCAGTAATGTTAACAGTCTTTGCTTTTACAAACTCATGAACCTTGCCATGACTTCTACTATTTAGGATAGCTACAAAGCAATTTATTTAGGCTAGTAGAACATTTATCAGTTATCTTTAAACTTAACCTAATTACGTCAAATATTTTGTTAAGACGTCAACGACACAATTTTGACCATGCCGTTGACCATAGTGGTATACATCCATAAGGGAGATGCTTGCTTCCAGCTTGGTAGAATGGGTATTGTAAAAGATAAATTCAGCAAGTGATTTGAATAAAGAGTATTTCTCTACCAGTTACAATCAGCTATCGTTCACTGTCATAACTATTTTAATGATGCCATCTTTGGCTTAAGTGCACGCCGGTCTCCCAGACAAGTTTTTTCCTTTGCAAAAGGTTATGTTTGTTTTTAATATTTTAAATTTGTTCTGAAATGTGTACAGTTTATACAGTGGAGAATTATGTCATTAGGTAACCGGTTATAACACAAGTTACCAACCACTTGTTACCAACCACTCAAATTAGTACTTTAGTTTGCATACTAATTACAAATTGCATTACTGCCACATTTAGAGCCCTGTATTCCCCAGGTGTTTAACTATTGACTTTTCTCCAGAAACGGAAAAAACCTTGGCACAAGCCAAACTGCCCCTTGGTTTTAGCCAGACTTAAAATATACAAGATGATTATTTTATTAACACAAGTGAAGATGAGAAAAAAAAACATACTTTAAACAGATAGATGACAGTCATTGTATGGATCTGTATGATACTGATCACCTATCATACTGACCAAACTTAAAACAACGACAGCCAAAACAAACATCCCAAACTACACACAGATATGGATACTTGGTTGGAGAGTTGACATTGTCAAGTGTAATTTCTTCCATCCCTTCATTGGCCTCGTAACACTTTTGTTTTTATGTTTTATGATTGGATGCACCAGTGCAGTGCTGTGTGCAGTTCTGAACACAGGTCTGACGTCTGACTTGAATGCAAACTCTGTGGCCGGATCTGTGTTCGGATTTCACTTTCCCGCAAAGATACTTCCTGGTGGTAGAGAAGCCCTTATGTTGTTCTTGCTGTTTAAAATGGAGTAGCCAGGACAGCCTCCGATGATAACGATTTAGTTCCTAAAAAGGGAGCTACTTCAATAGTGTGGAAATTGTTTGGCTACAAGAGGTCAGACCTCCAACAAAGTACAATATTTTGCAAAACATGCAAGAAAACGGTTGCTGCTGTAGGTGGAAACACAACAAACCACTTGAAGCAAAAACACACCGTCGAGTTCAACCAGGTTATGAAGGCACTAGGGGTGTCACGATTCTCCAAATCCTCGATTCGATTTGATTTTCGATTTTAGGGTCACGATTCGATTCGATTCTCGATTTTTTTCTTTTTCTTACAGCACAGATGCCTATGCCATTTTCAGACTAGTCTAGTCTACGATCATTGGTTTTATTCATCAAATTTTGTACAGTAAATCTTATTTCAAAAGTTGGGCTACATATAAGTGATGCAATTTCCATAATGTATCACATTAGGCACTAATGGTCAAATTTAAATTATTTATTTGCAATATAAAAGTAACAATCTTGTTTTCAACAACAAAAACAAACAACAATGAGAGGTCACAGAGGTGCCTGGCTGCCATCTAGTGACTCTTTTTTGGTTACAGCAAACTACTTTTAAAATGATAAAGGTGCAATAAAACAAAATAAATAAAAAATATAACAGTCATGTCCAAAGTCATGGACTAACGTCTTCATACATGGAGGGAACCACTTTTGTTGTAAGATGCGACCTGCTGGGCATACTGTAGCGTGGCTCAAGTACGCTAATTAAATGTTTAAATCCCGTGTTTTCCACCACCGAGTAAGGCTGCAGGTCTGCTGCTATAAATAGCCCTATAGCGCTAGTTATAGCTTTTGCGCGAGCTGAGGTCTGTGGAAGTTTTATTGCAAACGAGGATTGAATAGTTGGCTGGACCAGTGATGGTGCTTTCCCAGCTGTCAAATCTACATCTTTGTGATGCCGGCGAATGTGTCCTGCCATGTTCGTAGTGTTTCCCGTGGCCGGGTATGGTACACGCGCATAGCATATCTTACACACTGTGGTCTTCTTGTCAACAACGCGAACGCCGTCGACATAACTCACCTGGGAACGCAAAGTATTTCCATACATGTGATTTAAGAGAAGCAGGAGCTGCTTCAAGCTCCGGTGCCGCGTCTCCTCTTTCATCTGCACTCGCCATCGTGTCATAACCTGCAGGATAGGTAACTAGCGGCGTCGGCTACAATGTGCTGCGTCATTTGCGTAACTTTGCGTAGTGTGCGTAGCTTTGCACACGGGGGGAGGGGGGATCGTCGATCCTCTCTTTGACTTCGATGCTCGAGATCGTGACGTCATTTCGATCGATTTCGATAAAAAATCGAAATCGTGACACCCCTAGAAGGCACGCGAGATGGAGATAGCAGCTGGGGATGTGCTGGAAAGCACTACCTAGGTTACTTTTGTATTTACATTTGACTTATGCTGTGTCACTGTATATAATTCTGTCACTATTGCACTATAATGTTGCTCACACTCCGAAATAGTCTTTCATCAATGACAGTAACTAGGTAGTAGTCAGTAGTCTACCCACATTGTGCCCAGATTGCTGTCCACACACCCTATGCGATCAGATCAGAATAATCAGAATGAGCCTGACCACCTCGTCTTAGTCTAGGTCATCGGATCACAATGCGCGATGATCCAATCCGATCTGGGTCTGTCCAGACCTGACAGTTAATGCATCCTGGCGTGATCGGATGATAAAAGTCGCATTGAAACAACAAGTGTCACCGAGGCCATTGATGGAGCTACGTGGGAAGCATTAGGACACCTTTAGTGTCGGGTCTCTTGTGTCCTGTTGGCCTGACAAATGGTTGTCACTCCTCCCCTTAGCCACCTGGCCACCCCACACACACACACACACACACACACACACACACACACACACACCCGCTAGCCTTTCCAACCCCCGTGACATTTGGTAGGAAGCTGTGATTGTCACACGCACCACCACTTCATGTTCACAAGTTTCTTGTGTCTTTCCTATGTCTTTCAAGAGAAGCTAGGTAATATATTTAATGGTTTTGTCTTCCTTTGATGCCACATCTGAATCTACTTAGGATCCATCATGTTTGTTTAATTCTTTGCTTCTTCCTGCCACATGCTAGAAGGGTTTTTTCTAGTTCAATTTTTTTCAGATGGAACATTTGTTTGAATTAAAAGTAGATTTAAATTTAAATACAACTTTCAGCCATACAGCAATAAGACAGCTCTATCAGATTTAAAAATATATATATATTGCAGGATTTTTCCAGGATTGGCAACATTAGTCCTATTTTTGTTAATCTGTGAATGTATGTTATAGCCAATATGAGAAATGCAGAATGCCTCAAATAAACGTGTCATGTTTGAATGCATCCAATAACTTGTGTCTGGTTTGACCAAGGTTTTAAGTCATATAATATTGTTACTACATCTCAGACATCATTTCAAGCGTGGGAATCTCCATTGGTCCCAAACTCTTCACAATGTGTAGTCATCCTGTGTTTATTTCCTTTCAGCTCAGGTAAAGCGCTATATATAGGTCTTTCTTATCTCCAGAAGGAAATGGAAAAAAGCATGGCTAATAACCATGTTATTGTAAAGTAACTTGACTGCAGAGTGGGGAGGGTATTTAGGGGCAAAAACATCATTATCCTATATTAACCAAGAGAGTTGTTATTTTTAAACTAGCCACACCACCCGAGTTCATAATTACGAAAGATGAATAAGCCTTGTGTTTTCTTATGGCATCTTCTTATGCAATCAAAAAGATTCAGTCGGCCGTAACACCCTCACTTTCTCCCAGTATGTGAGCGGTACGAGTCCCCCTCCGCCTGCTTCCTTGTTCTTGAAAGGCAGGATGGGAGCAGTCATTGCCCTCATCCTGGGACATGAATAATTCCCACATTTTATTAAACACCCAGTGGACCTGGTGCCATAGTGGCCGCCACATCACGCGAGGGGCAACCCACCCAGCACGCCACACCAGCCACCCACTCTGCAACCCATTGTACACTTGGCTGTACCTTTCCCGCACTTTTTGTGTGATTTCTGCCATGTTGTGTCTGGGAAGGGCTGCAAGGCCTCGGGCTTGGTTGGGAGGTTTCATTGTGCAGTTTGACTTGGGCCTATTAAGCCCTTGGGACATAAACTGTGCCTGTAGGGCTATATAAATAAACCTGACATTACTCTGTTTTGTGAAACAACAATGAATACCTTCCTGTGGGTGTTGTATTGGCCGTGAGAGCAGCAAGCACCCACGTCAAGGCCTTTGTCCACCAGGCAAACCAGGAACTTTGGGCAGAGTTTTCTCAGGACAAGACATGGCTTTTAGTCCTGCCTCAGGCATGTCTAGTCTGTACTATATGTTTTGTGAAATGCAGGTCTCAACATTCTCGTTTCTTGTCATTTGTCCATACAATGTGCTGGCCTTGTTTGACTCGGCGCGTCAGCCCAGCACAACAGGGCCTCCCACTTGAAGGTAGCGCTGCTAACTTATCATGGATCTTCAGGCTGTTGTTACGATTTCTCTTTTTTCCCCATTGTTTTGGACGCAGTTGAAACAAATCAACAAGTATAGTCTGACAGTGGATAGAGTATTAATTGGGCCTGAAAAGTTGAACAAATATGGCCCAAGCCCGACATGTTCTGTCCGAACCCGACCAAAAACCGCACCTTGATAACTTTTTTGAGCCTGAACTCGATTACAGCCCGACATTTTTCTCGCCATGCACTATTGATAGAAATATGCATATGCATATAAGAATTACACCATGCTTTTAATAGGCTTAAGCATCTAATCATTAATATAATAATTGTATTTAATCTGGTTCACAATTCTCAACAGCGCTCTTTACCCCAGTCAGTAACTGTGGTCATGCTGTACTGCCATTCGCGATTACTTGGTGCTTTCATGACTTCGTAAATACCTGTTTTAATAAGATATAGAATAATAACCATGAATGTATGAATGATCTCGATCTCTGGTTTTGCTGGTCCGGTCAGGTGTAGGTCAAGCCTAAACCTAAACCACATTTGTCATTATGAGACGTTATGGGAAATAAAAAATAGCCTAGATCCAACGTGTATTGCATTAGTAATAAGCAATATGACAATGTGATTAACATAATATTATTAATTTGTTTTATAAAAAAAAACAGATGAGGCAACGTGTAAACAGTTTCTCAAGTTGCGCTAGGCCGAAGTCTCATTTTATTTATTATTTCGTTGTTTACACTTTAGAAGTTGAATGGTTGTTGTTGATTGCTATACTCTCTTCTTCTTATTTAGTGTAGCACAGTGTGGGGTTAGGGTTAGCATTACCGCCACCAACTCTGGAGCGACACCTAGTGGTAAAATTCGGTCCGTCTATGGAAAGCGGATTGGTAGACGCCTGGTCCAAACCACGCTCCATACCCATCTGACGTCACTGCAACCTGCTTGGAGGTTGCAGTGGAGGACCCATCGTGTTTATGTTTTATGACACGCGTACACACACACACACAGTCAAAGAGGAGCAACGGTGGCTCAATGGCTTAATGACAATGTGACATTTTAAAAATGAGCCATAGTTATAGCAGCCATAGTATAAAATGAATCGAGAAAGTCTGTATAGAGATGTCTGTTAGTGGCCCTCAATGTATTCCCTAATGGTTTCCTAATTATGGCAATAGAGTGCAGATTTTGTTCCAATTACTATTCTGGACAGTCCCGATTTTACAGCATCATATGTCTTTTTTTGTTAACTGCCTAAAATAAAATCATCCAATCATCCAGTGTGACTGTGACATGGAGGTGTTACTGTAAAAAATGTGTCTTCAAACCACCTGGTTGTTAAACGTAGGATGCCCTGAATTCCACTCTTATATAACATTTTGTTCCCATACTGGGCTCCAAACAAGGTCTCTTCCGCCCGCTCGTGTAATCCTCTCTGATATGAGGGACGAGAGGGACTCCAGCCCATCATAAACAGGGATTTCCTCTGTCCCATATTTTTGAAGGATAACAAATATTTTGGCCTCAACGTTTCTCACACAAATCAAAAAAAAAAAAAAAAAATCTGAAGTAGAGGATGTGGGGGCTATTCTAACACTGATTGGGTCATATCTGGAGGTAACTGATTGTAGGTTTGAATGCATGCTCTCTTGTCCCAGGAGGCCCCATTGCTTCTGCTTATAGGCAGCTCTGGCCTGATATCAGACAGAATTGTCAACTCGTTACACACCACTTCCTTCTTCCGTATGACATTGCCCCCGATTTCCATGGAGGGGAGGGGGGTGGGCGATTTTTCCTTAACCAATGACAACAGCTTGACGACGACGTTAGTCTAGCCCGTAGTGTCGATTGGCTAATCATTAGTCCCACAGCGGCGCTCATTGGATAATCACTTTTTCAGACTGCAAAATCTCTTTGTTTCATGTCACAATGCCAGACCAGAAGCAGTCCAACTCGGTGGGATTCAATGGTCTGGACCCACACAATATAGGCTCTGCTTTCTATGAATGCCAATTTCAAGATGTTATTTAGGCTGAAAGTGAGGGTCAATCCATCCCATATATGTAGGCCTAATCTCATTCATAACTTTTCCTAAAATATAATTTGCGGTCATAAAAACACCATTATGACTTGAAATACAGTCATGTCATCTCTCCCATTCTAAAAATAGTTAAAATAGAGACCTCTATCACACACACACACACACACACACACACACACACACACACACACCAGAAAACTGAGGGATTAAGATGAACAATTTTGGATTAATGGATGATTTCCTGTGTTGTGTTGTTGGCACAGACTGTAGAGATGAATTGAAATACAGGAGTTGTTGGAGCTCTCTAAAGGTGCAATGGCGCCATCTAGTGTTGGTCCAAGGTGTTGATACTAAAACTAGCTCTAGGATGTTCGTCCGTCGTTACAGTGGATGATTGACTGTGGCATGCCTCTTCATCTTTTTCCCCACTATGCTTGGCTAGACCAATATCCTGTCTAATCTCAATGTCTGTAGCCTTTAGCTGACTGGTATCGAATGGGAAAGGGTTGTCTTCAATCAGAAATTATCAGAAATTATAACATGTGCCATTTTAGTTTCAGTTGGTTCATGTTCGTTTTTTGTTTTTGTGTAAAACGAGCTGCTACATTGATTCTACATGTAAGCTTGTGGGTCTAAAACATTGACTATCTGGGTACACATTTGATGAGGCTTTTTCTCTTCTAGAGGATCACTTCCATGGTAAAACCACTAGGTGGTGCCATTCAATCAGTGATGAGATCTTCAGCTCTGCCACCAGGCTCCCACATCTCTATCACTGGGCTTGAACAAGTCCTTCCACTCTTAGCCACCCACTGTTCATTGTTACTAACAAAGCATGGATTGCTTAAACAACCGCACCATTCTTTGTGTGGTCATCTCTTTGAGCGTGAGCTTTTAGATAACATTTTAGATGCCACGTAACTAATTAAGGGTTATATTTTACTTTCATAAAATCATGGTTGTTAATTTTTACGGGTCTAGAATAGTGATGGGTCATAAAACAATGGTGGCTAAGTGCATGGCCCTGAAGGGAAACTGAATGATGGGGTTGGTTTTTTGGGGTATTTAAGGTGAAGTGAGAAACAATGCCAAGATCTCGGCCGACATCAAAGAGGTGATAGTGAAATCCATTTGATTTATAAAAACATGTCTTTCATTTGGACCTATTTTTTTATGATATTCAGTCATTTTCACCCTCTGAGCCAGGCAGCTTGAGTCCACGCTCAAATGTTTTTCATTGCGAGGATGAAAAAATAAGATTAGAAAAATAAAACCCTTAAAAACTGAGAATACAGTTTCGTCTGATAACATTTTTCAGCTTATCCTATTTTATGGGTCATGGGATTAACCTCGGTTTCATTAACTACAAGCGGATGTGTAAAAAAACGCACGGGCCAAGGACCTAGACTGTGCTGCCTTATTATTTGTTCCCCTCAACACTTGCACAGATGTAGCCTACATGTGATGAGAACTGTTGGAGTTTGTTTGTTGATTTGTTTAGCATTCGATCCTCCTGAGCTTGACTTTTCCTGGTAGAACAGCTGTCCCAGGTGACCTAGGAGTGTAAAATCCTTGGGCTTGAGTCTTGAGTCTTTGGGTTTGTGGAGTCCAGAGAGTCACAGGTACAGAGCTGTGGTGGACAGTGGCGGCGGCGTTGGCCTCCCATTTCTTCCCCTGTGTTTTTAATAAAGTAAATGTTTCCTTCTGTGCACAATTGCCAAGGAAAGTTTTCCTTGCGTAATTCTACCATACGCACATCTGTTCATCAGCCTTGGGGTTGTGTGTGTGTGTGTGTGTGTGTTTGTGTAGTTTCCATATTATTCTGATAAAACATGCTTATCTGTCTATTTCCAAATTTCTTAAATGTCTCTTTTCCGGTCAGCTGTTTTGCATTTAATAACTATCAATAATATGACAAGCATAGCTACACCACTGTGATTCATCTAAATAATTTGGCTATTGTTCGATACAAATCATATTTTAAGCAATGCATTGTTTCCTTGTTCCTTGACCTTGCCCTTGTACTGTTCAAATGTATTTTAACAGCACAGTGATAAACAATTCCACCAACCAGCAGGTGTCAGACAAACGCAAAGTGTCACATTTAACTAATACGTCTGATGTTGAGTTAATAATGGAACCATTGTTTTCATTATTGATTATGTTGCCTTGCACTCAAAGTGTCTCGAGTCCCAAGGGAATTTTAGCAGAGGTAAGTACTTTTTGAGAGATGTATATAGTGCGTTTGTGTTTTCTTGTTTAACAGGTTAATTCATGGTTTGGGTGTGTGTGTGTGTGTGTGTGGTCAATTGAAAAGGGAAAGTACCAATCACTCATGCAGAACGGCAAACATGGGACTCTGCACATGTACGCATGTTCTGTCACTGGATAATAGCCATGAGAAAATCTGCCATCGCGGAATCTAGGAACTGACACCTCCGGGGTGAAGGGGCAGCGCTTCTCCAAGATGTTCTCCCCACATCAACAGTACCTCACGCTAGGAACACATGACACCTGTATCACATGTTAAGGAAAAAGAGTTATGTTCCCACAGCCGCAGTTGGGTGGGCTTTGGGCTAGCAAAGGCAGCAATCTGGTTCTGATTTACTGTTACATAAGCGTTTCAAGACAGGGTGGTGGGGGGTGGAGAGGAGGCAAGAAAAGAAAAATAAAGTAACATACAAAAGTATGGCTCAACAATTTGGGGGGACAGTATCTGATTGGCAGAGTGGAGGCCATTTGAACAAGCAACATCCACCCACCCCCACCCCCCATACCCAAACTCACCACAATTAGCGGGAGTGGAACTGGTTTAGATTGGGGTGTGCGTATGTGTGTGTGGGGGGGGGGGGGGGGGGGGGGTGTATCTCAGAATAGGTTGAGGATTGAAACACCCCCACGAAAAGTTTCCTGTGAACATAGAGGAAGTTGATAATGTCGGCTGCACTATACCTGAAATCTGTGTGAGCATGAGGTATTTGCACACGAAATGGCAAAATCGAGGGAGCGTTGAAAACGAGATTTGAGGTTGAGATGGACGCCGGCCTACAAAGACGCCGCCAGTCAAATTGGCGGGGCCCAGAGCGTGTGATTATTAATTACTGATGGCTTCCCGGCCTTTGACAATCGAGGGGCCGCAGACATCAGATGTGTGGCAGGGCAGAGGAGCGAAAGGCCTGTCATTACCATCACTGAAACAATAACTGAATTTCGCTGTCATGCATTTTTGCCTAATTGACTGTTTTGATGCAGGTCCGACCCCCCGTCCCACACACTTTTTTTTGTTTTTGCGGAGCCACTAATGTCCCCAGCCCCCAGTCATGATGGGCAAAACTTGGTGGGCTTTCAGCTTCACCCAGCAAGAACCTTCCGGAGGATTCTTTGATGGCAAGAAAAGCCACTGGGGACATGAGGGGCCTCTGTGGCATCCATTTATGGATCCGCACCATAACACCCAGTTTTTGATAGTTCCTGACATGACAGTGAGGAGGAAAGGTTGTATGTCAAAGATTCTGTGTGTGTGTGTGTGTGTGTGTGTGTGTGTGAAGGCGATTATGATTTTTGGAGGCGGGGGACCGGGGGTTAATAAAGGATGAAAGGGGGGAGGTCTGGGACCCACAAACCACACGAATGGGGCTCTACTTATTTGCATAATTAACTGTTGACACTAACTGTGCTTAATGAAGGCCTATTGAAGTCATTGACCCTTTTACATCGCCAGCCCCTGGGAATGAGACAGAGCCTCCTTCAGCAAAGGTTAAAACAATGTGTCTGGTTAACTTCCGACAAACGCGCCGAAACGCTCCAAAGTATCAAAGAATCACGCTCAATGGTAGGGGTTATGGCACAGGATGACCCGCGATTCCCCGAACCAAAGGCCCACATCTGGTGGGCCTTTGGTGTCTCATCACTCTCCATGAGTTGTTTATGCTAGAGGACTTGCTTATCTAGTATCCCTTGTACTAGATCAGGAAATCAGAAATAGTTTTGGTACTAGATAGCATGGTTTGTTTTGCGATAAAGCAAGCCTGCAGAAAAAACACAAATGTTGATTTGATCCTTTTGAACATGGGTCAAATGAGGATATAAACATATTACGATTTTAATCTCAAACATGACTCGATAAATACGAGAAAATGCACTCTAATGCACGAGAAACGCGCATTAGATATGCCAGAAACTGGCGTATCTAATGTTTCAAGCATGATCCAACTCCGATCAGCATGATCGAAGTTGGGTGAGGGTCAAAGTTCCTTTGTTGTCCATTACGTCATATCAACACATCCAACATTTCACACGTTTTTCAGGTATTACCTGACATTTTTTAAATCCTTATAAAACATTGTTAACTAGCAACATGACTAAAGTACAATGTACATGAAAAGAGAGGAAGCTTACAAAAGTTAATCAAAAAAACCAAACCCAGCCACTGGGTGGGACCTTGTTCTGGCTATTTAAAAAGCAGCAAACAAGTAAAAACCATGATTTGGGCCATATAAGCTGGTGTTGTTTCCTTGTGTTTCCTAGGGTTTCATGTTTCCTCCTGGAGCTGCTATTGTGGAAAACAAACACACGATGGTATGCACGTTTACAGACCATTTTGATCTCCTTGTCAATAGGGTTCATTCAAAACTTTTTGTCGAAAAAGGCTTTGGTGTGTAGCAAAACACAAGTGACCAACTCATTGTCGCTTTTATACAGTCGAAGTGGCCAACACACCAATGTCTCAATTAGTATACTTAGTTGAGGCAGTCAATCAAGACTGTTTTGATAATGCTTACAAAGCGGCATATTTTCTTTGGCCCGGAATATGGATTAGGGTTGGGCGATATCCAAACCTCTCCCTAAAACTTTGCGGTTTACGGTTCCGCCGTCAACAACTTGTATAATTAAGCGAGCATCTTATAACGTCCGTTTCCAATGTGCCATGTGCTGCTACTCTCTCTTCTGCCACAGGGTGGAGGCAATCGTCTGCAAAACACTTTTTTCTTGTTCATTCTTGTTCATATATAATAAACCATTAATAAATCCAGTATATGGCTACTACTAGGCATGTTTGAGCAATACACTAGCGATACATTTTGACCTTCATGAGCTTGCTACTCATAACTTTGTGTTAGTAGGCTAGGCTAGGCATATAAGCTGAAATTAATTATTAAATCAGCATTATATCTGGCTAGTGGTGTCCTTAAACGGGGTGATTTTGACAAGCATTTTCACCGGGAGATGGAGCAACGTTGCCAGCCAGTTTGAGAACAGCAATAGCATCGTATTTTGGGACATAATTTTACCTTACTCACTTTCATCAATATTTGAAAGCCTAAGTTTGCGCACATACCAACAATAAAGCCATAAAGGTAGGGCTAATTTTGGGGAAAAGAAAAAAACAGGGAATTCGATCTGGAATTGAATTAAGGGTTTTAAAGTCAACAAATCGATGTATGCTAGGTCATTCATTAATTCTGCCTTTATTCTCCGACACACCATGTTGCGGTGATAGCGCTAGCTGCCATTTTAGCGCCTTTACCATCATAGGCTCGTGCCTCGTGCTCAAGCACATCCCACTGATCAGCTGACGTCAGATCAAATTCTCCAGCCTCAAACGACAGCAGCGGAAAGTAAGCACCACCCCAGATCAGTGGCAGTTAGAGAAATTCGAATGAGTGTGGAACAAATGAAACAAGCACTTCTAACGAGAGAGATGTTTTGAGACTGCATTTATATTATGTACACATCAGAATTTTATACAACCGTGATGTACTATTCTATCGGAAAATTGCCCAACCCTAATATGGATCGAGGAAATTATTGCAAGACATGAAAGTGGCTATTGTGAAATTATTGTAGTTCATTAGTGACTAACCCTATCCCGCTTAGGTGAATGGGTGTTACCGCAGGATTTAACAATGCTCTGGGATTATGACGATATCCCTTTTCTTGAAAATATTCTTATGTGTTGCTATGTTAAGCTTGGTGTCAACATTAGTCATTTGCTCCTTTTTGATGGGCTGTGATCTTGTTCCTCCAAACCTCCAGAGAGGCACCTTCTCCATTATTGGATTTAGGCAGGGATTCTCTGTGGTCTGACAGCACGTCCCCTTCGTTTATCTGCAAAAAAATCTGATGTTTTTATTTTCTTTCAAGCCTAGATCTTAATCTGTGTGCTCTGAGACTTTCAACAAGGTCGTTGCCGACTGCAATGAATGGTTCCGATGTCGCTGTCCTTTTTTGTTTGTGTAGTGTGTGATGTGAGAAATAGTCTACACACCACCATTAAGGAATCAAAGCTTTGCCATATCCCGTGAGATACAATTTGCATTGAAAAGGCTCGTCCAGTACGTTCCCCCACTCGTCAACCCAATTCTCAGCCACTACACAATGTATAAAAACACATTTATTGTTCGGTCGGTCCCCATCAGTTTTTTTTGTCTCCCAAGGGGCCTAGAAATGGTTGATGGGGAGGGGCTTTTCAGGTTTTAATGGAAACATTTTTAAGCTAGAAACTTTCCCACACTTGTTTCAGGGAGATTGGGGGCCCTAAATTTGTTTTTATTAAAAATTGAGCCCATCGTCGATGGATGCTGTATGAAAATGTGTGATAACTGATGTAAGTGGGGCAAAAGCCCCCCTTTCCTCCATCCACCGACCCTCTTTATGTCTATGAGATGGGGCGCCCCCCACCCCCCTTGGTTTTTGCACACTGGTTTCAGGGCCTTCAAAAGGGGGCCCCTTCAGCTTTGATCCTCTATATGGGTGCGGAAAAACATCTTTTTTCTCCACACTGTGCCCAGGAAACCAAAGTTTTTGCCGCCGCCGTATGCTAATGCCGCCAAGCTAATCACCCTTCCCAATTACAAGATTTATATTCTCTAATGGCGCCCAGTAGCAGTCCCTCAGCCCCCTCGGCGCTGTGGCCCCCTTATCTTCCCTGTGGAGTAAAGGTGCTCTCTGTCTGTGAATGCAGCTGCTCCGCCGCCACGTCAGCCCCCTTGCTCTCCTCCATAAAGAGAGGGTAACGTGAAAACATTCCCGTGGGTGGGCCCCTTAATGCTGTCCCCTCTCATTCTCCTTCTAATGTACTTTTCCAGTAGATGTCCAGAGAAACGCGCATTGGCTCCAAGGTAGACTGCAGACAGATAAATGTCTAAAACTATTGTCAGGAGGAACAGTCGTGGCTCTCTGGCTGCCCCAGGCTGTCTGCGGAGCCTGCTGTTTAGATCATATTTCGCCTGTCAATATCCTAACAACCACCCACCCGCTGCAGCCTGCGCAGACTGTATCGGTGGTCTCGCTTGATACAAGCGCTTTAAAAAAAACAAAAAAACCCTGTGTGAAACCTGCCACCCACACAACTGTCGGAGCATATCCCTCACAGTCTTTCCTTCACTTTTCCTCACAAGCTTTTGTTTTGCTATTGATTTAGAAAAATGTGTACAGCTTTGGGTAAACATGGAATTTACTGGGGTGGTAGTTTTTTTGGACCGGGTTTTGGGGGAAGAACCAGTGCCAGTAAACTTCCACCAGGAGTGCCGTTATCCAGGACTAGCCTAGTGCAGTGCAGCAGGGTTTTCCCCTCTCCTGGCTCCTCTGAATGGGGTGAACATAGATCCCGTGTGGTGCTGGCTCAACCTGCCGGGCCTCTTGGACCCGTCCCTGCTTCGCCTCACTTGAACCCTTGTCCCGCTTGTTCAGATGAGAACCGATATCTCCCATGAAACGCAGAACATTATCCACGTACTGTAACAAGCGGACCAGACCATGGCAGGATTTCATAAGAAGCCTTTTGTACAAAGCAGAGCCCATTAAGCTGCTCCTGCAAACACATATGATCTCAATATGCTCCATTTTTATTTTGAGTTCCAACTGAAAATAAAAACGATTGGGAAATAACCGAAAACCCACAGATCCATGATTACCGACAAATTACCAAATCGATAAACACCTGTTTTTTATACACATGCTGAGTTAAAGTTGCTTCAGAGTTGTTTATTTGTAATATTGGACAACAGACTGCATGCAAAATAGTCTGAACTTTGGTTCCCCCAATTCTGTTTTAATCCCCTTAATGGCACTATTGAATGAACGCCAGGGTAATTTGGCTAAATTGTAGACAAATGCTCGAGAAACGCACACAGATTATGCAATCTCCTCAAAGAACATTGTATTTGACCAGTGAAATTGCATCCTGACAAATGACAATGCACTGTCACACACTGATGCCTGGCTGCTTGACCAGAAGTATTGTTCTCATCCGGTCTGATTTGGTAGTTTTGCTAAGTTAACCACATGTGTAGCCTAAAGATTAAAGTCTGGAAAGGGGATAAGATTACATTGCGGCCAAAGTTGGCATATTCCACCTCTCCTTCAACTGGTGTACTGTCCACACATTCAGCAAGAGTGAACGTTTAAGTTAGCCATATATTGGCCATTTTGCCTGCTAAGCCCAATGGCTAATGAAAAGGGAGCTGATTACTTTCAAATAGGTCTAGTTATAAATACACAGCATTTCAACTGGCTTTGTTGCTGACTATCACAAATTATTCTGATGAAGACAATTGCCTATTTCCATTACTTGTGGAAACAATATATTGAACTTGACAAAAGAGAAGGTGAATATAGAATGTATTACTGTGTCACAGCATTCATGTTCGGGCCAAGAACAGCCTGTGGGAGGAGTTACACAATGGAGGTCAAAACGTGGTGGTTTCTGATGTCAAGAGCACACACTTTTCAATTCTTGCTTTTTATTAAAAAAACATGGATAGCTATAAATTAACTGAAATTGATTCTCGAGGATGTATAGGTTGTCTATGCTTAAATACGTACTGTAATAGCCCTAAATAACCTTGCTTTGATTGCTATCATTGCACATGCCATCAGTACATCAGAAGGCAGACAGAAATAAATCAATTGTAATTGTTCAAGCAATCCATATAGTTTAAATCTTCCACAATGGCTTTGCCAATGACCATATACAAAGTGTGTGTGTGTGTGTGTGTGTGTGTGTGTGTGTGTTTTATGTGAACCGTGGCAGCGGGCACTTATTGCCACATCCAGATGGTGGTGAAAACAAGCGGGGCTACACCGCTAGGACCCCTCAATAGAAGCGTCTAGACTGGCCCCTGACCAGACAGATACAGCCTCCCATCAAATTAGCGTTTGTCAGATTTATGGTAATGGTCCGCAACAGTCTTCCTGTCACTGACATGAAGATTTACAGCAGAGGCTGCCCCCACTCCCCACCATGCTAACCCTAAGCACTGTTTTCTCTCTCTCTCTCTCTGTCTGTCTCTGTCTGTCTCTACCTCTCACTCTGTCTCTCTCTCTCTGTCTCCCCCTGACCAGTTGTCTCTTGCTGCATCTTTCCACTGTGCTGCCCTTGCCCACCTCTTTGGCCTTCGCCAGACTTGTGTGTGTTTGTTTGTGCATAGGGGGGTGCATGTGGCATAGGGCTGGGCAATATATCGATATTATATCGATATCGTGATATGAGAAGATATCATCTTAGATTTTGGATATCGTAATATCGTGATATGGGGTAAATGTTGCCTTTCCTGGTTTTAAAGGCTGCATTACGGTATAGTGATGATTTTTTTTTTTTAAATACTTTGAGTTTGTCAAGTGTTTAATTCACACAGCAGACTCAGGAGTATACAAAAATAGTCTTTACCATGTGGTTATTTTATATAGACTATTTATTTATTAAATTACCAGAAAACATGCTATATCAAGATATATATCGTTATCAAGATATTAAATGACTTTTATCAGGATAGAAGATTTTGGCCATGTCGCCCAGCCCTAATGTTTCGATTGCTGGTTGGAGGCGGGAGGACGGAGGGGGGGGGGGCTTCATTTAGGTGGGGTGCGACCTGCAGGTTTTCAAAATGGACAGAAGGAGCACAAAGACGGAGTCCTTATGAGTGACAAACATGTCAACATGAGTGTCTGAATCTATTTCTCATCTTGGCTGAGGGGAGTGGGGAGCAGGAGGAGGGAAGGAGAGATGAGGGAATGGAGGGTATGTTGTTGGCAGCGGTGGAGCCCCATGTATGTGGATTAGCGTCGCCTCCTCTTTCATGTCGGCGTTTTGTGGTCGGAAACCCGATCCTCAGGTCCCGGCGCAACAAGCCCGGTGGGAAACGCTTCCTGACAGATATCCCGTCCATTCTCAGCCCAAATGTTTTTCCAGGGCTATCCTGCCGCCTTTGATGTGCTCTGCTCACGCCTTGCTGGGTCACCAGCCTCCATGTTAGGCCACGGAGGAGGATGGCCGGTGATGGAGGCGCTTACCATGAGGCCAGGCCACGAGAGGGAGGACGAGAGTCACCACCTTCCCTTCCTCCATGTGGTGGTGGAGGTGGAGGAGGTTATCTTCTGAAGAGTCTGAACCACAGCAGTTCAGGGCTGCTACGACCTCTGGGCAAGTAGTCCCGCAGGATGAGAGAAGGGCAAATGGGTCACGTCCATACACTCAAACCTTTCGACTGTTCGTCCCGTAAACCTGGGAAGGTAGTGCAAGTGGAGTGTCTCTCTCTCTGTTACAGTCATTAGTGATGCGCAGCACGCGGACACTGCACACAGACATGCACACATGCGCACGCCGTCTGCAACTGAAGCCTGGTTCTTTTTCCTTTTTTTTTTTTTTTTTTTTTACCTACGTACCTCTTTGTAACTGTTTTTTCCAAACCAAAATGATAACCTTATCTTTAACAAGTAATCCATTGATGACATTGTTGTCTGTGAAGTATGTTTCAGTCAAGTTTGTAAGTGGGAGTGTTTTATGCTGTTTTCAAAAGGGAGGCTAGGGGGTGCTCTAGCTATACTCGTGTGTGTGTGTGTGTGTGTGTGTGTGTGTGTGTGTGTGTGTGTGTGTGTGTGTGTGTGTGTGTGTGTGTGTGTGTGTGTGTGTGTGTGTGTGTGTGTGTGTGTGTGTGTGTGTGTGTGTGCGCACCATTCAGTGGTCCTTGTCCAGACGTCTAAGCTCCAGTACGACAGTGTTCAGACTGATTTGGTCCAGGTGGAGAAGTAGGATGACAGACTTATGCAGAGAGCAAAGAGAGAGAAAGCATGTTTTGAAATCACACGATCATACATTCCCTTATGACAGGTACAGAAAAAAGAAATCATAGTAGACAGTGCTCCTTTCATGGGCACGGGTTTTACCAAGTGTTGCGTGAATACAGTTACATTCTATTTTCAAAGTTATGGCATAGGCAGGCTATATTAACCGATGTGAAACTGTATACGCGTCCTTTACATGCTGGTTATTTTCGTTTTGGCTCAATTTATTCATCCCAATGATAAATTCATCAACTTGTTTTTCCATGTGTGCAAAACTCCTTAAATAAATCCCAATCAGTAATGAATGAAAAGTATATGTTACCATTGATTAACAGTTGCACAGGCTGTAGGTAAAAATGTTATCATAGGCTATCGCCGAGTTGATTTACATAAAGTCATAATACATGAGATCTGCAGCCTTTAAAGTGATAGCCTATGTGCAACGCAGTTGTAAACTTGGGTAATAGGCCTACACCACATCACAGGAGGCAAAATGTAAAAAATGTTGGCATCACCCATGTCCATTGCCAGATCAAGTTTGTTAATTATCTCTTTATTTATTTTCTCTTTTTATTTATGTTACGTTTTGTTCCTAGGATGCCAATGAAAATGACAAAAAAGGGCTAAAAACCTAGGCGAAATAATTAAATACTTTTAAAAAATGTGTTTATATTATTATAAAATTATCTTCATTATCTTCCATAATAAAGTCATAGGTTTTATATAGGACCTGTGCTGTGGGGCAGCACTGGGTTTATGAACCTGGCTGCCCCAGTTTTAAAGGAATTTGTGAAAACACTGGGCAATTCTAGGCTAGCATATATTTCACTGTAAAGAAATATCTGATCGGTATCTCTGATGACACATAAAAAAAAAATCTAAAACAAACCTGATGGGTGCATACTTAATAAAATCAAACAGATATTGGATTACATTGACAACATCATTACAATTGAATAGAATATACATATATGGTAAGGGAACAGGAAAAAATAATGTAATTAAAGACTTCAAAATTGATGCATATTGATCATTTTGCTAGTGTTTTTGTTTTCCTTTGTGTTTTCTTGTAGATTACACTTGTGTATGTGAAATTTGGCCATCAATAAAGTTACATGATTTCAACGAGCAGCCGTGAGACGGATACACGTTGTCAACTGACCGGAAACTGGTGATGTTGAAGAAATGTATTCGTATTTTTGGAGGTCGAGATTTCCATTTGCGGTCTGTGAAAGCTTTTTGGTGGCCGCCAAATAATTTTCCATGTAGAAATATTTCTATTCCCCCATCATCAGAATTAAGTGTGTGCTTGATTTCCTATCGGAACCGGCCAGAGCCGGCGCATTCTGTTAATATGAATTTGTGACTGTAAAGTGAAACAGAGTCATAAAATGCGTCGCATTTTTTCAATCACATTTAATTGTGTATTTTGACGAACATATATTTACGGAAATGTAAATGTATTTTGGCAGAATCTTGTGTTTCAGAATCCAATGGTATAATACGCGACATGATGAAAATGCTGAGTAAAATTAAGTATAATATAATAACCATCATTTTACAAGAAAACCTCAGTAAATCAAATTTTCAACAAATATTCACAATATCTTAATTTAATGATGATGCACCATCCAAAAAATCTATTATATCAATTTGTAATATTACATTGAACGGAGATGTCTTCAAAGCAACTAAAATGTGCTCTAAAATACTACCCCCCCCCCCCCTGCTCCCTCCCTCCCTCCCTCATCATAAACACAGACAGACACAATGGATTGTGGGTTGTTTTGTTGACTTAAGTAAGACACGGTCTATTTCACCAGACGGCGTGTCATAACTGGCGCAGACAGGGTCATCTTGTTATTGCTTTATGTCTGCCACATACCTCCGCTATCCAATAAGCTCCTGTCATACAGTACTGGAGCTGCTAGCAGTCGACATTTGTCTTTATTCCTCAGCGTTGGAAAACCTAATCTGCCCTTTTTCGATGGAGCGAGGTGACGTCGCTCTATTGTATTATTTCTGTTGTTATGCACGTCTACTTTTTTTTTTGTTTTTCTGGTGGTGGTGGTGGTGGGGGGGGAGGTTAATGAACGACACCTGTTAGGTGTCCTTAGTTGGCCGCAGTGAATCTGGTGTGTGATCTCCCACATGGTGAAGTGTGTACCACATTTACGGCAATTTCTTTACATTTGTTGTGTTGTCCTTCAGCTATATGGATCGTTAACTCTGGCATGTGGTAACAGTAATTCTGTCGGGTTTTTTTGTCTTTATCTTTTTTTTGTATTCATTTTTATTCAGTGGTGAAAGATGTTGAGAGATATTGTATATTGTTATCACAGAATATTACCAATCCAAAGATCTGTTTCTAAAGGTCCACAAATAGGCCTTTGTCATATATTACAGAACAGCTAATCCATGCTCCTCTATTGGACACACTGAAGCAAAGTCAAATGTCCATTTTTTGGGGATAATGCCAAAGTCAAGCACACAGACGCTGTAGGGGTCCTGGTTGTTGTTGTTGTGGATTTGGCTGTTCATATCCAGGTCTCATCATAAACCCACTTTGTGTTTTTTTTGAATTTTTATTTGTGTTTGTGTGGAATAGAGTGGATGGGGGGGGGGGGGGGGGGGGGGGTGGTTGCCGCGGGGGACCGTTCTCCATCCACAGTGGTTTGGTGGTGGAGCGGCGACCATGAGGCATGAGCCGAGCACCAGGAACAGCCCAGCATGTTTCTTAACAAGAATTTCACACACACACACATACACACACACACACACACACCTCCTGTTCTCACTGTAATGAAGCGCACTGTGTGCCCCATCATGCACCCCCCACCCACCCACCAAGCTTCAAAGAGCCAAATAACAACAACAACTGAAGGAATGGGTGGGTGTGCGACGGGGGGGGGGGAGGGGCAGCAGGGGTGTAGTGGATGAATGAGGATGAATGAATGTGCCCTCCTTCACCCCCTCCACCCACCCCACCCCTTTGCTACCCCTTCCTCCTGTCCCCACTCCCCCAGCACGACTGCCTACCAGCCTGCCCTCCGGTATCAACCCCCCCTCAGACCACCATCCCAACACACACACACACAGGCATACACACACACACACACACACCCGGCGGCGACCCACCTCCGCCCCTCCGCAGGCCTGTGTTATGACTGTGGCCGGTGTGTATTACACAGATATCTGTTAGCGCCGCTCCTCTGTCGGGACGCCCATATAAAGGACTGTCATCTCCAAAGGTCAGCAGTGAGCCCTCCACACAAGTGTTGTCCCGACGCTTGGTCTGAGGAAAAAAGAGAAAGGCCTCCATCACGTCCCGTCCCTGTGTCCTGTCTGTCTGTCTGTCTGCGTCTGTCTGCCTGTCTGTGGTCTGTCTGTCTGTCTGTCTGCGTCTGTCTGCCTGTCTGTCTGTGGTCTGCTTGTCTGCTTGTCTGTGTGTGTCCTCTCTCTTGCTCCATCCATCTATCTATCTATCTGTCTGTCTGGCTGGCTGTAATCTCTCTGTCTGTGTGCGTTTCTGTCTCTGGCTTCATGCATACATTTAATTTTGATCCACGTCTTTCTGTGTGTCTGTCCGTTTCTCAGTCGGTCGGTCTGTTTGTATGATCAGCTCTATGTATTGTTCAGTCTTGTCTGTCTATTTCCCTGTCTGAATCCCCCCTCCGTCCCTTTCCTTTCCTTCCTTCCTTCATCTTGTTTTGTCCCCCCCTCCACCACAACAGTCTTTTTTTTAATCATTATTTTTTTCTGTGCTGCTTGGACCTCAAGTTTCCAGACTGATGTAATTTGGCAGCCCTGGCGGGAAGCAGCGGTCTGGTCTGTCGGCGTGTATGCCCTGCCGTCGGTAGTATGATACAGCAGTTAGTCGACCATTAGTACTCTCATTAGTGGCGCTGGCGAGCCAGCAGTGGGGTGAAAGCGCATCGTTGATGTGTAACCTAGCTTGCGAGGGGAAGTGTGCCTCGCCACGGGCGTACTGGGCAAGGACATGACCTGTTGCGCTGTGTTATCGTGTGTGGTTTTGTGTGTGGTTGCGTGTGGTTGCGTGTGTGTGCGTGCGTGTGGTGTGTGTGTGTGTGTCCACTATGCTGATCGATTCCAACTGCTTACTGCAGAGGGTTACCATTAATCATCAACATCATCTTTATTACCTTTTTTTGGATAGTAATTCAAGCACATAAATGCGGTAAGGTTCCTGGTTGTTGTTGTTGTGGATTCGGCTGTCTCTATCCACATCTCTTATCGTGAACCCACTTGTTGACTGTGCCGCTGTCTCGGCGGTGTCTCGGTGACTCACCATCCCGTAATAGTTCCACTGAAGGCCAGCCAACGCAGAGGGGGAACCCAGCCGCCCGTCCATAGCAACTGGGAGACAAGCGGCGCATTTGTGACCGTCACAGCCCCTCCCCCGGGGTTATTTTCTTCCTCTGTGGTGGTGTCCGTGTGCTGCGTGGTGGACGGCGGCGTACGAGGGAGTGAAACCTGAACTTGTCTGCCGCCACACCGGTGGCTCCCTCCTTCCTAAGACACATTTATTACCTCTAAAAATATACCGATGGCTTTCTAAAACGAGAGCGCTGTTTTATTTACAGTCACATCGGGTGAATGGGCCGACCCGATTGCTCCGGCGCTCTTATTGGCCGGAGAGATCAATGGAATCCCTTTGGCCGATGAAAACAGCCACGAGTCTTTCCTCGAACCCTGGAAGCTTACGGACGTCCGGGAAACAAAGTGACAAAGACAGTGGGTACTGTGGGCCGAGACAGTGGGTACTGTGGGTCGAGACAGTGGGTACTGCATGAAATCACAATGCTTCTGATTTATTCAAGTCGCTAAATACAGCATCAAAAACAAGTTTTATGCGACCCGTCAAGGTCCTGTCCAGAATCACGTCTTCAGCACCCCCAAGACGACAGTGTCTGAGTGTTTGAAGAAGAACAATGTCGAGTAATGGGTGAAGCAGGTACAATGTACAAGTTTATACAGTAGTTCGCATTTAGTGTGGGGAAGAGACATTACACCTTGGGTTGGAGAAACCAGACAGGCGTCTGAAGGATAACAGATAAGGTGGTCGCTCTGCCCTCGCACATGGAGTCTAAACATGAAGAATTGGCACACAGTGAAGTGGACAGCTATCAAC
The DNA here is from genome assembly GCA_030340625.1 of Merluccius polli. Classification (NCBI taxonomy): domain Eukaryota; kingdom Metazoa; phylum Chordata; class Actinopteri; order Gadiformes; family Merlucciidae; genus Merluccius; species Merluccius polli. The sequence continues at coordinate 107,547 of JAOPHQ010002582.1, forward strand.
ACACAAATATAATAAAGCATAATACCAAGTTCATTTTGACATACCATACACAACTCGTAATGCTGTGTTCACTATCACAAATTAACAATGTTTGAGGAATGTTAAGATTCACAAATCACAGTTTAGATTTTCAGATCCGCATTTGATTGATGCACATCATTGTATTACATTAAAAGCTATAAAGAAAGCCTAATACATTTCAAACACTTTTTTCTAGTTGTTTTGAGAGGTAACAACAACAAAAAAACAGACTGCTTTGGCTCTTGGCAAATGTATTCACTTCATATGTGACGTCAGCAGGTCCTGTCACTGTTTACAGAGTATAATGCAGTCGTGGAAATGGCTTTGGCATAGCTATAGATATTCCTAGCCCTGAATGACTGGTGAGGTAGGGGCCCTATTAAGCCTCCTGTATTGGTGCCAGACAGAAACCTCTGCCTCTGGGACCACTTGGCAAGGCACCAGATTGGAGGGGTGGTACAAGATTAACACGCATTATGATATATTCAGACGTCTCTCCAAGTCTGTGTTTTTTCGAAATAAAATGTGTGTAAGTAGTCAAGGAAAATTGCACTAAAAATATTGAACACACAAAATATATTGAAATGTTTAAGTAGGCTTAAGAACAAATTGATTTTGTTGTTAGTGTCCTGAACTCCTGATAAAGTGATTTAATCTAGAAATTAAGTCTCTGGGGAGGCCGATATTTAGTTCTTCATTTCCATAAAACGCAGCTAATCAGCTTTTGCAACCACAATGAGGTAATGTCTCGGCAGGTCTTTCAGGGTAGCACAATTAAAAAATGTGTCCAATTCCTTAAGAGGCAGCCAATCAATTAAGCGGCGGAATCAGTAGACCCTTATGAAAAGGGATTTGGCAGTGGGGTTGCAATGTTTGAGTTTGTTTTTACTTAAAAGTTTGCCTCTCTCCGGTCGGCACAACACCTAGGATGTGGCCGTTTTTCTTTTCCCGCTCTCAACTTCCAAGTAACTGGAATAAAGATGGAGCTGCTGACTTTATGTACTGAGTGCATCATCTATTCCGGGTTTACTCTGTACAGATACAAGAAGATCTGTTCTTGATTTACGCTGTGGGAGCTGTGCCCGGGGGGAGGTTGTGCGTTAATGCGTGCGTGTGTGCGTGCACAGAAACGTCTCATTTGAGCACTCTATTGCATTGAGACAGCACGGTGATGCTGATATATCTGGGAATGTGGCTGACATGAGAAAGGGCGGAGCCTGATGTAAAGAGAAGCCCTTTGGACATATTTATTTTTCTCCCCTGAGTCTTTTGACCAAACTCTCCTCGTCAATCTTGTCCTGTCAGAGAAGGCCAGAGGTGGGATCTCCGTTTTCTCTCAGTCTCCCTGTTTCTCACAGGGGCCTCTGTGTGCCTGTGAGCCCCAGGGTCAGGCCTGGCCACGGCTTCGGCAACTGTTGTGAAATGTGCACTGTAAATTTGTGTGTCCATAAAGTGGAACGAGGGGTTTGACCCAGCTCTAAACCCTTACAGAACCATCCGTGCCATTTCAATGGCAGCTCCAGAGGAGAGTATGGACCCTCAGGTGAGCCTGTTCCCTTGTTGGAACAAGGGAACAGTTGTCCCTTCACTGCCAGAGTTGATTGGGATTCAAGATGAAGATTGGGAAGGAAAAATGCAAGCCATCCTTTCATCTTCCTTCACCCCGACCTCCTTCTCTCCGGGGGATTAATTGGTCAGCAAGTCTTGACCCTCACCCTTATTGAGAGCTAGGGGAAAAAGTCATATTTCAACCAGGTAGACAAATTTGGGAAGTAAAAGGGGGGTGTGGGGGGGGGGGGGGGGGGGTGCAGACTCCGTAGGACAGCGAGTGACCTCATCAAGAACATCAAACCAATCCTTTTACATGTGTTTCCCTCCATGACATGCGTGTGTTTCTGATCATGCCACTTTTTATGTTGTCTTTTCGTTTTTTTCTCCCGCGGAGGGAAATGTTTCCTGTTTGCACAGACCGATGGGTTCACGCAGGAGTCGGGGGGTCGGATTGCCTGGCTGTCGTCTGGTTCTGTTGAAGCAGATTCCCCCCGCATCTCCATCAAACGGAAGCACTGCTTTTGGCATGGCTCTGAAAAGTGACCCTGGTGGTCGGTCCCGGTGTCTGGGGGGGAACTTACGAGATTTGAGGATGGAATAGTGTGTGCTACCCCGACCCCTTCCTAACCCTAACCTGTTCCTCTACCCCTTTGGTAGAGAGGAGAATTAACTAAAACTGGGAGGAAAACCCCTTTAAAAAGTTTGCATGACCTCATTCATTCAAATCAAGGCAGAAGATTCAATGGGGATGTTCTTGTGGTGAACCCCGATTAAGGCTGTAGGAGCACTAACTTTATTTTACTCATCAGCAATCCATTCACCAGTTTGAGTTTTAGCAATACATCAGAAATAAATGAAGACCTGGTATTTTGTTCACTTCTGTAGACAAAATACCAAATACCAGGTAGCTACCATTGTAGATGCCTGTACCCATCTATTAAATTGAACGAATTTGCTTTGCAGACTTGACGCAAGTACTGTGTGTGTGTGTGTGTGTGTGTGTGTGTGTGTGTGTGTGTGTGTGTGTGTGTGTGTGTGTGTGTGTGTGTGTGTGTGTGTGTGTGTGTGTGTGTGTGTGTGTGTATATATATATATATATATATATATATATATATATATATATATATATATATTTATATATATATATATATATATATATATATATATAGTTAACACTTTAGATTAGGGACCACATATTCACCATTAACTAGTTGCTAAGATCGTAATTTATGTACAACAACTTCCTTACTTACTATCAATAAGCAGTAATTAGGAGGTTATTGAGGGAAAACTCTAATATTAAAGCGAATGGCCTAGTAGTTGTAGAATATGGTCATGCAGAATAATGCATTAATAAGTGCATTATATTGACTAATAAAGAGCCAATATGCATGCTGATAAGCAACTAGTTAATGGTGAATATGTGGTCTCTAATCTAAAGTGTTACCATATATATATATGAATGAATGCTGGAGGGTCCTCCTCTGCCTTGTCCAGACTGCTTCCCGTCTAGCTAATAAAAGATCTCTTTTTAGTTCTGGGATACTGATCTCTCCACACAAGCTTTAAAGATCTCATTCACGGTTCACACCGCATTTGCCCCTTAATGTCTCCCAGCAGGGGCGCCCAGTCCCAGGCCGTGATTCATGGAGTGACAGGCCTGCCTGTGGCCGCCATCAGGGCCCAATCAGACAGCATCTACACACATTCAAATGTCACAGACACAAGCACGCCACACACAGTGAGACGCAAGCATGTCCCCCACCAATTCTTCTGATGCACCGACGCACAAACAAGTACAGGCGAGGGCCTACACGCATGCACACACGCACGACCACGCACATTCACACAGTTGGAGAAACTGGCATCCTAGCCCGTCACTGTTGTCAAAATCCTTCCACACAGGCTTAGACTTGGGGCTGGGCAATAATTCAATAATATTGTTTATCTTCTTCGAATGGTATTGTATCATCATGAAATGAAGATATCAACCCATTTCTATAGTCTAAATGAATCACCCTGAGAAGATGTGCCCTTCAAATGATCAAAATATGAGGTTTGAAACGTCAAAAAAAGGAAACTAGTTTGAGTCCAATACCATACATTACATTTCCATATACCATATACAGTATGTTGGACTGTTTAGAATTTGCCCAGCCCTACCTTGCTTTTTTTCAAATGTTGGTGTATGCATGAAGGCATTTAACCCTTGGTCAAATTCATATCAGTTGCATATGAATCAAAACATCACTATCAGATGTAATAATATGCGCCGTGTGTGTCGTATGCATATGCATGTTTTTATTTCCAGTGCATAATGCAAACCCGTCTTTGGTTTCAGTGTTTCCGGGCACTGTGCTGTAAAGGACCCCCGCCACCGAGACCAGAGTACGATGTAGTCTGCATTGGGCTGACGGGCGCAGGGAAGACCAGCCTGCTCTCGCGCCTCTGCAGTGAGGGTGGCGACGGCATCGTACCCACGACAGGTGAGGACATATATCACCTATCTCACCCCTGATATCCTGCAACTCACTGACAATGTGTTTGTCTCTGCAATGCTGGGCTGTACGGTGTGATAGTGTTTATTATTGAACTGGTTATTGGATCCTAAACTGTACTTACTGCCCACTGGTAAGATATTGTAATCTGCTGTCTCCCCTCTTTGCCTGGTTGTTTCAAATGTCAGATAGAGAATAATGTATGTCCTGGACCTCCAGAGACATGGCTCATGCCAGCTAAAGCTTCACTGTTTCTCTCTACCAGCCTTTATTTCCCATTTAGTTGAGACCTATCATTCCTGATTGCCATATAGAATATTCTACCCAGCAGCCAGACTACACTTGCCTACATTGCCAGGAGCCACAATGGCCTTTTTTCCCCCCACTCCCAAGTTTATTGACTGGGGCCCTATAACTTACTGTAGCTCAATAGTGATTATCCTGCAAGTACCACCTTTCAACTCTTGATGGTTATGTCAATGGGGGGTAGGGGCTGAAGACCTGGGTCTGCGTTGGGGCGAGTCGAGGGGTATGGGGTATGGTCCGCACCTGTTTATTTGAATGGATAAAATAGTCAAAAGAAATCACCATCTCCAATGCCTCTGTCTGCCAATGGCTACACAACAAAGGATGGGAGCTAGGGTTCCAGCCTTCCACTCCTGCTGGGGTCTTTTATGAATTCACTGAGCGAAGCCCTAGAAAACCAGAGCATGGCGTTTAGTGGCTAGGATGCAGTTTGGGCTGTCTTGATCAATAAGTCCTCCCCTACCCTCCTCCTGTGTGTGAATGTTGGAAGGCGACAGAGTCCCAGCCAGGACAATTCAACATTGTTTAACAGATATTAAATAATGGTTGTTTCTGTGCTTTTCCCTGTCCTGTTCAATCACTGGAATAAACCACATAATACAAGGGAGCACTTAAGACGCAAACAATATCCTGCCCTAACCCCGTAGAATAACATGCGTTTATTTATCTAAACCTGACACAAAGTCAGACACAAGCTATTTTATTTCACTTTTCCCTCCCCAGATATGTGGTCAGATATTTGTTTATATATATATATATATATATATATATATATATATATATATATATATATATATATACATTTGCACTCCAGCTGGTTTGAAAATTGAAGTCACATTAAATATCCAGCGATCCAAAGACCAGAAAATGAAGCTTGGTCATTTAAATTGTCCTTGGGAAAGTATGTCCAGAAAACTGATCCAGCTACTCGTGTTGAAATCTAGACCATAGTTCGTAATCTGTCCCCTTAAAACTGTATGATGTTCTCCTTAACTATGAAATGTATCAGATGTGTACTTTAAGAAGTGTTGTTATATTTCCTTTTCCTAGGTTTCAGCATCAAAGCAGTGCCATTCCCAAATGCCATCTTGAATGTAAAGGAACTTGGAGGTGAGAATCCTACATCACCTTGTCTATAGTATAGAACAGTGATTCTCAACTGGTGAATCGTGAGGGCATTTTGAGTGGGTCACAGAGCATATGCGAAACCTTAATCTTTATAAAGAATTAACCATCCATGAATTAACTACTGTTTCAATGGCTTACTATTTCATTGAGTTTAGCCCCAATTGTTGCAGCTTTTTGTTTGCTCAAGGTTTTTAACAGTAACTGAAGGCATTGTTGATTACTGCAATATTGGTAAATACATTTTTTATTTTTGGGTTGACTAATGACACTAGGGGTGTGTATTGGCAAGAATCTGGCGATACGATACGTATCACGATACAGGGGCAACGATACGATATATTGCGATATATTGTGATACTGTAGGAACAATGATATATTGAGTTTCTTTTAAAGAATTTAATTGTAGGAAAACTGTCCTGGCATAGTAAACACACAATGCTGTTACATGCTTAACATCAGCTTGCTGAATTCAAACAGAGGGATCTATATTTGTATTTGACAAGAGAAGAAATACAAGCATTTGCAGGATTTTTTGGATAAACACATGAAAAAACTAAGTTAACAGATTTCAGCGATGTCCGTGATGTGTTGTCGGGAAGGGATGGTGTAACGGGGCTCCAGTGTTGTCATCATATTACGAAATCCCTCATTCTCCACAACACTCAGAGGGCGCATGTCTTTGCAAATAAAAGAAAGTACTGACTGTGTTACGTTTGTTGCGCGAGTTGAGGTCGCTGGTAGTTTCGAAAAGTTAACTTCTTTAATAGTTCGTTGAGCAGGATCCACTCGTTTCACGTTAGCCTGTAATGCTACGTTGTCATGGTGTCTCGCCACATGTGCTCGCAAATTTGTAGTATTGCCCGAGTACTGATTGACTACTTGGCGTTGCAGAGTTTACAGACCGCATGGCTCTTGTCTAACTCGTAACTGCCTTCCTTTGCTTTAAAACCAAAATATGCCCAAACATCAGCTTTAAAAGCTGCTGGAGCCGTCTGTATCCTCTCGTCCTCAGTCATCGGTGCACTGTGCTAAGTTCGCGGTTAGCATGCAAGTTGCCACAGACTGGTGCTCTTGCGGGATCTCGCGGGATTTCATTGTTCCTTTGGCGCGGAGGACGTAATATAAATAATCGATACAGTGCTTTTGAATATCGATACGGTATCGTGAAAAAAAATATCGCGATATTTAAGTGTATCAATATTTTCTTACACCCCTAAATGACACATGTGGGTCCTGAGGCTACCAGTTGAGAACCACTGATATATATGAAACTGGATCTGAAACGTAATGCATATACATATATACATGTCTACCTACTTTTCCTAAATGGTGGATTGGTTGAACTAGATATTTTAAAAACTACCACCATGTCTATGTGTGATATTTATGTATGCTTGAATCCTTCAGGGTCGGCATCAACTACATATAGGCCAATGCAAAGTTGAAAAAAAACGTGTGCGTAATGTCAACCATCTGAGGAAGAAAAAGAAAATTTTGTTTAAATATTTAAGCTTCATTCAAAGCATTTTGTAAACATGGACATGTTAAACGTATGTCTCCCCGTCAGGTCCCTGCACCCAGTACCTACTTTCACAAATACATCTCGGCCAAAAGTACACAAGCAGGTTTGTTTACACGTGTGTTGTCGTCATAGTGTGACGTTCTTCGGACAGAAGGCAGATCTTCTGGCAGCCTGTGACCCCGGCGCTGCTTGAGACACAGGAAGAGTTCCTGGAAGTCCAGCTACCCACGTACCCTCGTTCGATCTTAAGTACACACACTGATTGGGGATGTTGAAGAAGAGGTGCAGAGAGAAAGAGGATGGGGCGGTGGGCCTGGGGGGGGGGGGGGGGGGGGTTAGGGCTTGGGTAGCGTGAGGGGGTGGTCTTCCACAGCTGTTTTAAGAGGCAATGTGAGGAGGAGGAGGATAAATTATCGCTTTCTCCTGTTTTACCAGCCACTCATCCCCATGCCAAAATTTATGATTTTGTTAGGAGTAAAAGTAATTTATGTTGTTTTGCACGAACCCGGCACATGACAGGTGTGGGGCATATTTTGAAGGCTAGCTCCAACCTAGCCAGCCTTAAAGATTCAAAACACACATGCACACACACACGCACATGCAAAGAAAGAAAGGCAGAAAACACTGGGAGACCACCGAAGAGGCATGCTACCAAATTTGGACAGAGCACATTGCGGATGGGACTTTCTGGACTAGGTCAAAGCCCTTCTGGTATTATTGTGATTGGAGAAATCATGCAGGTTCCCATGGATGGCACCTTCAATGACACATTACTTTCTTATAGTTACACAGATCCAAAGGAATGCAAGTGATTCACAGTTCTATCCATTTTGGGAGAGTGTGTGTGTGTTGGTACAAACAAGCTGTCTCGGCTGACCATCTCTTTGTTTAAAATCCGGTATATATTATGGCTCAGGTTAGATCTGAGGTGAAACCTGCTATTTGAAGCGTGGACTTCTGGTCTAGCAGGACAAGCAAACTCCCAGATTCACCTTGTTGGGAATCTCCTTCATTGGGATCAATGCCAGATATGTTTTGTTGACAAGCAACGTTTTCGGTTTCCGTTCCATTAACGTTCCATTTTGTATTTTTTTTTATCGAAACAAAGCACATTGTTACTTTTGCTCGTTAGAAGTGACGCCTTGCCTAGTTTGGCAGCCGCTGTCTCATTTCCTTTCCAGTTTCCCTGGTGGTTTGAAAGAGGCGAGCCGATGCGCGCAGTCTTGTTTCACGCATCATGGCGCTGCATCAGCGGCGCAGAAAACGATGCAGGGCGTGACACGCGTGACATCAATACTCCCGGCTGCCGAAACGTTACCACACGATGCCTCTGTGGCTTGTTGTCTTCTTTCAACCTTGACTAAGGCGAGGGAGGAGGCACAGGACGAGCAGTGTGGGGAACTGAAATGCTTTCCTTTCCTTCCATTCGCCCTCTTTTCCTGCGACATAAAAGGTCAAATCGCACCGGCCCTCCGGACCATATTCGTAGGCGGTAATGCAACTTGGAACAACTGACAACCGACACGGCCAGGATGAGGTTTTTGTTGTTTCCTCTCATGTTGAATAATAGGAAAACTCTGGCCTGCACAAGTGAAGCTCGTTATTAAAACCAGCCAACCGAAACTCTATGATCTCTAGAAACTCTGGAACCTTTCACATTATTTTATGGAAACACCCTCGCGTGTTGTGTTGTAGCGAAACGCAACACGAGTGCTGGTGGTGGCGGGCTGAGGGAGGGAGGTCATGTCACCTCTGGGTGCCCTGATATGCAGCAGGGTGTGAGCTTGTGAAATGCCGTGGTGGGCTCGTTGGACTCCGGCGAGCCCTCAGCCCCTTGTTGTAGTGGGCTAAATCTGGCTGTGCATTCTTCTCCTTCCTCCCTTGAGTACTGCTGGGCACCAGGTTGTCATAAGAGCCAGCTGTCCTTATAGCCAGGGGAAGAATCATCACAGAGCAGTTGATGCCCTACAACAACCCCCCCCTCCCCCATGCCATTTTTTGGGAGGTACCTGCTACCTCTTCATTGTCTCATGTCCAGCGGTGTAGAGGTCGTAGGATGCGAGGGAACGACATTCCTCCACTTTTGTTTTTGTACAAAACGGAAAAATATAACATTTGCGAAATGCTGACATTTTATTATCTGTCATATACAAACACATATTGAGTCATTACATGAAGTCACTGTGACCTTTGTGTCAGTGTGCAAAAAATCGTAGGTTGTTGTATCGAGGGAAGTTAATTTTCAACTCATTGATTACAACTCTATGAATATGTGCCTGTGAGTGTCAAATTTGCGATACCCTACAAATACTTGCACAAATTGTACATTTGCCGCCTACTGTTCAAGCGAACTACAGCTGATGACAGAGTGCAGATTCTTCAGAGTGTATTTGCAGATTCTCTTTCGAGTGCTTGCGTAATTCGTGCCAAAAGTATTTGTAGGGAATCCCAGATTCGGCACTCGCAGGTGCAGATTCTTAAAGTTGTAATGAATGGGTTGTCTGTGCACTTTTATCAAAATGTATAAGTTGTAATGTATTAAAATTAAAATTGCACGATCACAAATATTGTTGAATTTGTAGAAAGTATATAGTGCAAATTTGGAGTTTGTGTATATTCTTAAAATCATTTACACATCATGTTACAGATTTGCAAACCCATTCACAGATTTACACATATTTTCTGCAACTACAAATGGCAACCTACAAGTTCATAAATCTTAAGTACAACTACGAATGATTTTTGAGTTACAAAAGTTGGGACTACACTCAGTTAGGCTAAATTCTAAACACATTAAGCCTATACTGTATATGTCCACATTGAAATCCAAACATGTGCATGAAATGCATGGTCCAGGCGATAAAACCTCCATTTAACAATCCCCAGTACATCACTGCTCATGGCTTCTGTAACACCAAATTAATTTATTTTAGTCACTTATCCCATCAAATGATGTGTGTCCTTAATCATTTAGTTTATATGACCTTGTTCAATTGGTGCAGGAGAATGCTATTGTTACTGACATGAGTGATCTAATGACACCTAAATATATCCCTCTTTCTCTTTTCAAAGCCCTATGGTCAAATACAAATTGTCTACATAGCATGCAGGATCGACATGTGAAAACTATAAAAACATTCTACAAACTGTTTTGATAGGTCTCCAGTTTTCTGCTATGAGCTGCATGCGGTAGCGTGGTCTGCATTTCAAGTCCAGTCCAGTTAACTTTTGTGATGCAAGTTAAATGTTTGACAGGCATAAAACGGCACCCATCGATGACAGTTGTGTTTTGAAAGGATTTTAAACATTGATGTTTATCTGCTCTGGTGTGTTCGGTCGTATAATAAAATAAAAATGTATCAAAAACAACATATGAAATACAGAGGAATGCAATGCAAGTCATGAACACTTGCACCGAACATCCAGCCTTAATATACACACTGTTAAAGTGTGTGTGTGTGCGTGTGCGTGTGCATGCGCGCGTGTGCGTGCGTGTGCGTGCACGGGTGCGTGAATGGTGACACTGACGTCAGGTCTAGACAGGCTGTGTGTGCCCGGGCCGCTGGGTGACAGCTGACGGAGTGCTGGTCATAACGAACGTTACTCATCTCCCCTGTTCCATAGTGCCACAGCCGCCGCCGCCGCCGCCACACAGAATAGCCTGGGCTTCCTGTTTTGAAGGAGACTGCTGCACATGTGGTCCTGGCGCTATGCATATGCGCAAACATAGATTCTGTTTTTTTTTTTTTTGCTCAATGCAAAATGAGAAACATGTCACATTAATTATAACGCAATAATACTTTTGCACACGGATAAACAGAGTGGGTTTAAGTGTAAATTGCTGGCGTGTGTGGGGGAAATTGCTGACGTGTGTGTGTGTGTGTGTGTGTGTGTGTGTGTGTGTGTGTGTGTGTGTGAGTGACTGAGGGAAGGAGGTGCCTGTCACGGAGAGTATCAATGTAACGGCCTTCATGTAAGGTTAGGCGTGTGGAGTTGTATTTTTTATGGTTTTTTACCTTGCTTAAGGGAGTTTGCTCACCTGTGGACATAGATATGTGGTGTGCACACACACACACACCTTGCAATGGAAAGCAGCAGCACAAGAGAGAACATCACAGAGCGTTTGACCACCTACAGGCAAAAGGAACTCTGTGAGCACATCTCCTCTGGACCAAACCACTACATTGTAGTCATTGCAAGCCCAATGTGGTTTGTATTACTTTCAAGTGGGACCACAATGTGGTTCACGTTGCCCAGCAGGGAAGCTGTTCCTCTTAGTATAGGAAGAGGCCCAAAACCAAAATTGAAATCATTTGTAAATTGTCATTTAGGCTCAAAGCAGATGTTGCCCAGCCTGCTCTGATTTAAAGTTCTGAGAGCTTTTTGAAGAGACAGCTGTGTAACTGATCCGCGGGCTCAGGCCATACCACCAAATGATATTACTGTATACTGTGTACTCGTATTTTTATTGTATCGGGTGAAAGGTGCGTCACACGCTCCATCTGGGACAGCCCCTTTTAATAATGAATATACTTCAGTGAAGCTCACCCCTAATCTAACCATACAGGATATGACATGGGCGAAGGAACTAGGGTGCACTATGAATTTGACACAGCCAACCGTTTTCTCTGTACCTCTTATTGGATAATTAGCTCTATAACATTATTACGACATTCATGCGTGCATCTGTGTGTCTAATCACAGCATACGTTTACAATGGATGCAAGTGTAGGATGACACCCTAATCACTCTTATATATATATCTATCTTGTAATGATGGCCTTAATGCCTATTGGAGAGAGAGAGAGAGAGAGGGAGAGGGGGGGGGAGAGGGAGAGAGGGGGGAGAGAGAGGGGGGAGAGAGAGAGGGGAGAGAGAGAGGGGAGAGAGGGAGAGAGAGAGAGAGACAGACAGACCTGCTTTAAGTAACATAACATCTAAGTATCGCACAAGCAGATCACTGGAGGATTTAGCGACGTTGCATGGCCGGACGCTCCAGAAAAGCCCTTTGCCAACAACTGCGTAGAAAATAAGTATGAAGGGCCGGTTGCTGGTTCGAGGCCAGGGCCTCACGCAGGAACTGTTTACTTAAAAACAGAGCCTGCAGGGTGACGGGTGTATCCACGGCTCAAGTGTTTTCCACCGTGCTCCCAGGCCTCGCTGCGTTCCACAATGAAGTAAGCAAGCTTTATTACTGGGGCCCTCCTTCACTCCCCTGCTGAACCCCCTCAGCCCCAGTCCTGGTCGCTGGCTCTCCTTCCCCATCGCTGCATTGTAGCTTCTCCATTTGAGGGGCTGTTTTTGGTTAAGGGAGACTTCAAAGACTTCACTGTAGTTCAACTTTCAAGAGTGGAGGAAGAAGGAAAAAAAACTGCAGATTAGCAAGATGTTTGCATTTTGTTTCAAGGTAAAAGAATCAGGAGAGGGAAACGATATCAGCGATAGGAGGCTGTGTGTGTGTGTGTGTGTGTGTGTGTGTGTGTGTGTGTGTGTGTGTGCGTGTGCGTGGTACTCCGTCTCCTCCACCAGCAAACACAATTGGATCCAACAGTAGCATAATTCAGACCAAATGTAAATGGAGGCAGGTTCGCTCCAAAACATGGACCATCAAAGGCCATTTAAAATGGATGCTTGAACTGTAATTCACCATTTGTCAGTCATCACTTGAAGAGATTGAAAGCTCAAAGAGATCATATCGTTTTATTACTACTGTGTAATTGTTTGTCTACGTTTTGCCAGACTTTGTTTGGGTTCTTCATTTCGGTTTTAATGTTATCGCTCACTTTGTGTACTACATACTTGAAGGACTGTGTACTAACACGAGGGTGTGTTTCCATGGTCCCCCAAGGAAGGCCCCCAGAGACTCAACTCAATCCTGAGTTGAATCCTGCGTTGGTGTATTTCTGATGTTACTGCTATCCATCCAGATCCAGGAAATGAACCTACACTTTTGGATGAGAAGAATCATCACACTGTGTATTACTACTGTTTATTACTATCCTGGCTTATTTCTGCCACTATTATCGATTAGTTGCAATCCACTGGTTATTTCGGCACACGGTGTATAGCTGGTGTTTCCCAAATTAAGGTATTTCAGTTTTCATCACGGGCCAGTATTCGCAAGCGGCATTGTACTCGTCCACGAGTGATTTATGCTCCAATCCGCCTGGACAGAATGTCTCCTCCATTCAGGCCAATAGGTGGCAGGAGTTGCCAGTAAGATCGCCCCAGACATGAGTGACATTCCAGCCAACTTCCAGGCAAAGATGAGAGAAACTTCCCAGGCAATCTCTCAAGTGCCACTTTGTCTGATAACTTTCCACTCCAGTGAGAGGTGTGAGGAAAGAGAGAGGGAGGGGGCGGTGGAAGGAAGGATGGAGCAAGGAAGGAAGAGAGAGGAGGGGACGGAGGAGGAGGGGGGGGTGCTGTTTTGGGGGTGGTGACTAGTAGGGGGAGCGGGGGAGTCAGCCGGGGGGGGGATGTCTGAATGTCACTGGATGCATTGCGTGATAGTTTAAACACTCGCCAGGCTCATAGTTTGTCACCACTTGGCATTTACCTTGCTGTGAGCAACTTTAATCGAAAACAAATCTGTTGACAAGATTATACAGGAAGAGGGCGATGTGAAATGCAAATGTCTGTTGTCTAGATGGTTCATCATGGTGTGTTGGAGCTCAATAAGAGAATTTCAACAGTTTTGAATGAATAACCATGAATTGGCCATTGTATGACTAATAAATACAACAATAAATTAGGCTTTTTGTAAATTGAAATATAACATCTATGGAGCCAGCAGTTTGTCTCAGAAGTATCAGACAAAGAAACAACTGACAGAAAGTTGAATGAGAGATGTTGCTTGAAGTTCATAGAATGAAGTCTCTAATGTTGATGGCTGTTAATTGTATTATCATTATATGATAATACATTTCATTCCAATAAGACACAACCGACTGAGCTGTCTGACACCGACACAATGGGAGTTTTCCTGCTGATGTTTAAACTTCAACCCGAACCTGAACCAAGATGTTAACCAGGGACGGAAGGGGAACATGTGGTTCCTTTCTATACAACCCCATAATTATGCTGAAAAGCAACACACTCAATGTGATAAGAAAACAACAATGTTTAGGTGACAAGTGAGGTGTTTGAGGTGAGGCTTTTCTCTGTGACGGGATGTTTGTGAGCATAAATTACACCCAGCACAGAGCTGAGCCTCGTTGCGACAGAGGTGCAGACATCGTTGGGTTCGGTTTGGACGCTGGTTACACGACATGTCGAATCAAATGTCTCCAAAGAGAACTGGCACACAGAATGCCGTGCTGAGGAGAAATGTCAGCCAGAATAAGGGAATCAGTTGTGGTCTCATTGTTTTAACGCTGGCGCGTGTGCCAGAGCGTCTAGCACTTTTACTGATGTGGAGATAAAAAAAAAAAGTGAAACTTCTCGAGAGCTATGTGATGAAAATCCTGTCGTGATTTTTAGAGGTGGGAAAGGGATGTCTGAATGTTGCGTCACGTAACTAAAATATTGTCTTTGCAGGGCGTTACAGGGTAAACAACTGATTCATGCAATTAGGGTGTTTTCTAGTCGAGTGAAACGATTATCATAATATCCACCCATGGAATGATGCACATCAACCTCACAGAAACCCCCATGGCATCCCTATTCCTACTGCAGTCTTTCATAGTTCGACTATAATCGTTTTATTTTCACAATGTCAACATCCGATAGCAACCCTCGTGTGCGTGACTCTGAACTCTCCCCGGCTACAGGTGCCGACAACATCAAGAAGTACTGGAGCCGGTACTACCAGGGCTCACAGGGCGTGGTGTTCGTCCTGGACAGCGCCTCGTCAGACGAGGACCTGGAGGCGGCCCGCAACGAGCTCCACTCGGCCCTGCAGCACCCCCAGCTCTGCACACTCCCCTTCCTCATCCTCGCCAACCACCAGGACAAGCCCGCCGCACGGACCCCAAACCAGGTAAGAGCCACCCCCCACTAGGGCAAGATGAAAATAAATTAAAACAAATGTATAAATACATTTAATAAAACAAATACAATTAAAACGTGTTGAGGGGATAAAGCACAAGATAAAAATGGGTTAGCTAAAAGCCCACCTCTTTGTTAAAAATGTGCACAGAGCTTGCCTGTTTGATATACATGGGCTAAATCCTTGGTGCATAATACATAAAAGCAGCTCCTGGCTTTGTGAAGTATTTTGGGCACATTTCAGGTACACCGTGGCCACTGCTGCTGTCTCTGCACCGCATACACTTACATACTCTGACTTTAACAAGAACCATAGTGTCCCGAGTTAACTTGACTATTGCATTTGAACGGTGTACACGATACACCACACATCATTACCACGTTAACACTTCTCAAGTCCTCACCGGTCTTGTGCCTGTTCAAGCTGTGTTTTTGATATAAAAATGTATTGGGGGGGGGGGGGGGGGGGGGGGAAAGAAACCTTTTGTGTGGGGACCCACACACACACACACACACACACACACACACACACACACACACACTCACATATTATTATTATTATTATTATTATTATTATTATTAAATACCTTGTTATTAAATAATGGACAGTGGTCCTGACGCCAGCACATTTTGACCTAATACTCTTGCAGGAGACTTCTTCAGAATCATTGTCACTCACCGATATTGGTTTTGTATGAGATGTTAGGAGTTTAATATTTATCATGCGGTGAACTTGATCATCAATCTAATTCAACTTGATTTTAACATGTCCCTCCTCTCCTGACTGTTGAGGAGGTTTTGCCCCCGCAATCCTCTCTCGTGTTCGACTATGTGGAAACTATGGGCTCCTGACCTAGTGTGTCCAGAACCGCAAATATAGCCCCCCCCCCCCCCCCCCCCCCCCCCCTCACTCCAGTACAGATATAGGAGCAATTTGTCTCTGATAAGCAACACCTTTTGCTATTAATAGAACAAACTTGTTGCTAAGTAGGCACCAGAATCAAGAAGTAGCTCCAATCATCACACGGCCACACAGATAAAGGGCACCATTGTCTCATAGGCAGACACCGAAGATCGGCCGTCCACAGTCACCAACCGTATAAAAAATAGCGTGCGTCCACAGACTGCCTTCCTTACGTCGGGCCAAGTATCCAATTACTCACTTGTTGAAGCATTCATGATCACAACATGCCACATGTAATTACACATATCTGTTCCTGGCATAGCCACCAAATCTCGATATCATGGAAAAAATGACATAGAAAGGCGGATTATTCTACTCTTCCTTCAGCAGCTGTTCAGCCACCCTGACAGACCAAGTCAGTAAGCGTAAGGACACAGCCCAAATGTCACTGGTCATCTCATCACCCCTCTCCTGCATGAAGAGATGAATCACTGTTGGGGCGGCCGGGGATAAATTGCAGTGAAACTGATATAGTCCTGCTCGGCTCTTCTCTTCCTGTCGGGCGAGCCACACACAGCCCTACCTCACTCTCGGTAGGAGTCAGTTGGTCAGGGTATCTGGTGCAGCTTTAACTTTAAGCTGCGGAGGGGGGGGAAAAAAAAGCTACTCTTCCGTTTCCCCTCTGCTCATAAAAACCTTCACCTATATATAGATGGAGCCGACCAAATTACCGTATCCTGTCATCCCTCGAGGCCTGTACTGTTCTAAAAAAAAAGCGGTGAGTGATGTCCCAAATCTGATTGCCACGGTGACCCGAGATGAACTTGACCACTTAAGAACCACCTCCCCGTACCCCCCCCCCCCCCCCCCCCCCCCCCCCCCCGCCCCCCGACTCAACATATAACGGTTTAAGTTAGCATGAATTGTTCACATTCAAAAACAGGGTCCTGTAATCTTATCAATACCTTGGTGTGAGCCTAATAACAACTTCCCCCTTGTTTAGCCTCACTGTAAGCTCTAATTAAACGTGATCGGCCACTGGGCCGAGCATGACGTGCACTTTGCTGTATTAAGCTTGTGTCAGTCCCTGGGAGGTATCGACAATCCCTCGCCGTTTGCAAACACTCTGACACGTGAGAGCGGTTTATAAAGAGGGGTGAGATGAATCTAGCCTAAAGGCACTTATTCCAATGCCCCAGCGAGGTTAGTTTCAGTTCATATTGTAAGCCTATTACGTAGAGACAGCAGGCATCCAGAGGAGAACTAGAACTAGTGGAGCAGGTCCTTCTCTGGTCCTTCTTTCTCCTTGTTCTGGATGATCCCCAGTCTTTCTATGTAGCAACAAAGACTTTTAACATTGGATTTCACTTTGTTGTCTGCAGAGACGAAGACGATAGCCACAGTTCAAATGAGAAACAGGAAGACAAATGCAAATCTTCACGCATCGCAACTTTTTAACCGTAATCTTCAGCTTCATTGTACCTAACGGATGCAGCCAAGCTGCTAGTATCAAAGAGGGTTGATCTGTGTGTGTTTCCTTAGCATCCTTTTACTGGATGCTAAGGAAGTCTTTGGCAAGTCGCAAGTTTGGGAAGCAGATGTGTCCTCATGCTTCATATTACTATACTTTGCACAATGTTGTAACCTGGCCGATGAGCTCTATAGTGAGTCTCTGGCTACTTAGGTGAGCGTTAGGTCATGCTAAATCTGTACAGCAGCAACTTTAATAGAATGTATAAATTACATCATTACAGAGTGAGAATAACTTAAATTACCTCATTCAATGAATTTGTCAATAATATGTGATCATTTTTGATATACTTACCTAAAAAAGTATACCTAAATGTACAACTTATTTATAAAAATGATAGAAAAAGTATCAAGTAGTTTAAGGTGTTTGGACCATCAGAGCCTGAAAAGTAGGGCTGCACATCCAGTGTCAGCATTTGCAGAAAGCTGTGAATCCTTTCAAATGGGTTCAATGTGTTAAAGCTCAAGAGCTCTACAAAGGAGCCTCAAACTCCCACACAAATACCAGAATGAGCGCTGGTTTCACACGGAT
The DNA here is from genome assembly GCA_030340625.1 of Merluccius polli. NCBI lineage: Eukaryota > Metazoa > Chordata > Actinopteri > Gadiformes > Merlucciidae > Merluccius > Merluccius polli. The sequence continues at coordinate 125,528 of JAOPHQ010002582.1, forward strand.
CCCATGTGCCCATCGACAGCCTTGTCTCAACATGCAGAACCCAAATACTCTTGTATGGTAAACGTTCAAGACAATATACTAACCGATGGTGAAATCTTCTGTTCATGACAATTTCCTGTAGGCTTTCCTTTACTTTATTGAACTGAATACGATTCGGTCTTATTGTCTTTTGCTAAACCGTTTTGAGCCAGATTAACCTCTCCGGTCCTCCCAACACTGTTCACTAGGTCGTCAGCAGACATTTGAAGCTTTGACAGATTATAGTTATGGTTAAATGTTTAAATACGTGTGAGAAGAGGTTTGCTTTATGATCACCACCGATTAATGATTGATCGAATAATGGATCTTGCTGCTTGAAACTGTGAACCAGTGATGAAAAATCTGGGACATACAAGAAGAATTGATGTCTTCAGAATGTCAGAAAGAAAATAAGATAGATGGTTGATGTTTTTTCTTTGGATTATTTCACGTTGCATGTTAATGTTAATTCTCACTCACATTCAACTTGATTTGCCCTATACATCCAGAGTACTATAGCCAAAAGATTCTGATCAGGAATAGCCTACTTTGGCAATGGCCTAAATAAACCTACCCTTTGAAATGGCTAGGCTAAATAATTGAGTTAATCAGTGGTAAGTTTTATGTTTACTAATGTATGATACTGAGAGTGGAGCTGCACAGGCCCTTTGCAGCACTCTGCCTGGAGCACTGTTTGAACAGGACTAGGATTACATGACAGGCTAATGGAGCTGAGAATTTGCTCATTCCCTGTGTTGTCTGGAGGTGCACTTGGACCGGCTGGGCTTTTATCTGTGTCCTACGAATGAACTTACCTCGCACCCAAATTTGACCCTTGCGATGCACATGTTTTAACATGTACTGACATGTCTAGGTGCTCAAATGTCGAATGGCAGCGCAGATGTATTCATAAATTTAGATGCAGAGTCTAAAAATAAAAATGTGATCATATGTTCAACAGGTTTTTTATTTAACTCTCAAGTTATGTTGTGTCTTTACTCAAAAACCTTAATCAGGATAACAGAAGCCAGGTCTGGTTTAGTCAAATTTCCGCTGTGATTTATAAAAGATTAAAAAGAAAATGATACCCTCATCACTGTTGTTGGGTTGAGGCCTATATCTTGAGATAGACATTTAAAGATGCAGGCTGCATCTTTTACGTTTACACTAATTAATTCAAGACAAAATATTCACTATTTATTTCCCCTTTACCCATTGTGGTTGACTCAATTGGACATAAGGCCATCACACAAAACAATGTGTGAATTGGCCTGTCAGTCTTGGTATCACACTGTGAACCAACATCCTGTCATTATGGACACCGATAGTCTTCGGTATTAAACATCAAGGTGGTCGTAAAAATGTTAAAGGCGCTATGAATTAAAGCACAGATTCATTCCCACAAAGTGTGTGTGTCAAGTAAGCGGCGTAGGTGTCAGACCCCAGGGAGCATCACCAGATGCAGCGTGTGTCACCGTATCTGTTTATGATCTTGCTAGATCCGTTAGATCCGTTCCACAGATGAAGGAAATTATGTTTTTGTTTGAGCTTTTTTCTTTTTTTATTGGATCATTGGTTTGGCTTTTGGCGGGAGCCCCCCTCCTACAGACCCCGGGTTTGTTCTCCCGCTCTTGCAAAAAAAGTTTACATCAGAGCCATGCAGGGGTTGACAACTGCCTACGGTTCAACAAGCCTCAAATTCCACCTGAGTCCTATCGGCAACTCTTCTGGTGATGACACCGTACATGGCGTTGTCCATGGAGGACATTGTTCTCACCCCCCCCCCCCCCCCCCCCCCAACTACTACTACTACTACTACTACGACCACCGATGTCTGCTGAGGGGTAGGCGGATTTTGTCAACTTGCGTGCATATTCACACACACACACACGCATGCATAAACACTGTTTCTGTTTGCCTTGTCCCCCCTCTCTCTCTCTTTCTCTAAGTTGCGAGTGCCGTTTTCCCAGGGCACTCCTTGTTTACAGTGTCATGCTGGTGACTGAGGGTGTTTCTGGCAACACTGGAGTGTGTTGGTGGCGCTGGCGGCGAGGTAATATGGCTCGGCGGGCCTGTTAAGACCCTCACTGGGGGCCCACTGTGCAAGTGTTTTGCTGGAGCAGGGAGGGTCTGGAGGAGGCGGCCGTAGGAAAAGTGGGACAGAATTCCTTGTTGACATCAATCTCCTGCCGTTGGGGGGCCCAAGGAAGCCGGGGAGGAGCAGAGGGGAGGTCGGCCTGTTGATATAACACCTCAACAAAGCGGGTCTGTTTGGATGGCCGGACCTAATGCACTCTGCATTCACGTATGGTTTCTTGTTTTAGAAAACACTTGGGCGCTTTTAACGCCATCTCTCCGAGTGGCTTGAAGTGGAGCCGTGTTTTTTTTTTAAATTATTTTTATTTTCCTCTTTATGGATGACTTGCGATGAAACATGAAATATAGGAACAATAACATAACAAGATGCGTTGCATTTTGGGGCGTAGCGCGCAACGAGGGCCACGGGTTGACAGGGATGAAGTGGGAGTAAGGGAGGGAAAACTGAAGGATGAAGGACAGGGGAGCTCACGGTTGGAGTGTAGGAAATACAACAGTCAAGAGAGGTAAAGTAAAGCTAAATTGTGGGAACAGGGATCGCTGTGATATCCAACCTTGAAAACTGTGACGACAGCTCCCCTCCGAAATTGAACACAGAGACGATGAAACACTTTGCTTCAAATCCCATGATGCAGACACACACACACACACACACACACACCTTGTGCAGACTCTAACTCACGCTCTCACTCACTCACTTTCATCCTCTTTCTGCCTCTTTCTGCCTTTCCTCCTCCCTCCATTCTACCACTCATTCTTGTTCCCGTTTTTCAATCTCTTTCTCTCTCTCTCTCTGTATGTCTCTCTCGCACTCTCTCTCTCTCTGTCTCTGTCTCTCTCTATCTCTGTCTATCCATCTTTTCCTCTCCCGCTCTCACCCACTCTGTCTCACTCTTACACCACAAATCAGTCTGGTGCTCAACGTTCCCTTTACGCTCCACTCAATTGTGAGGAAAACAATGCCTGCTATGAATTGGAGCACATCTGTTTTCAGTGTACCAAAGTTAACAACTGGGGGTGCTTATGAATCGACGACAAAAGTTACACCACACAGACGGCAGAGCACCCAAACACATCCTGGTGTTTGGTTGGCGTTCATCGTGTGACACCGACTAGAAAGTATTTGAGTTATTACAATGAACCAAAGTCTCACAAACACACACACACACACGCGTGCGCACACACGTCAAACATTTGCTGTCTTGTAACCGACTTGGAAATACAAAGGCTTGAAGGATGAATTTTGAATTGTTTCTTCAACATATTCCAGAAACAGATCATAAGCTAATCATAACTTAGCAAACTCACACAGTCCCCTAAAGATTGTTACTGTTGCCTGAAGACCACACACACACACACACACGTCTGGTGCTCTGTCTTTCTTTAGCTTACACGTACGTACACATGCGCACACACAAACACAGTGACGCAGTCATGATCAGGCCATGTTGTCTCCAGCTGATTTCAACAAAATCTGGGAACAAACAGTAAATATTTTCTTAGTTTACAAATAAGATCTTGTTTGTTGTTGAAGACCAGATGCAGTATTATATTCATTCACTGTTCCTATGCACCACTTTATATGTATCTTGTTGTGGTGTGGTTGTTGTTTTTGTAACAAGAAATAGCGTGTTGCCTACCTTGCCTATCATTTCTGCACTCATATAATTGAATTGACTATGCTGTGGTCGTCATGATCATTGGTGAGCCAAACAAGCTCAACCCATAGTCAGTAGAAAGAGTTGTGACTCTTTGCATCGCGCCAAAAAAAAGGAACGTTTCACTCACATTCTGAGCTGGAGCCTGGTGATTGGTGGGTGAAGTGAGACTGTGCATTTGCACTGCGCAGATGAAGTCACTATTGGCCACTCGCCTCGGACTTAACTCTTCAATTTACATGCTTGCGTTACGCTTTTATTAAATGACTCCTTTTACTATAGTAATTCCGCATTGTTGTTTTGCATTCTCATTTAGAGTTATTCTCCTAGATGAGGTAGAGCTGGCTATGTTTTATGTGGATATGCAGCCAAAACTGTACTTGAGTTGTAAATCCTACTAACAATAATTCCCATTTTTTGAAGTCTTTGCACATTTATAGTGTATAGGTTTTAGTCAGTAGAAGCAGTTAAACAAACGACTGGTATAACTTGAGTAATTCCATGATCTAATGATGCTTTATAAATAAACCACACCTACCGCAATTAAAAAAAACACACCTGGCTTATCTTATTTTGTATCTTGTGTAATCTGGTGTTATGTTAGGATATTTTAGTGGAGGAAATATTGCTGAAATATTATTTAAAAATATAAAAGGTAAAATATTTTAGCAAGAAACTGCAAAACGTAATAACACATAACCCATGAAACACATAAAAGTAAAAGTCCATATTTGTACTTTTTGCTTACTTTTGCCTAATTTTTTCCCCTATCCTAATTTTTCACACTTTTTCACGATTTCTTAACTTTTGAATTCCCAACGAAAATATTCAGCATTCCTTTCCTTTCCTTTCTCTCTCTCCCTCTCTGTGTAAAATTGTTGAACTGTCTCCAGCATGTGAGAAACCAATAACTCATTATGGCGCTTGTCGTCTGGAGGGGAGCAACCTCCCTGAACCCACAGCGATGAGTGTTGAGTGGCTCTGTCCAAGACCAGGTTCCAGTCCTCCTGTGGTCAACAGGAATGTGACTTGCACCATGACAACACTGAAAACCCAACGAGTTGTTCTTCCATGTCTGGGGTCTCATCCGGCCAGCGCTTGTCTGCAGGTCTACTGGGGGTCAGAACCCATCGGCAGGGGAGAATCTGAGAGCAGCGGGGATCAAATAAATCACTTGAGGAGAGGTGTGATTCCAGTTTATGGTCATTGATTCATGTCGGTGTGCATATTATGATGTGCGCACCACAGTTGGTGGGGGGGGGGGATTAGGAAAATAAGGTAAAAATAGCAAGCAGAGGATGTTTAGGGAATTTAAAGCTGAGTCTTAGAGTTTTGATGATTTATTTGGTCTTGAAAACATGAAGACCAAAACATGTCCTCACATGTTCCAAGTCGAATAACCATTACGTCTATAGCTTTGGTATTTAACATTTTAAAAACTTTTTTACTTTTAAAAGTGCTGTAATTAAATACATTTTTGACTAGCAATAACAAAATGCTAACCATCAACCAATACAATATATTAAATGGAGATGATGCATTAAACAAAAATAAACATTGGCTATCTATTTATTTTAGTTATTGGTGACAGTTAGAGGCTGTGAATGTTGATTAAGTTTCACCACATTTCATTCGGATAACTGCTCCCATCTGTGATTGGTCGCCCTCATCTGACTGCTGCTATGGGTGAAGCCACCGCCGCCAGAGATTAAGGGGTGATCGGGTCGCTTCCCAGGGAAGTGATTGTCGCTTGGCCTTTTTTCCTTTTGTTTTTCGGTCTCCATTATCAGGCTTGCTGAAATAAACTGCATTGAGAGGAGGTGGGGGGGAGGGGGGGTGTCAGCTCTCTGTTTGATCATTGATCTCTGTGACCCCATTTTGAAGGATCTTAATCTCTCAATTACCTCCTCGGTCTTATTTGTAAAGGGGGGTGGTCCTGGCAGACTGGGAACCATCCAGGCCTTGGGGATGCTGCAGGGGGGAAGGAGGCCATGATGGAGCAGGTTTTCTTCCACTTGGGTGAATGTACACAGATATAATGAAGCTCTGGGAATTTCCAGGGCGGTGCCAATACTTGTCTTTGTACACACAATGCAGACATTCCTATTGATATTCCAGATGTAAATGTGCAAACAGTTGCTTACCAAACTATATATTGCTTTTTAAACCTAGGCCTATACATTTATTCATAAAAAATTCCGCTCTTTGTTAAAATACCATATTAAGCTCTCGAATGCTTCAAAGCGAAGAAGACACAAGTACTCTCAGTTAAGCCTAGAACAGGAAAACTTTTCTATACATAGCGGAAATCCCAGACTTTTCTCCTACATGATGCAACTGTCTAAGTTGATCCCCAAAGGAGATTTAAGGCTAACTTTTATAGCCATTGTGTCAAGAGTAGCAACAGTGCTACTCTTCATGACGAGAGGATCACCCTGTGTCCGTCTTTAGGGCTCACGCAGAATGTTCAGATTCAGACAACTTTATTGATCCCAGAAGGGCAATTCATTTGCAGCTTACCCAGTACATACACACAACGTAAAAAACTCACAGACAAGGTAGTTATGTGTCAGAGGCAACAGATCAACATACATGGGGTCAATTCAAGGAAACAACGAGCAGCAGTAATTCAAATTTTGTTGTAGTTCATATAGATAACCGAGTTTAAAAGAAGGTAACAGTCATTTAAAATGACTACTGTCGGCGTTTAATGGACAGATAGCGGAAGGAATGAATGACTTAGTAGAGCGGTTTGTTCTCCTAAGGGGCATCTTATAACGCCGCTCTGAGGCCATTACAGTGGATTCACTGGACATGAGTGTTGTGACAAGACTGCACCACATACATCTGTGCCTAGACTAAGCAATGCCATACACTGAGCAGAATATGTGCATACCCGTCGACATATTCCACTATCAACCCCAAATGACAATCTGACCTGAGCCTTTGCAAGGCGTCTGGAATAAAGTTGTCCACGCAGTTTAGAATTGGCTGACATTTTATTCTTGTGATTCATACCATGAATCGTGTTTATTTTTAATCTTTTAAGAATTAATATCGGCAGACGTTTAAGGTGAAAATCATCCACCCTTTCATATAGGGTATATTCATCACGTGTGCACCTTCCCATAGATTAAATTGTGTGTACAATACCCCATTAGCAAATACTAGAATTGGCTGTGTTCTTTATTCTTTATTTAATAGATTTTTGAGAAGTGTTTATTTTATTGTATGTGTTTTTCTCATTAACAGATCACTTCTCATATCAACTCAAGTGTACCTAGAAGTCGCTACTTGTTTGTATTTTCCCAAAGCAGTGAGTCACATTTCTTTTAAGCGGTGCATTTCAGGGCTACCAGGAACTAAGGATCAGGTTTGATTAAAGGCTTTGTCAACAACATGTTTTTCTCCCAAGGCATTTTGATCGTTTGTGAGTTCTTTGTAAGCACCTAAGATGGCAGATCAGTTTTACGATTGTAAAAAAAATGAACCAAAAAAACTTCCAGAGAACATTGATTCATTAGGTTTGAATTAATTCAAGGTTTGGTTACACTTAATACAGTTAAGTATGATATAATTGCATAGGTTCAATACCCATGGCCGGCCTATGGGCTTTAAGGTCACATCTGACCGCCACCATTTTGGAAGCATAGGAGCATTGGAATGTTAGTTATTGTGTTGGTAGTCATGTTTTCTTGGTAATTGTTTAATGATTTGTCATTATGGGGATTATGTGTTTGAAACTGCCACAGCATTTCTCATGCGAGATGTGGCAAAACATACTTTTAATTAGTCTAGGAGGTTAGGGTATATTTACGTTGTTTTATAATTTTACAGTACTACAACTCCACAGTCCTCTCATATGGGGGATTTGTCACAACAATAAATCCCATTATGCATTCTGATGTACAAGCACTATTATTGTAAATAAAGTTTTCACACGATTTGACTATATAGTTTCAAATGTTAAGGTTGAGTATGATCAGTTGCTCCTCATTTAATGTGTTTCTAAATACCTCCAAGTCCTCTAGGCGCATCCTTCCCTTTAAGGGGAAGGATGGAACAGCACACACTATTAATTCACCTACAGATTAGTTAGAAGATTGGATTGCATATTTATATTTGACACACATTATCTGTCATTAAAGGGAAGCATAGTAGTTAATAGGTTATTCTCATTTGTCTATTTGTCTATTGCTTTGCTTGTCGTAAACTAAAGCAAACAATGTATCAAACTCTGTCCAAGCTGAAAACTCCCACCGCATTCTCAAAACTACAGCCACATTCTCTGAGCCTCTGAGACTTTGCATTGAATGTTGCTGAAAGCCTATTTACTCTATTCTCAATTTCTCATTTAAAAAAAATAAATGTTTAAGGCAGTTTCATACATTTCAACTTGAGTATATTTATGATGACTGCTACTTTTCCACATGTATTAATTCAAATAAATGTGTTCACATGATTCACTGAACTTAATGCATGTAGCCCTGAACCCGTATCACCAACGCATTCCATCACGGCAGCAAGAGCAGCAGCAGCAGCTGGAAAGGACATTGACTCGTGGCTATTCTGTTGACATTAGCTGAGAAAATGAATGAGCCTTGTGAATTAAAACTGTTGCTTTTGGAGGTGCATTTGCTTGATAAATGGCACATTTAATGTCCAACAGTAACCATAACGCGCAGTTAATGTGTTCTCTTCTAATACTGAATCGACTCTATCTTCTGCTCTAGCCGTGTTTGCGTAGTCGACATACACAGTACACCATCACAGGGGTCAAAGGTAAGCCAGAGGATGAAGAATAGACAAAATCCAACAAGACTCCTTGAAAATACCTGCTGAATAAAAGTCGGGCGACAAGAAAAACAGCTTATTGAAACTAGGGACACAGAACATGGGACAGTAATTTGCAACAGGGGAAAACCCATGTGTTTGTTTCGTTGGACAAACCATACCATGGTATCGCCTGCCCTTCATTGTCACTGCAGCCCCCCGATTTCAAGGGTCAAACCGATAAGTTGATTTTGTGCGGGCTTTGATGTTGAAGCCTTCGTGTAGATCGGAGCAGTCTGGGGAGCGCTCTGAATTTGGGGAGAAATGGGCCGCGGCCCCGGTTGGAGACGTCTGAGACGGGGGGGTTCATTTGAGCGCCCTGGTATTTAGGCCAGATAATTAAGATGCTCCTCTAACCTGCGTACTCGTGGAGACCTCCAGATGCACGGGGGGGTGTTGTCAGACGAAGTGTGGCAGGCTAACACGCCCGTCAAGCAGCAGCTGTGCGGATGTCTCCTTTTGTCATGGGAACACACACATATACACACGCCATGGTGTTATGTAGGCAATTGACAGCTCATCCTGAGGAATGTAGCTCCACTACAATATGACACAGACACACACTCACACACACACACCATGGACTCTGGAAAGAAAACCCCTGTCCCAACGTGCAAAAGGACTTCCTAGGAAGGCACAACCGCAACGTTAGGAGGTGAATTGTGATAATGACAGATGGAACACTTCCTGGTCTCTTGTTCTGGGGGCAGGTAACCATCTTGGCCAACGTTACCCAAGACATTCGAGGAAGCGAGGTGATGCAACGCACTGTCAGCAGTTTCAGCGGCTGTACTTATGGCACAGCTCTAGATGTTGGGCTCTTATGTGGCACCCATGTTGCACACGTTCTCTGTAAATTCTAAATAACCATGTGCACCATGTTTACATCTGCCTCTTTGCTAATAGTGTGTGTGTTTTCCTGCACCTGTGTATAAATTGGATCTTGGGCTCCACCGTTAGCCTCGTGAGACCATCCTCTCTGCAGATCAGTGCGGCCTCGATCCGGTTGAAAGCCTTTTCCAAAAAATACAAAAATGCTAGGACCAATCAGCGCTCTGGGGGAGGGAGTTTCACTTCATGGTGAACAAAAGTCTGCCGAATTAACAAAACAATGGCGAGTGTAGCATCATTTTTATCCGAAAGACAGTATAACGATGTTTAAAGATGAATAGACATCGTCACACAGAAGGGTTTTCTCAGATTAGAATATCTTTTTGCTTTACTTCAGACCAGATTTGGTAAGAGGAAAGACAGCATGAGTGTCACTGAACCTCGTAAAGCCGCGGCCATATTTGGAAATCAATTTCTGCCCAGCCAAGGCCAGATTGACATTCATTGCGAAACGCAAACGTGGACCTCAAGGCGGTCTCACCAAGCTACCGCCCTGGGTCCTCCGTATCCATCCCACAGCCAACCCCCCGCCATGGCAGACATGACTGATCTGCAGGTCTGTCAGGTACCATCAGCGCAAAGCCGCTGGCATGTGACGCCCCCGGCGGCTTGCCAAAAGCTAATTGACCCTGAGCTGTGCTAATTGCCGAGCGCCAATCCTGTAACAAGGCTTTGAGTGGCAACCCACCGACGCAGATGAAAGCACTCGGCTTTGCCGAGTGTCAAGCTCTTGCGGGTAATCGGTGCGTCTGCTGACCTGTGGGCCCGGAGGGCAGTGCCGGGTCGCAGAGCGGTGTCCCGTCTGGCCACAGGGGAGAGGAGGGGAAGAGACTGGGGAGGGAACCACCCATAGGGGGCTTCCCAGACGACTGTGCCTCTGGGAATTAAAGGTCACCTTATTAGTGCTTGTGGCTAAAAGTAAAAACTAAAACGGTCTCTCTGTCTCTCCCCCTCCCTCCCTCCTTCCCCAACTGTCATTAGTGTGAATAGACCAGTACTCAGATTTAAATTGTATGTGAAATTTCACCTTAGATCTCCTTTGTAGTGTCAGTGGGCGGATTATTGTTTCCACATGTCTGTATTTTTCCTTTCCCGAGTATTTTCTTTTAACTCCAGTAGGTAAATGGAAATGTACACACAGACACACACGGCAATACATCTGACCATTTGAGGACCCCCCCCTTACTTTGGACTCTTTCTGGGACTATTCGTGTGTATCAGCAAGTTGTTCTTCTGCTTCTTAGTGGTGGTAAACAGTGCTGTAGACATAATCCAGTCCCTGGATTGATAGAGAAGACTAGAGGACAAGACAGAAACTCTCTCAGGGGCTTTGCCAGTCCACCAGGATGTTTTACTTGTGCAGATTTAGCCGTCTGACAGCCTTAGCTTAGAGGGGGACGAGTCTGGTTTGGTATTGGCTGTTTCGCGATGGAGAATGGGTTTACAAGACCCACAAACATATGCCTCTGTTTGTTTCACTTCGCTTGTTGCCGCTTCAGTGTGCTCATTTGATTTGAAAAACACTTTTAACATTCTCTGAACAGAGACCAGGAACTAGCTAAATGGTTAGAATAATACAGGCTGAAACCATAATAAATATGTTACTAATATGTTTAAAAGTGATTTATTAGCCAATTTATGTGCGTGCAATCATTTTGTGCACATAAATTCTGACGTTATGTTACTAGCACTGACAAAATTGAAGTGAAGGAACATACTAGTGCTATATAATTGTTTTGTTTTTAGTATTGTCCTTTTTTTTAATATAATGTGCTTTATAGTTCTGCAAAAAATACATACATTTACAAAAAATACAATAATACATTTTATTTTCACAAACAAATGAAATAACCCCCCTTGTATCAAAGTACTTATTAAGTAAAGCTTTTTTGAGCATTGTGTCATTTGCGTGACAGTTACCTACCAGACCTGTTTAACTTCGCCATTATTGCCCATAAAGGTCTGGAATTATGAATGGTCTGCCAGTGGCCAAAAAACCTGCTTCGTATTATCATAAAAGTTGGAGGATAATCCTCTCTTAAGATGTTTTTCTAACCCAATAAATGCTGTGACGGACACACACACACACACACACACACTGGCTCCTACTGCCATGGCAGAGAACCACCCAGCTGGTGTGTATGTAACTGTACTGATAGTGATGGGCCCGTGGAATACTGCCAAATGTTGTTTTAGGTGTTAGGGTTTGTTTGAGAAAACCCGAGACACCCTTTAAGCAGTTGATCTCATAGCATTTTACACTTACTAGATGACTTTGCGAATTAAGTCCACTATAGCTAGTACAAGCAAAATGAGAAATGTGCACCAATTCATGATGACCAGTCCTTATTGAATTTGCATAAATTCTACCTTTTTGTGTCCTTTCTTCATTTGTTCATTTCTTCCTTTTCATGAAATGCCTAAATCCCAGTGTTTCTTCTGTAACTAATAAAGTGTGGCAAAACTACAACACTGGCTTGAACCCTTGTGTTTTTTTTCATTTTTTTTTTCATTTCCAAAGACAACAGGATAGTAACAGCACAATGTTTCAGGGGGTGTCATTAAATCCATTCCTCCAGGATCGGGTTAGATCGCGGGGGGACAAAACAAACGTAGCATGGCTAGCCTGCTGTGTGTTAGCCCGTAGCAGGCTTTATATGAGTGGTGGGAAATGTATTAGCCCTGCCAGCACAGACATGCTAACCTCAGACAAGGCTTTTATCATTGTGGGGGGGAAGTTGAATCGTTCTTTTTATCTAATAAATACAGCATGCTTTTTTTGAGGTAAATAATATGACTGGAAATTAGCAAACAAGGCAAACATTTTAATTTCATGTTGCCTGGAAGAGTCAACGCTTCTGTTAATTTGCTGATGACAGGCCAGTGGTCATATGACGATATTTGATTGAAAAGGGATTATACTTGAACAAATATTTGAATAAAATACTCAAACTGTTGGCAAGTCCACAGAGACTTTTTGAAAGGCACATAGTGATACATAGTACAGGTGAATTGATTGAAGCGTAGCTTACTCATACCTTTGTAGTACAGTCAAATGTGAAATTCAGTATGACTTGACAATGGCAGAAACGTTCTGCATACATAAATGAAAAAATATGCCTTTAAGCTGAATTCCCTCAGCCCAGATCAGTTAACCGCTCTTTACCCTGTCAATCAGATCAGAAATAAGGCACGTCCCGAAGAAAATCAGAAGCTAGTGTTGATGTATCATACTGCCCAAAAACACAACACAAAACTCAGTCTCGGTTGCCAAAGATTTAAAGAACTAACTAAGAAGCCCCGACCAAACCTGAATTTCACCAGCTAGTGGCAGCTTGTGGGGCACGGTGCAAATACTTTGTGCCAAAGATCACATGAATGCACAGAATATTTGGCAAGTTGCAATTCCCCCTGTACGATGTAGCTACATGAACATGTAAACTGTCTGAGTTTTGCAGACATGGCTGCGGGGCAGAGGGAATTACACTGTCACACAGAGGATATGGGGTTGCCGTGATATCCTCTTGGCACATAGTTGAAGAGCATCCAGGTGGAAATCGCTATGCTATGCCAAGAGGGTGGTGGGGGTGGTGGGGATGGTGGTGGTGGGGGACGGAGTGAGGTTGTGTGGTCATGGTCGGTGGTGTGTGTGTGTGTGTGTGTGTGTGTGTTGGGGGGGTTAGGGGGCTGGGTGGTGGTCTCATCTGCATCGAAAAGCATAATCTTTCATGTAAACAATATAGGGATTTACCTGTTGTATCTGTCAAAAGCAGAGGAGGCGGTATGCAAGTGGGCGTGGTAGGAACAAGCAGATGTTCTGGCTTGCTCGTGTGTGTGTGTGTTATGTTCATGCCTGTACCTTTCTGTATTCACGGGTCGTTTAAAAGTTTGGTTCTCGCCCGAATGCTTTGAAGTACTTTGATTGTACAGAGCATAGGTGTGATTGATTTGATTTGAGTTGTGTTATTGCATGTGGTCTCATACAGTGTCACCTTTTCAAGTAGGTTGAATGTGCTTGCGATATTCTGTTCCACTTATTCGCTGGTATTTGTGATCATAGTGTCAACATTTCTGCATAATTTTTACAGTTTCTTGTACCTTTTCAAGTACCTTTCTTGTAGGGCTGGGCGATTATGGAAAAAATAATAATCACGATTATTTTGATTGATATTGAAATCACGATTAATAAACACGATTATTCATTGATTTCAAAAAAAGTGTTTATTGCACCATCAAAACTCAACTTTAAATATAACTTTTAGAAAAACAACCAGTAATAAATGAGTAACAAGTAAAAAAGTAAAAAAAAAAAAAAAATATATATATATATATATATATATATATATATATATATATATATATATATATATATATATATATATATATAAAAATAATAATAAAAATAATAGCTCCCAAGCTGTCGTGCGACAATGTGACGTCACGGGAGCGCCGTAACTATTTATACTCGCGCTGGTGGCCGCAACAGTAGTTGCAGTCTTCTCCTGAACAGAGGTGGCGCCACTGAGGAAAGGCTACCAACTTTGCTATTTCTACGCAGTAGAAGAAGAGATATACTAATACTGGTTCCCGTGTCTTTAATTTCTTACACATCATTAGATATTCAGTTAAGGTTTAGTTCACCGGGATGTCTCTCACTATACAGCATTATGTCTATTACTTTACATTGCTATTATTCTACATCACTGCCACACCTGGTCAGCCATCAACAGTCCAGTGTATGGCAGCAGTTCTCATATGAATAGTGTTTGTAAGCATCCATCTTAATAACTTAATGATTATCTTATATACTTTTATTTTATAACTTACTGCCGCTTTGAGATAGTTTTTCAGCCACATAATTCCACTCGTCTTTGACCACAACAACAGTAGACAGCACTTACGTAAAACCACGGTTTATTAGCGAAAAAATATAGGCCTACACCACACAATAAAATAGAACATATAAAGGAAGAAGCCAAAATAGAACGCTACGGAATGACAGCGCTGCGGTGCTCCTGGGACGCTGCTGATACGTTCTGCGGCGGTCCCGGTGGAAATACTTTCATTGATTAGAGTGGCAGCGATCAGCAGCGGTGACCGCCCCAGTGGAAATGAGCAGGCGCATTAAAATGTGCCTTCGAACTCGTCCGTGTTTCTGTTTCCGCTTTGTCGGATCTCGCCGGCGAGATCTACATCATTTTGACGTCACATTGTCGCGTGACAGCTTGGGAACGGCGAGTATACTGCGGCCTTAATTTGCGCGGCGGCACATTAATCGTTTTTCTTCGATTACAGTGTTTTCATGATCGTGAGAAGCCAAAATCGAAATCGTGATCAAATTTCGATTAATCGCCCAGCCCTACTTTCTTGTTATAGGGAGTTATAATAAATGATAAGATATATTCATAGGATAAATATGTTTAATGTTTATAAAAATGTTTTAGTTGATAATGAAAATTAAAGAGATTGTGGGGATCTCTTTTTTGTTTTTGCCAGGGTTGCCTCAGGGGTCTCTGATCATACCACAAGCAGTATTTCAAAGATAACTCTTAACTGCCAGATATGGTTCAGGTTACCTCATTTGTGCTGAAAGGTATGTTATTATTATATCAAGAGTGCCTGACAGGATTGTATTAATTGTCTGATTTTTTAAGTTATTTGGCAGAAGTGTCAAGAATACCTTTTGATTTTAACACAGACAAGATCAAATAAACATTTCAGATTTTTCAATTCAGTTCATCACTCAAATGTCTTATCTTGAATGTGTTGATTTATTATTCTGTTGAAAGTGGGGAGAAGCAGAGTACAGTACATCGTTGGTCTTACTCAGTACATGGGTAATTTTTTTAATCAAATTCTTGTCTCATCTTTTGCTACTTGGACAGCAGACAAGTTAACTTCATAACTGTAAAGACTGAAGAGTTGCTTCTAGTCTGGTGTCAGTTTCATATGTTGTGATGGGAAAGGTAAGATAGGTAGTTTGTTAAAACAAACCATGTTTGGCAACATCATGTCAGGCACAGGTTGTCATCTAAAAAGCTTAAGGATAAATCTTGGTTATTTGAGGCATGTTTTACCAGGGAACGTCTACAAACAGATTTTCTCACATGTGCCTTTTCTAAATAACATCTGAGACATGCAATTTGTTTTTTCTTAAAGGGTTCAGTAGATTTTTTGCTAGATAGCGCAAAGTTTCAGGTTTCAGCTTGTACTTTCCATTTGAATTATACCTTATCCACTGTCTATAGAAAAACCAAGCCAGACAGTCATTTCATCCCTGGCCATTATATAATAAAATATAATAATTAGGCTAATTATAGTGATTAATTATAGCATTCTGTCTCAGGATTTTTAATACATTTGAAGCATTTCTTTGATATTTTATTTGATAGTCATTTTAGTTATATTATTTATTTACTTGTTTATTTCCTTATATTTATACATTATATTCACTTATCATTTATGTATTTATTCATTTAATCAGCCTGCAAGTAGACTCCCACCAAGTAAGTTTCCCACAGCTGTCTATAGGCGAGGCGCAGACAGCGTCTCTACAAACAAATTAACTTTTCATAATATGACGACATTGTACGCGTTCATGTCAGCAGCTGGATTCGACAGAAAATATAGGCTTCTATTAGCCTTATATAATAAAGGCCTACTATAATGTAGGCTAATACACCATAATTCATATAATACATCCATGAAATCAAACAGTGGCCAAACGGTTATGAGCCCACTGGTTTCCAAGCTATCTGGTCCCGAGCTTGTGCATGTGGCTGTTGTGAATGTCTTTACTTGAGTGAGTCAGATGTAGTGTAGGGCTTGTAGGCAGATTGGCTAAAATCCACAAAAGAATTTCCAACTTGTTTTCACATCTTGCCTGGCAACTTTTGTCGATGTGTTTATGTTGTTGAATATTACATTCAATTTCAATACACCAATAACGATGGTAAATTCATGTCTTCTAAAATAAAAGATATAAGTTGTCACAATCTGGATTCTAACATGCATACGAAATTCAGAGACATACCCATTTAACCCCTTTCCACACTCACACATTGGCTATATATGTCTCTTGTCCATGTAGTATTAATCAGTTACATTGAAACAACGGGTTACCTTTTGTACGCATGGACACATTTTATATTTTTGACATTGTTAACGACAAAAAAGCCATATGATTACAGAAGTCGACATTTATCTCTACCTTATAGTGTTATAATAGAATATTGTAAATTAGATTTCATATATTTAATATATAGAGTTTTAAGTGTCAACATTTTGCCAGATAGGCTACGCTGCCATACTGACCATGGGCTTCACGTATGTTTTCAAAAGATGCTTTCTATTGCGTATAGGCTACTTAAACTAAGGAGAATAAACATATTATTGACAAAACTGATTTGAGCTAGAATCCATCACACTCATTATTGAAGGGGGGGGGGGAGTTAACTATCACATCTATGACATGTGCAATAAGTAGGCTAAGCAGTTGTCTTAAGTCAACCCAAGACAACATGTTTCTCCATTGGTAACTTTTGTGATGAATAAGCAAATACTCTGTTACCTTTAATATTCTCTGTGGGTGCAGGTGCTTACGACACGGCTGAGACTCATTTTTCACCCAATGACTAACCTGATCGAATCCAGTTAAAATCAACACCAGCTTATGTTTTTTAAGAAGGGGTTATAGTGTTTAAGTAGTCTACACATGATTACAAGGCATACACTGCATAAAGCGCCCCTTAAAAACATAATGTGAGGCCCATGGTCAGTATGGCAGCGTAGCCTATCTGGCCAAATGTTGACACACTAAACAATATAAGGCAGAGTTTAAAGTTGACTTCTATAATCATATGGCTTTCGTGTCGTTTAAGATGTTTCTCGATATGGTCTTTTATTTTTATTAAACAGGCTATCGCAGTATTAAGACTGTAAAACGTGTCCCATGCATACAAAGGTAACCAGTTGTTACAAGCCTACCCAAGCCAAAAGGTTTCCAGGGTGGTGACGTAACTGATGAGTACTACACAGCCAAGAGAGTGGGAGTGTGTAAAGGGGTTAAATGGGTATGTTGATAAATGTCAGGGAGTGAATATTATAGTGTAAACATGCACAGCTCGTTTTAGGTCTCTCATTAGATCCAACATGAAATACGTCTCCTCGTGAAGCATTAGTTAGTAATTGGTATCATTATTTTCTATTACCCTGGTTAATATGTAAGCCTAATCAGGGTATCTGCGGATCCTTATAAGTTTTAAATTGTCTTAAATTAATGTTCCTAAATTTAAGGCCTTATAATGTCTTAAATTGTCTTAAATCCAGTTTTCAAAGTTCTTAAAAAAAACAGGCTGTTCGCCTGCTGCATTGTGTTTTTGCTATGTTGTGTTGGCGCTGTGCTTGTGTGGCGGAGGTGAAGCAAGGAAGGTGATTGGATGGAACACCAGCATCTTCCCAGTGTTCTATCTCTGGGCAACTTTTAGTAACATATTTTGGCGCCACATACATCACATCAGCTTCCGCTCTCCATCCACATTGTCGTTCGTTCGTTTGCTAGCTGCTACCTAACATATTGTTTTAAGTAAGTGTATTTAAGTGTTTTAATATGGGAAAGTGTACATTTAATGAGACTTGGTTGGAGAACAGCAAGTATGACTGGTTGAAACCAGTTAAAGAAAATCCCTCTGAAGCGCGCTGCATACTGTGTAAGAGTTTTTAAACTAGGCACAATGGGCATAAAAGCACTGGAGTCACATATGAAGATAACTTAACTGTTAAGTAATTCATGTCCTTTTACTATGTTTACTGTCCATTGATAGCTTCAGGTATATTAATCAAGTGATTATATTGGTTGGAATGCAGTTTTTTCACTTTTTGCGCATAATTTTCTTGTTGTGAAATTGGTCTTGAATTGCATTCCAAGTGGCATTAAAAAAGTCTTAAAAAGTCTTCAATTTGACTTCCTGAAACTGCAGATACCCTGCTAATGCAATTGATGTAGGCCTATTAAAAGATCTACTCAAATCTATCGTGTGAGTTTCATTTGTTAAATATGGCATAGTCATATGTCAGGTATTAGTAAGTGAAATTAATGTTTCTAGTTTACTGTACTGTATGAGACAATTTTGCTTTTAGACCGCTCCCACCTAATTTCTGACCAATCGGGGCGTCTCTTCTCTGTTTGGTTCGGGGAATCCATCTTGCCTGTCAATCACATAGCTAAGCTCCACCACAGGTGCGTGAATGCAGCACTTCTCAACGGGCAGAGAAACTTAAGAGAGGGAGGGAGCGTTTTTTGGGGTGTTTATTTTCAAAATCTTACTCTCTTCTGCTCTCTTTCCAACCCTCAAATCTTGCCTACAACAGCCTGTAAATCCCTAAATAATTGTATTTGGTTATAATGCATGTGAATTTCTTTTCAAAATTCACAATTTTTTGACAGAGAATTTGAGTCGACTCAAGGCGATGGAACAATTCAACTATTCATATTTTAGGGTACAGCCTCACACTATTGCTTGCCTCTTTCTAGGAAACACTTCACCCTCCACACATTGTGTTTTTGTGGAAAACCCTTCAGACTTATTAGATAGTATGCAAAACATCCATCTTCTATTTCACAAGATATTTCCCACATCTTATGGAGAGGAAATTACGATGACCTGTTAAATCACCAACACTTTCCTCAACCCAATATTTCATACCTTCCCCATAACCTTAAAACACCCTTGGGAATCTGTCACCACTGGGCCTTTTAGGAACCTTTACTTTTCAGTGGCGGCATTTCCCCTCCCTACTTCCTGCCACAGTCTCCCTATGTTTCCCACACTGACCGCCTTGCCGTGGAGCTGGACAGTGAGGGTGGCCTCCTCCTCAAGTGAGTCTTCCTTCCGACAACACGGCCACGTCTGTCGTCACCATGTCGGCGATCATCTATCATCTTTCTTGAGTGGATCCCACACACCCGCACCGTGCGATCCTCAGTGTTTGTAGTGCCTGACGGGCCGGGTGCTGGGTTCACCTACGCCCGGCTCCACTTGCACTCTAAACGTGCCTGATGACAGATGCGTTCCCTGGGCAGTCTGGGCCACATGAGACGCCCGGCTTCCTCTTCTTCTCATTCTCTTTCAGATCTACATTCACTTCCACCCCCGATGTGTTAAAGTTGGCAGTCAAAGAAGAAAGTCAGAGATAATTGGAGGTTGTCGAATGCATTCAGCTCAACACTTCCCAACCAGTGGATTCGCTAGACGGAGCTATGCCATCACTTTCACACAGTGTATCAGTATCAGGGCCTTTTGAAACGGCACGGAAAATCATCATACATGCCATTTATATGTACCCATATATGTATTTTTTGTACATATTTAATCATCTGGGAACTGTTTGATTCTTTTGTTTCCACTGCATGGTGTCAGTTGTGTTCCACGCCCGTTCCACTCCGGTGTCCCCGTCTGTCCCTGTCTGGCGGGTCTCCTCTTCCACCATGTCCTTTCCTGAGGGCCAGCTCCCCTGAACCCAGACAACAGATCCATTTGTTCTGCCAAGGCCGGGAATGCACTCAGCCGTCACTGGCTGTGGTTTCACCAGCCACACTGGATGCCAAACCTGCGCACCCGACTCTTATGCCAGCTCGCTTGCTCTCTCTCTCTCTCTCTCTCTCTCTCTCTCTCTCTCTCTCTCTCTCTCTCTCTCTCTCTCTCTCTCTCTCTCCTGCTTTGTTTGCCTGTCTGGTTCTGGAAAAAAAAAAGCTGGCGTCAAGGTCACTGGGATGACCCAGTCTGGGCCGAGATAATACTGGCCTAGACTGGGAACCAATCGTTTCCATGTAAATGAACGCATGCGTAAGCAATACATTTTCCAAATACAGATCATATTTGCCTTTTGAAAGGTTTGAGGATTTTCCAAATGGTTTCATGGTTAGATCATTGCAGTAGTATCACTTTGTAGTGTCTTTTATGAATGAGTACATTTGTACATTAACAGTATACAGTATATTCAGTTGTTATAACATTTGAATATTTTTAAAATACTATTAATAATATTATTTGTGTTCACCTTATAGTCATAGTAATTAATGTTTCCACTTTTTGCCACAGAATTTACGCATGTGCAATAGGGCATGCTCAGTTGTTAAAGAGTGCTCTTCCAAATGAGGCTTGCAAGCGCCCAGACGGGTAATGAATACGCCGTTTGGGCTCTTTTGCATTGAGGCCACCACTGCTCATTGGAGACAAATAGGCCATGGGCTCGACCTGGACGCCTCATTGCTCAACACTCCTCCGTCGATGTTGTTGTGCGAGATGGAAGAGTGAGTGTATGTAAACACTGCAGAGGGCACTAGCACAGTTCACAGTGCAGAACCAATAAGGGGCCTTTCAGATCACACTCGATGGACATGAGAGTACATAGGCTGCCACGACCAATTGCTTAGTAGTAGACATCCGGTTGTTACTGTCCCAGTGTTTGCTCTCGGGGAAGAGGCGGAGGAGCACAAACTAATGCAACAACAGAACTGGGCCTGTCGAAAATAATTTAAAGTGATTAAGACCGTGATATGTCTGTTTTTTGGATGATGGGTTGCGATGTCAAAGGGACTACGGCACTATGGCTAAGCTTTCCGGTGGTTCCGAATGTACTTAGACATAACAGAGTTAAGTTTATGAGGAGGTGCCAGTTGTTGGGGAGTAAATACATCTTCTCCCAAGATCCAATCAATCAGGCTTTGTTATTAATTTAACTAACGTCATTCTCCTATCTAAACCGTCCACAGCGCCCTGAAATAAAAACTAAGAACACACGTTTGTTGTTGGTCGATTAGTATTAGTCTTCCTTGGTCCCATCAGCTTGGTAAACAGGAGTCGGAGAAAGTGGGCAGGAGGGCAGAGGCAAGCAGGGCTTTCCCAGCGGAGTAGTGAGCATGAAGAAAGGGGAGTAATCTTCTCTGTCTGGTACATTACCCCTGAATGAGCCCTGCGAGAGTTAGGGGACTCGTAGAGGATGTACTCTGGCCCCGTTACACAAAGGGAGGGCACGGCAAGTCACTCTGTTGCACTTAAAGCCACAGGTCCTGCCCCCGTTCCCCTGTCACGACAACCTTGCTTTCTTTTTGGTTAATTTACTTCCATTTATGAGTAAGTAAGCACAGTTCCCCTTGCGTGTTCATCCCAGCTAAATTGTATATGTTGCAAGATGGGGTTGCTTGGGTGGTGGTGCTTAAAATGTCATGTTTCCCATGTGTTGTGTTAAGCATTCAGGCTTCCTGAATGTCTAGCTGAAATATTTAATGTGGGTGTGTTTTACCTGGGTCTCTTAAGTCTCAACACAGGTGCCTAATTCTCATTTAATGCATTCTCTTCCTGCATTCCTCCGCCTAACCTACCACTGACCCCAAGTCTCCTTAAATGTTTTAATAAACATGTTGTACCACTTTCCAAATTACTCCCACCCCTATCGCATGATGCCAACCACGCACAAAGAACAGGGCACATACCTCCCCACTTTAGGAATCAATACGTATTCACACATAAGTTATTCATAAAGGTCGCTACCGTGACTTTTAACGTTGGGTTCGTTCTCCTTTCCCTGAACACCTTTTCCCTCCGTCCGCTTCCTCCCTTGTTCTCGGTGTCAGAGCAAGACTGAGCATCGCCCGCTTCCTTTCCCCTGGCATTATGGTCCATGTCAGTGGGTAAACACACTCCAAACAACTGGCCATTTGATCCCTGCGCCCCCATCTCTCTCCACTTTTAGAACCAAGTGGCGTGCATGTGTGTGTGTGTGTGGGTGGGGGGGGGGGCGGCATGTACGGATGTGTCTAGACTTGTTACACAGCCCCGCTGCCCCCCCCCCCCCCTCAATGACAGCGACCATTCCAATGAATCATGGCGACATCTTAGGAAGGCATATGCTCATCTTTCAAGTGCTCTGCACTGTGTTCATTTTTCCCCCCTGGCCCTTATTGTTGACGACAGTTACTATGTAGGAGATCTGAATATAGACACATACTTTATGTCCGTGACTCCATCTGTGCTGGTGATGTCACCGTCTCTTAATTAAACTATGTTAAGGTCTTCAATAGCAAATGTTCATTACACATGAGCGCGTGTCTTCAACCTTTTGTTTAAGGCGCGTGTGTGACATACACTCAATGATACACATAAAATAAAACATGATGCCTCTTTATTTGTGAGCCGTGGAAGCGTCCTGATGTCATTCTCATTCATTCAGGTCGTTCATTGTTCTCACCCGAGTTGGTCTGCTTACCAGTAGGTTGATCACTGTCCCAGCGTCAAACTGGCCAACTGTCAAATTAATGTCTATTTATGGGTGGAATTAGGACTTTATGGATGAAACTGGTACTCTTGTCAAGTTCACAAGCTGGAAATACAACACATTTGACATTCAAATTTGGCATTTAGGTAGATGAAATGTGCCTTGTAGTTGTGCATGCAGGCATTTTAGGATACTTGGTTCAACAATTCAATACAATTGAAAGTCAGACACTCAGTGCAGACACCATTGTGTGGGACTTGGCAGACACCCCCTGTAGCGTCTTTTGAAAAAGCCTACCTTGTTTGCCCCTTGAGCTATTTTTACTCTGTCTCGCTGCCTGGACTCGCCAGCCTGTGAAAATACTACTCAATAACCTCAGCCATCTTTCTCTGTCCTATCTCATAAGCTGTCATGACATCACTAACAGCGAGTATCCACAACAGACGATGGTAAACAAGCCTTGTCCTAATGAGCATCAACACACCTGCTTTGCAGCACATTCATCATCACTGGGTCCACGGGATTGGCTCTTCAAACTGAATCAGTTGTGCCCCCGGGGTCTTCACCTGAACAATAATCATACAAACAATTACCTCACTTAATGGATTTGAATGTTTTCTCTTGTATTCAGTGCGGGCTAAATTGTCCTTACAACCGCAGACAAAGTGTTTGGTGTAGGTGTTGGAAAATTCACATTCCTCAACGAGTCGTTGATAAGTCATTCGGCCCCAACAAGTCGGTCATAAATCATGTTTAAATATATGATGTCAATATATTATTAGTAATATATTTACACCATATATTTAATTACACCATTATTTATGTTATTACTTGACTACTTAACAAAGCCAACATGCCGATGCCATATGTAAAGGAAACCGAGTGAGTGCACCTTTACTGCTTCGCTGGGATTTTAAGTGATTTGAGCCAGATGCTGTCGATCAGCTGCACTCGATTAGTTCACCGTTGGGGAAGAGCCACCAACTCCAAGAGCACAACCTTTGGCAGTTGGTTCTAGGGTGTTCTGTGTTTGGGTTGACTCCATGACAAGGACAGAAAATAAAATATTGGCAACAAACTCTGAGAAGCACTTGTTGGTGTCGGTCATGAATCTGGAACAGGTTAAAAGGCAAGTTCCAAACAATTTGAAGTTTATCATTCTAACGTAAGAAAGAGAGAAAGAAAGAGGGGGAGAAAAAGAGAGGGTGAAAAAAAAGTGAACAGATGGGAAACATTCAAGTTCTAGGACATGGTGAGGACCAGGCAATTTGTCTGGTCCTGATGGTCAATACAGATAAAACCATGACATTGAAAGCTGGTGGTACTTTTCCAAGTCACTGTACCACATTTATGAAACTGCATTCTGAAATGTAGTTTTAGGGCATTCTCGAACACCAGTCCATGTGAGTAATGCAGTCCTTCATTCAAGCAATATCTCCCATACGAGTGCCATAGTACTGTAACGTCAGCATGCCTTGTGATTTGACTTGTGATCTGTGTGTACCAATTCATGGGAACTTGGAAGTGACCTATGTGTAGCCTGCAAATGGACACACTACTAAATATCGGCACTCGTGGAATGTCTCTTGTCCAATCAAATTACTCGGCCTATATTCCCTTATGCCATGAAAGAAATGTGGGCTGATGGTATGGCTTATTTATGTCTCCAAGCATAAGGGACCAACCATGTTGAAGGGGGTGAAAATGCAAAATGGTCACATTGACCTCTGTATTATGCATACAAAATGACTAGGACTAATAATCTAGTCATTTATGCAACTTAATTCTCCAAAAAGAAGGTTCCATTTGATCAGTCAATCTGCATCTCTGCACAATTTGTTACCTCATGCACACAGTACATTTTGTGACTCTCACAGCCTGATCGCTGGCCCTCAGGTTTAACAAATGATTCACCGTTTCTAAACCGGATTTCTTTTTTGTTCTCAAGTGACGGACTCTGCGAGGAAATGACCAGAAGCCCAACTATGTCTAGGGATGTGAGTAAGCACCCCTTAAAAAGACCTAATGGCAGCGTGCGTACGTGTTTTAAGGTCTCTGATGTGATGTGACAAGATCAACCCTGCATGGGTGAGCTGGGATTGTGTTCCGGAGAACAAGGAGTCTGCCTAATGTCCGCGCCCTCAGGACTCGTCAGACACTGTGGCTTAGTCGCGGTGCTGACATCCTCCCAGAACAGCGTGTTACCCACAGTGTTTCCCCCGCATGCGTCCAGCAGTGGCGCAGCGGTGCCGCTGGATTACTAGCGCCACTGCAATCAGCCATGCAGTTTTCTTTTTTTTTTTTAGAATTAGAATTAGAAATGATGTTGGGCACCCCAAATACTACTTTAAAAAAGACAAAAAAACATGTATATCATAGGTGCCCCCTACTGCACTCAACTCAATTGTTACATTGTCATTATTGTCATTAGAAAAATACTGACCACAAAATAGTGTTCTGCTATAGAGGAATAAAAAACGCATGATGATACTGTAGGTGGCATTAGCTCATGAATGGCTTTAGATTGAATGTACGAAGCATAAAGAGAAAAAGTAACAAGTGACTTAATAAGAGAAAGTAGCCCACATATTTGATTGTGTAGAACAGAAGCAACAGTATTATGAAACCCAGACGATGGGATGGCTACAAATTGAAAGCTGTATTTGTGATAACATTAATGCCATGCGCTCGAATGCTATTTCTTATGTGGTTATATTGTTGTTATATTGTTGTACCATTATGTTATGTTATATTGTTATACCATTATGTTATGTTATATTATGTTATATTGTTATACCATTATGTTATGTTATATTGTTATACCATTATGTTATATTGTAATGTTATGTTGTTATCCCATTATGTTATATTGTTGCGTTATATTGTTATACCATTGTATAAGACCATTTCTTTTGGAATGCACCAGGGCCCTACTGGAATCAGTGATCACACTAGCTCATGCACACACACATCCGCACTATGCACGTGCACATCAGCACCGTTTCAGGCGTTTACTGTCTGGAAATGAATCTAATGGTTCTGGCGACTTGAAAAGCAGACGTGTCACAGCCCCCCCGGAGGCTGGCTGCACTAACTCTGCTCTCTAAGGATGTGGACATGAGGGTGGCAAGGCGGCAGTGGACATTCTGTTGTCGTTTTAGAGTTTAGTTTAGTTTGTAGCTTAAAGTCTAAAGAGCATTTTCGTTGTGCCATTTGTTTTTCCAATATCCAAACCCCTTCTTTTTTTCTATCGCGGTTGTTGTCCATCATAGAAAATTGGGGCTTTCCGGTATACAGCTAAACAAAAAAAATAATGATTGTTTGTCCTTTATTCTGCGGTAATCCTAGACTGTCTCCAATTTTCACCCGTGGAAACGAACTGCCAGTCATTTACAATGGAGAGGATGGTCTTTCACCTCGTACAATTACGGATGGAAATGGTATACATCCGTATAATGGCAGGTTTAACGGAACGGGTTATCTGTAATAACCTGTTGTAATTGAGGCCTTTTGAAGTACTGCGTGGGTGCTGAGGGCCACCATTGTTTACTTGACATGCACACCTCCAGGTAGTTCTCACACCTTCGCGGGTCGTGCTTCATCACAAAGCCGCATATTGAGCCTCATTCACTTTAGTGCAGTGTATATGAATGTAAAAACAAGGCATGCTGTAATTCAAAAGTATTTCCAATGCGGTCTAAATGGCCTGAACTTGTAGACAGATCAAAAAACAGAGGTTTCAGGAGAGCCACATGAAGAGGGGGAGAAGCCAGGCAGACGAAGAGAACCAACGGTCCTTTGAGCACATAAGCAAGCTACTGCCAAGTTTGGAAATAGTCCAGCTTCAGAAACAACTTGCTAAAGCTTACTTCAGCACACTCAGCAAACATCTCCATACAGCCCTTTGATTTAAACTTGATTTAGTAATTTATTTTAATTTGACTAGGAGCCAAAACTTACTAATTTACTCCCTGCAGCAAAGTCTGCACTTGGAGGTAATTGGCGGATAACAGTGGGCCCGGGCTTTTCTCAGAGATCTCACCTCCCTGCCGCTGGTTATGGTTTATCGAGATGTCACAAACAGACATTATATTGTAACCATCAGCTGTACTTTATAGTGCTTGGGGTGTACTGTACATCTATAGTTAAGCGTTTTAGGCGAGGACTAAGCTGGGTATGAAGGTTGGGTCTGGCACTCCAGAATGGATTTGGTCAGAAACATGTTTATGTGGATTTTCTAAATCATATCACAGACAAGTCATTTGTTTCTTTTCATTTGTGTTACACATTAAGGATGTTTGTTTAAGCAGGTTCATGAGGCCCAGGGGACTGGCGATAATGATTTTCTCTTCCCGACATTGCTTTGACAGTCAGTGACTGTTTGTGTTTCTGGCGGGAATTCTCAATGATGTGATAGTGTAATGATCTCTTTCTGTTGGACATTTGTTTGACTCGGCCATTCATTAATGTAGAGGAATACAAACACCATTAACTGCATACATTTCTCTCTGTCATGACTAAGGGCAGCAGTGCTTGGCTGCCATTGATTTGTTCAATGTTGACTCATGAGGAGCTGTCCGAATCGCACTGAAGCAAAGCTGCTACTTCTAGGATATCTCAATGGATTTGAGACTCAGTTAAGTCTTTTTGTAAAAGCTCTCGCAATTACGCATTAGGGAAGGAAAAGGTGTGTGTGTGTGTGTGTGTGTGTGTGTGTGTGTGTGTGTGTGTGTGTGTGTGTGTGTGTGTGTGTGTGTGTGTGTGTGTGTGTGTGTGTGTGTGTGTGTGTGTACGTTATTGCTATAATGCAAACAACAGAGATGTTTGGGTGTTACGTGTGTGACTTTTTAGTGTCAGCCATGTGTAGTTTCACGCCTTGAGTAGACAAAAACTAGTTTAAGTGTGTTATTTGAAAAGTGACACATCTCCTTCCTCGCCACACAATGTTCCCAGCCCACCTCATTAGGTGGTAGTGGGCTACAGCTGGCCATTTGAATGTCCCATCCCTCGGAGACCACTTTAGCAGCCCTGTGTCAGCTCAGCACTTCATAAGGCGCGGTGGTATGCAGTACTCGTGTTTATGTTTCAGTCATTTCCCCGTTGCCGCGTCTTCCGATGCGCGTAAGATGCAGAACTTTGTAGCATGCTAGATCTTGCCTCCTAAACTTGCATTTCTCGAGCTCCAAAAATGAGTAGGAGCTTTACGATTGCTGGCACGCGATGAAATTAGTTTGAATTAAAATCTTCAAGGTGATGAACAAATGCCTCCTGCTTGGTGTCAATGAACATATTAATCATTGTTCATCATTAATCACCTTGAGCTGTGTCAATTTGTTCCACCTTTAACACAGTCCTTGTTTCAAACTCCCAAACAGATCTCAAATAAAGCATGTAAGCTGTTAAGCACCTTATTCATTTGAGAAATCTTTGTTTCTGTTTTTTTGTTACTGGTTTTAAATTGTATTATTATATAGGTTTTTTTTAAATAGTTTTTATCATTCCGTTTTGATTTCTTAAAGTCAAATTGTCTGTTTTTTTATGCATTTTTACATTTTCACATAATAACATAATAAACATGCATTTCTGTTCCGGTATCAAACTAGAATAGTATAAAGCCAACTCTAGTTTCCCGCTATTATATAAAATGTGACGCATCTTATTCTGGCCTCATATCATTCACACCCATCCCTATTAGGTGGTAGAGGTCCAGCTGGCCGTTTGAATGTTACGAATGGCCATTTATAATTTTATCTAATCATCCATTGGTGATAGAAAATCATCAACACTCATCAACCATTTTCACCCCAGACATTTGTTCAGGTCGATTTTATAAGACATTCATTAATAATATGGAGATGGTCACTTGTAATTGGCCTGTTAAAGTTTTAGGTGAAAGATGATTTCGGGTTATCGACTGAATTTTCATTTTAGTGTTGTTTCCCATATAAAAAAGGTGGTTAAAAGGCGAGCCTTTGAAAACATGGTTTCCATAATGCCATCTCTTTTGCCAAATAAAGTGCGGCGTTACAACAAGTCCTCACGACCATTCAACCACTGCCCTCTGTCACTTTTTTGTACATGATGAACTTTCAGGTTTTGGCACTCATTTGGGTGGTGGCTGTGCTCCATGACTCATATGGCGCCCAGTGTCTGAAAGTTTCGTCAAACGTCTGGCACATGGTGTGTGTCATTGTCGCCGGTGACGCTGGTGACAGTAGGTTCCAAAGTGGCTGCTGGTTGGTTGTGTAGACGATGAGCCACAGGTAATAACCAATCAACAAACTTTGAAAAAACAGCATGACCAGCCTTGTTACAAAACAGTTTTTTGGTCGCTAGGACCGCTCTCGGAGTACCTCGTACTTGCGTCACTATACCGTGGGAACGTCATTGTTTTTGGCAGGTTATTCATATTTCTAAACCGGAAGAAAGTGTTTTCGCTAATTAGGAAGGCAATCTGGTCTTTTAATGTTTGTTAACATTAGTGGACAACTCTTTCTCTCTCACTGTTATAGAAGGAGCAGTGGCAAGATGCCTCACGCTCCATGGCTCATATCTGCGTCAGCTCGCTTATTGGTCATGACGAAGGCAGCTGAAATGAACATTGCTCAGTAGTAGTGGTGTGACACTAGGTGCTGTAGGTCTGTCCGAGCCAACCTGCAAAGCTCTCCATTGTCTTTTTATTTTTGTTCCACAAGGAGTGTGCATGTTTAAACCCAGAGTAGGGGTCACAGGCGGCTGGGGAGTGGGTTTGATTCATGCATGGCTGCAGCCACAGTCAAATGATTCAGCAGATGTCCACCGCCCCTGTGTGTGCGTGTGTGTTGCCTCTGCAGTAAGTCAGGTAATGATGCAATACAATATACTCTGCAATCTGATACCCAGGCTACACTCTGCGGCAACTAAAACCCAAAAATAAAGAGCCATTTCGACACTTAATCACCATAATCACATACGTTCTGTCAAGATCGGGACTAATTGGGATTGACACATTGAAGTATAAATCGCCATCTGCAAGGGTGTGAAGATGCTTTTGCAAATGTGTAGGGTCATCAGTCACCATTTTTATTTTGTCGTTAATAACCTCTGTTGGAGTTAAATGCTACCAAATGTGTAGAAAATATATATAAAATATATAACATACGGGTGATGGAGCACAAACGTCGTTCTGTTTTGTACAGGTGGTGTAAAAGCAACGCCACGCCACATCACTGCTATACTTTCCCACCGGGACCACCCACACTAAAAATGTATGCACTCACGGTAATGTAAGACACTCTGGATACAAGTGCCACCAAATGGCATATATATATATATATTACATATTATTATTATCAATCTTTTGTTTTGTTTTTTTGTCGTTTACGTTAGTCTATATCTTTATCTCCTATCCTATTCCGTTTTGTCCTTCTGATGATAACGCACAAACGGGAGACGAGGAGGAGAGCTGTGCCCGCGGCATGGAAGTGTGGCCGACCTTTACAGTCTTTAGTGCAGGCTGAGAGTGTGCCTCTCTGTGTGGGGCGAGCCAGCCGGCAGACTGATGGAGGTACAGAGGGGAAGGACAGCGCTCCAACAGCGGGAACCCAGACAGGCGGAGAGGGAGGGGAGGGAGGGGGGAGCGGGGGGGCGGGTCAGGTGGCGTGACTTTTTACTCCGTGGCTCACTGACCTTGACAATGGAGCCACAGCCAGCGACTGAGATAGTCTCGCTCGCTCTCTCTCGCGCTCTCGCTCTCTCTCTCTCTGTCGCTCTTGCTCTGTCTGTCGCTCTCTCTCTTCCTCTCTCTGTCTCTCGCTCTCTCTCTTTCTCTTGCTTGCTCTCGCACTCTCTATTTGTCTTTC
Source organism: Merluccius polli (assembly GCA_030340625.1). Classification (NCBI taxonomy): domain Eukaryota; kingdom Metazoa; phylum Chordata; class Actinopteri; order Gadiformes; family Merlucciidae; genus Merluccius; species Merluccius polli. Next base: position 156,141 of record JAOPHQ010002582.1, read on the forward strand.
TCTGTGTCTCTCTCTCTTGCTTGTTCTCTCTCACTTGCGCTCTCTCTCTCTGTCTGTCTCTCTCATCCTCACTCTCTCTCATCATCACTGTCTGCATGTCCCACAAGTCTAGCCTGCTGGCTGTGGCAGCCAAATAGCACCATCGCTTCTCATCTCTCTCTGTATCTCTCTTTCTCTGTATCTCTGTCTATGTGTCTGTGTGTGTGTCTCTCTCTCTGTGTCTCTGTCTCTAGCTCTCTGTCTCTTTCTCTCTCTGTCTGTCTGTCTGTCTGTCTGTCTGTCTGTGTCTGTCTGTCTGTGTCGCTGTCTCTCTGCGGCTCACCAACCCCCTCCCCCCTTCCTCTTACCTCACGTCTGCTCTTTTTCCAGACAAGCGGGTTTAAAAAGTCAACTACGTATTGAGCCGTCTAGACTGAAGCCGGTCAGCAGCAGCAACCCCCCCACACACCCCAATCCCCACACACACACACACGCACACACACACACACAAGCCCCTGCCTCCCTCTTGCGAGTCGCTGGGCTACAGTGGCAAAACAAAAAAAAAATGGATGAAGAGCAGGTGACCTTACTTCCCCAATTCCAGATAAACATATCGATCACCTGGTTATATGAGCTCATAACAGATTTTACATTCATCCGAATAAGACCAGCCATGCTAAATGTCAAATATATTATATTATATGGTTTGGTACCCTGTGTGCATACACTCACAGCATGGGTAGTCCCAGTGGGGACATAACCCCTGACTCATGTTAATGCCATGTTAGACAGGATCAATGTTAATATACAATGTAGAATCAATAGTAATAATTTGTAATTCATCTGCACTCTCTTTCCTGGCATCTAGACCGCATATGGCTGAATGTGCCGTAATCGCATGGTTGCATTGCACAGTTCTGATATTCTGGTAGGTACTGAAGTACAGCCAACATCTTAGGTCAGTGCCATTCATTTGTTTCTTCGTGAGGTGTTAGCTTTCTAATTGAGGGCAAGTACTTGACAGAATGAACAGAAGCCCCATTGGCAGAATCAACTTCCCACGCTCCGCAGTGCTTTGCTGCCTATCATCGTGTAATTCAATCGCATAATGTCATGACTAATGAATTAGCATTTGACATTAGACATTAGATAGCCATTTTGACCCTATCATAGTGATTGCAAAATGTTTGATTAAGTGTTATGCCACGGGTATCCAGTCGTATCTCCTGTGGGTGTAATTAACTCAAAATGAGCTGTTGACAACCGACCTAAAGTCTGTGGTTTCTGTGCTGCGCTCGTGCAGGTCCTACCTGTAGTCGGTTCCCTGATCAGCCTCACAGTACATTTCCCTGACAGTGCCAGAGACTTGGCTAGCAGTTACACGCTCTTGGGCTGAATGGTTTTGGCTTCTGTGTCGTTACCATATGCACTTCTTGAAAAGGTTTTTGGGAAGGAAGCGAAGGTTTCCACTTGCACCGCCGCCGACCATGCGAGTGCTCGCGCAGACGTCAATCACCAGCTATCACACCAGGGAATGAGGCGGAGATTGTTTGTGTTGTGTGTTGTGTGTTGTGTGCTTGTTCGTGGGAGAGGGAATGGGGTTGTGATCCCCAGGTGGATTAGGAGAATAATTGTATGGCTCAGTGCCCACCTGCTCAGCAGACGTATTGAGCAGGTCAATCCACTACCCATGAGGTTATGAGATATTCTGACTGATAAATGATAATGTATCGCTTATTCCTAAAAGTAATTTTTTTCTTGTGTGTGCGTGTGTCTATCTGTATCTGTGTGTGCATATGTGCAATGACAAAAAGCATGTTTTTTTTAAGGTATCTAGTGCTTGGTCCATCCCACCTTGGGAGGCCCGGGTTGAAACACCAGTCAAGCGGTACATATTGATTACCCTCTTGAGAGTGCACTCTGGACTTTCAAGGCAAAATATGTGATCCTACTTAGAAAGTATTGTTGTTGTTTTCGTCTTTGATGCTTCTCCTCCTTTAACGTCTTTGTCTTCCTCTGCTAACTCGGCCCTGCCTCCCACCTTCAGCTCTGCTCCCTATGCAGCTCTTCCCCAAAGAAGCTCTTTTCAACCTGTCACTCCTGGCCCTGGACCCTCTTGGGGAGGTTAAGGAGCACTGGGGCCAAGGGGGTAGCAGGCAGGTTGTGCTGGGCATCGCCCTCGCCTTTTTTCCCACATAGAGACCGCCTCGAAATGCCACTGAACCCTGACCCCAGTGGGTCCTCGCTTTCCGAATCAGCGGGGAGCGTGATTCAGCCGTCCAGACCCCTTTCAGGGCCCGACTCTTCTCTTGGCAGGGGGAAGGATCCCGCCCTCTCTCATCCCAATTGTGTTCGGTGCCCTCCTCTTTGTGTGGTGGTCAAGCTGGGGTTGGATGGCCGGCTGCTACTAGCCAGGGCCAGACTTCAGAAAAAAACCTATTCAGGGTGCAGTCCGACCCCCTCTGCCCCGTCCCCGGTCTCCACTCCTGATGCACAGTGATCAAACGCTGGGAATTTGGGTTTTTCTTCTCCTCCTAAGGCCATTTTTTTCTTCTGTTGAGAAACCACAGACAATAATCTAAATGGCAAATGATTTTCTCTTTTTTGCTTGGACTTCCTCTGTGGAAATTCAGTTGAAAGTCTCCCATGACACTTTGATCCTCATCTTCATTAAGCTTAAATAAATAGAGCAGTGTGTGTGTGCCACTGGGTTCATCTGTGTCTTTGGTCCCAAATACTGACATTTTGAAATGAATGTTTTTTTGTTTGTTTTTGGGTCACCGCATCACGCTAAAAGGTTTTGGGGCATAGTGGTCTTATGTGGGTGGATGTTGCCCATGTTAGGGTGTCATAACCGTGCCTAGCGAGTCCTTCCGTGTGGACCATGCCTCAGCATTGCCTGAAGTGATTCTCTGATATGATCTCCTGGTAGTGATTAAAAGCAGCCAATAACGATACACATTAAAGATGTTTTTATTGACTATCGTTCTCCATTGAGTACAGTGCCTATGGTCGATGACAGCTTGTCTCGATATAAGTTATTGAACTAAATAAGTGAGTTAAAGTAGAGGAGTTTCCTTTGCCCTCGAGTACAGAAAAACAAAGACCTATTTGTATTGTCTCCTGTGCACCAGCATTTCATCTGCTTTATTTGTCTGCATATCATTTGTCATGTTTTATAGAAAACATTCACACAACACAATCTGAGTTAATTCAGTGGGCCATATGTGGGGAAACTATTTGTTGCACAACTTTGGTCTCATTTAATAGTTCTTGACAATTGACTTCCATGTAACTGCCATGCTAATATTTATAGGCTAAAATGCTATACTTAACTGCCAACTCTGATAATGTAATTAGACAAAAATGCCACAAGTAGATGTGCTGCCTTGCTAGACCATCACATTGCAAACCACGGCTCATTTAATTACAGATGTAAAACTGACACCAATGAGTGTCGATGTGCAGCTTGCACACTTCTGCAGTGATGAAAGCTAACCAAATAGTCCTGCATATTGGATGCAACTCACTTGTGAGTCTGTTGCCGTTTCATATTTTACATTGTATACATTTCCATATTGTGCTTCCCTTGTGCACATAATCATTTTGATTTGGTGGTGGGCAGGGTGGCCCTGTGGTTGGTGCCCCGCGTGCTGTGAGTGTGCTGTAGCCGGGGCCTGCGGCAGGTCTCAAGTTGGACATTATTGTCAGGCCCAGGGAGTGAAAGGAGGGGTGGGAGGGTCCTGTCAGAGGGGGGTCTACGAAGTGGAGGGGGGCTTGTGACAGACCTCCTGGGCTTGTCGGCCCCCTGTGTGGGCTGCCACTGCCCGACGACCCCCTTCCCCAGCCACCAGCAGAAAGGGAAGGCGTTGGATGGAGGGAGGGAGGGAGAGAGGGGAGGGCTCCAGGGGAAAGTGCCTTTGGAACGGGGGAGTGTGGGCAGGCTGCCAGCTCACCCGCTCCAGTCCACATCCAGCCAGATGTTCCTTGTCAGGGTGCTCTTGGCCTGTTTATAAATCGAGTTACTGTAAATCTGTAATAAGGCAAGGCAAACACAGATTTGACCCAGCTGCCCTCCCCCCGCACCCCTATCCCACCCTCATCGCCTCTTTAATGTCCTGCAGGTCAAGCCTTCACGAGGAGGTCACGGCTCAGCCATTGACCCTGCCAATTAATTCCCAATCCCTCTATAAGAGGAGGGATAATTTCCTTCCCCCAGTTGCGTCTGGCGGAGGAGCCTGGTGTCCACCGCAGCATTCATATGGAGACTCTTTTCATTCCTGCATCTGTACTATAACATCAATAACATCATTGAACTAGACACACTGGCCCAGACATATGGCTGTTGAAATTAAACTTGCTCTCTGCGGTCAAATGTTTTCAACAAGTGGTGTTGGGTTTTTTGTTTTTACCACTTTTTTCCACTTAATTTTCACTTAAAAGTGGAAATTGGGGTACCTTATCTAACCCTGAACCCTATATTTATAAAGTAGGAATGGGATTTCTGAACCCTGAATGTTCAAAGTGGGTTTCAACGTGTGTTTCAACAAGCAAATATCTAACGTTGCCACCACTGAATTGACCGGCACAGGTCGGTTCCCGCAGTAACGCCGGTTGCCACTGATGGGAAGTCATCTGATCTACCGCAAGAAAAATAAAAATAAAACCCTGCTCGCTTGTAAAAACAAAGCCAAGAAAAAAAAGAAAAAAAAAAGGTCAACCTGCTCATTGTCCAAATGGGAATCTTGTCAGGAACATCTTCTAGATACATTTTCAGGATGCCTGGCTATATGGAAAGGCCATTATCACAGCCCTGAGCCTTAAGTGCAGTAGCATTGTTCCAAGCCGCGTGCTGAAAGGGTCAGCATGACTGTCCCCTGTGCAGTCTGGCTGAGATTTACGGCACCGCTGAGGACGCCTCTGATCTGGCAGTGGTCAGCGGGCTTTGAAGAGAGTGTGCCGCAACTGAATCATTCTGAACCTGTGAGCCGAGCCTGGGGGACGCCCAAGGTCCAGCACACAACCATCCTGGACAGTAAATCTGCAGACAGCACAGTTCTGCACCACAACAGGGGGACTTCATTTGTCGACTGGACAGGACCAGTCCAAAGTCCCCCCCCTCCTCCCTCCCTCCCTCCCTCCCTCCCCCCCCCCCCCCTCCCTCCCTCCCTCCCTCCCTCCCTCCTCGGCCCCCTCCGCACGCCCCCCAGGACCAAGTGTTCTAGCGCTGTGGACAGTTTCCAGGGGTGGCTCCTGTTCGTGTTAGTCTTGGCCGGACGGGAATGCGGTTGTTTTTGTCACTGAGACGTAGGCCTCCACTAAACATATTGCCGAATCTCTCTTTCTGTGTGTGTGTGTGTGTGTGTGTCTCTCTCCCTCCCGCCCCCTCCCTCTCTCTCTCTCTCTCTCTCTCTCTCTCTCTCTCTCTCTCTCTCTCTCTCTCTCTCTCTCTCGCTTTCTCCCTCTCCGCAACCTCCAAAAGTTACGAGCGTTGCCGGAGATGCCACGCTTACAGCTATGCTACACTTAGAAGAGCTATGCTACACTTACAGCTATGCTACACTTAGAGCTATGCTACGCTTACAGCTATGCTACACTTACAGATATGCTGGGATTTGGATTGTTGTGCTTGGACGGGGGAAGGCCTCCTCCTCCTCCTCTGTGCAGGTTGAGTTGAGAGTTGAGGGTGTAACTGTTTATTTACAAGCGAGTCCTTCTTGAGGATCGCTGGGCTCTTGCGTGTCTTTAAGACTCTTTAGGTAGCCAGGAAAAGCAAACAGAGGCTCATCTCTTATATGTTAAGTGGCTCTCATATTACCCCCCCGCCCCCCCCACCGCAGTCTCTCTCGCACGCACGCACACACACAAAGGTACACACACACACACACACACACATGTGCATGTGTGCACACACACACACAAACACAGATACACACACACACACAGACGGACACACACTCATTCCAGCCCTGTCTGCATTGTGGGCCAATTGCAGGTGAGTGATATCTTCACAGGGGCCAACATGTCAAGGGACAGTAGTATTGATTGTCTTGGATATTTGAGCTACTTTCTCTAGTTCATAGACCGACTAATGTCTTTGTCCCCTGATGACTAATTTGCGACCTGAACTGGGCTAAGCCACGTTTCCGTCCAATTTGAATCAAATCCATGCGTAAAAAAAAAAACCCTGAAATGAGAAAGATGTGGATCAGGTTGTGTTTCCATCATGTGTGCTCAGCCACTAAAACCACTGACACTGCGTTCTGTTGCATTCATAGACAAACTCCGATAAATACTGGAGCTAATGTGACACAGTGCACATAAAAACATGTTGAGGAGCACATTGTCTTTATGGACTACTACAGACAAACATTCCTTCAAGGCTTTCGTACCGTGGTACTGGACACTTTATTAATAAAAAAAGATGTATTTTAAATGCCGAGTTGTTGCTGATCTGGACTCAAATATATCCAGATAAAACAGCTTTAAGGTAAAGCCTTTCCACTTTACTCCAGTGAGTTTATTGAGTAAAGCTCCTCTTGCTCTGAAGAGGAATTCTAATAGTTAGCCTGCAGGCAAGTCGTGCTTATTTCCCTTTCTCTTGCTCCGTCTCTCCTCTCTCCTCTCCCTTTCTTTTTGTCTCTTTCTCGCCTCTCTTTCCTTTTATTTCTCTTTCCATGTTTATCTCTCTCTCCCTGTCTCTCTCTCTCTCTCCGTCTCCCTCTCTGTGTGTCTCTCGCTCTCCATGTCTCTTAACTGTTCTTATCATCTCTTGTCTTAATGTCTTGGCTTTTCTCGCTCTGCTCAAGGCAACAACGTCTCAAGTGAACATTTCCTGTTCTTACTTTAATGTCATTACCCAAAGAGGAAGGGCTTATTAGTATTATTTGATATTATTGAATTTAGTTAAGATTCGTCTTTCTCAGACTCGAGTGGCCCGAGGCGTCGCGGTCCAGACTTGACAAAGAAACGTACACTCGTCGAGGGGGCGGGGAGGCTGACAACGGGCGCTATTTAGCGGGGCTTTTTTTGTTGTTATGATACAGATCTACTGCAGGAGCGTATCCAACCAACCAGGGTCTGTTCCATCTGGCATTGCTGTTAACCCTCCACGAGAACTGGCTCCACAATTCCCAAATACTCCTGCATAGCGAAATGCCGCTGAACCGCCGCCGTGCTCGCTTTTATCTGAGAGATCCTCAACGTGATGTGTTCCCTGACCGGCCCGCCAGTGTTCAGTTGGGCCGCTGCCACCGCAGCCCTGAGAACGGTGGTTAACCTGAATTTACTCTTAACATGCCAAGTTCTCCATTTTAATGGCGGTATGGAAAGCATTATCCTGTCCTGGCTTCGTGTTCAGATGCCGATCACACCCTTAAATATGAACTTCCATCGTTTTCATCATCATTACGGACATTTTTTGTGGAGAACTAAAAGAAATTGGGGGGGAATAAAACATTTACATGCCATTACTACTGTGTTCTTGCAGTTGCAGTTACAGTGCATGTTTTGTATCATGCACTTGTAGTTATTTGCGTTAACTAACATCTACCACCAAATCACTGCTTACCAGTCAGAATTTGTATTGATTTTTCTTTACTGTAAGAAATGTTCAGTATTGACTGGACACTATTGATTGGACAGACAAGGGTGACTAATCAAGCTCTCATTTCTAAATCCTCTTCTATTTCTCTTTCTTGCTTATTGTGCTGTTTCTCTCGCTTTGTCTCTTACTCTCTTTCTCTCAATCTGTTGCGCTCTCTCTGATTCTCTATCTCTCTCCAACTCCTCCTATCCACCAAAGCTTAGTAGGCCAGCTCTGCAAGGCTCTGCCTCTGGTCTGGAGCCATGGCCTCGCCTGGCCTCACCAGGACTGCAGCATGTTGATAATGGGAATTGTTGGGACACTCCTCCCATTGTTTCTATAGGCATGAATGTCTGCACCACCAAATACACAAACGGCACCCTGCCCTCCTCTGCTCAATCGACAGAATCTCGCGAAAACCTTCTGCCAAATCGCGCCACGGGTCGTCTCTTACCTCTCGTCTGCTTCACCACCACAACAATGCACCTTGTTGTTGAGGGCAGCTTTAGGGGGGTGGGGGGGGGCTAGTGGTCTGAATCCCAACAGTCAACACACACGGCTGCTTAGCGAAGTAACTTTGACACAATTTATTTCCTTCTTTCCTTTTTTTTGGTTTTGCAAGCCTAAGCCGCTTTCTCCCGGCAGCCATCTGGCCCCGCCGTCTAGCGCAGCTTACCGCCCGTCCGAGCGCCTCACACGGCTCCTTAAGGCCAGCATAAGAGTGCTTAGGAGGACCTAATCTCAGAGAAACTGGTTTGGGTCGTACTGGTGGCACGCCCGGCCCCGCCCCGCCCCAGTCGCCAGGTCAGGGAGTTCCTTCGGCCAGACTGGACACCTGGCTTTGTGTTGTTTGTTTTCGTCCTCCGGTGGGTCAGTTGAAGACGATTGTAGGGAGAAGAGTCGGCTGTCATGAGCCCACACAGAACCACAGTGGTGCAAGTTCATGATTATTCTTTTTTTGTTGTCAAGATGGCTGATGTCTGGCCTTTACTACTTAGAACTGTGCTAGCGTAGCGGTACTACTTTGGTTTGTATTAGTGCTGTATTGCAGATCTGTGGGTGGAGGCGGGGCGGTGGGGGGGGTGTGAGGGATGCTCGTGGGGAAAGCCCAAGTCCGTCTCTGCTTACACAGGTCACTGCTGGACTGTCTGTCTGCCAGTGCAGGGGCCACAGTCTTCCAGAAGAGGGCCTTGGCTACGGGCAGGCAGGCAAGTGAGCCAGCCAGACAGGCAGCCAGCCGCATCGTCTGCAGTCTGGGTCTAGAGCTACAGCCGGGACTAGGGCAGCTCATGTTACCCAGACAGATTTTTTAACACTGTTTGGGTCCGCTCGGCTTTCCAGTCAGGCCTCTGGGCCAAACGTGGCAGAGGTGACTTAATCTGTCATTAAACTCACGTTACACCCGGACAGAGCCGCTACTCTGGGGGGCAGAGACAGACTCTCGCGCTTCCACTCGCTGGCATGGCTCGCTGGATTTCGAGCAGACACAAAGAATACCAAGTCCTCCCCTCCTCTCCCCTCCTCTCCCCCGGCTCCCCAGCTCCCCTCATGCCACACACCAGGGCACAGCCAGACAGCCAAGCCAGGTCTAGACAAAAGCAATTTCGAGTCGTTTGACTGTGTGACAGGCACACGCTTGGAATTGCTTATCTCATCCGAGGAGGTGCACACATCTCTACCTGCCTCTCTGCCGTTTGGTGCGCATCGAGCTTACACAGTACTAGAACCACATATATATATAGAATATATAAACATGGAGTAGATCTATATTTTGATTTATTTGCATTTGGATTGTATTGGATTATGCAAAATATTTGATAAATGTGTTGTTATTATAAAGAACATAAAATGGCAAAAGAAGCCCACATCTCATCATATTCTATCATTGTTAATGAGGCGTTATTGAATCAATTTGTGAGAGAAAGAGTCACTACACCAGTCTTACCAAACATCACAGCATCACAGTGCGAGAGACAGACAGCGAGAGGGAGGGAGAGAGAAAGGGAGGGGGAAGAGGGGGGGGGGGGAGAGAGAGAGAGAGAGAGAGAGAGAGAGAGAGAGAGACAGAAAGAGAGAGAGGGAGATGAGCCAGAGGAAGAAACCAATTTGTGGCTATTTCATGACTGCAATAAACTGCTGTGGAATTTTGTGCGATTTAGTTACACCTCATGTTTTATGCAGATGATGTTTAAGTGGCCAGTGGGCCTCAGTTCCCCCCCCCCCCCCCGCGGGACCATTATAGCTGAACCATTCCCCCCCAGAAGAACCATCTTATACTGGGGGAGGCGCCATGTCAACGTCTAAATCACACGTATTGAACACGTTTCAAAAATGTTTCTAAAATAACAGTTACACCTCAATGTTTCTCTTCTAATGTGCTCAGGAGACCGTTGGCAGTCTTGCTTTCGCGTAGCAGGCGGTCACCATCACTCACGTTACCGTTTTGGCACAGTGCTGATGTCATTTTTAGTCTCATAAATACATGCAAAGTAAACATTTGCCGGCGCTTTTTATGAGACCTTCCTATGGATGTGTGTCCACATGCGGCTCTATGGACACGGCGTGATAGCTGTGTACATTTGGGCTGATAACTGTACTGCCAACAACCTGCTGTTAGTTTCAGATAAGTCATACTGTGCCTTTACTGGGATGTAGCTGGTTTTGACACGCACACACATGCACATTGAAGACCGGCCAACATATAAAGAGAAACCAGGTGTTGTAAGTAAGCACAGATGTATGATCATAAACTCTTGTTCTCTCCTACAATAGCTAGTTAGTCCTTCATACAGGTTTTAATCTGATTGCCCTCTCAGTGCCTGCTGGGGGCGAGCGTGGTGGCGGTGGCGGTGGCGGTGGCGGCATCTTTATACGTGTGTATATAAAGGGCTGTGAGAAGATAAGTTAGCGCTTACCAGAGGATATTTACAGTGGCTGAGGGCTGAGGCTTAAGCCTACCAGTCGTCCACGCGGCGTTCCTAAATCTTACTCAGCTTTTCCCACGCCGCCTGACCTGGAACGTCCTTCTAATAGCAGAGGGCAGGAGAAAGACCTCGCTGGCACTTTGGCCTAAAGAGATTAACGAGTGAATAAATATGAAAATGAGTAAATGGTTAATTTACCTCTACTACCTCTTCATTCTGATTGGTCTCACCCATTCACCTGTGAATGACTTCAGGATCTCTGTTGCTCAGCACCTGCTTAAAATCAATGCCTTCTCTATCAGCAGTTTATTGGCAAGTCAACAGCAAAGTCTTGTGCGCAAAGGAACAACAATTCATCGATGCGTCCCCTGAATATGGGCGTTTCGCAAAAAGACAAATTGTTTGTGACTGTTTAGTCGCAGCAGAGTAAAGTGTGTTCGCTGTCTTGGCCTGGATGACAGCTGCTCTCCAATGGCTGAAACCAATGTCACGGTCCCCCCCCCCCAGCTTCGCTCGGTCTTTTTATAGTTCCTCCTAGCAGTGGACAAAACAACAATACAGGGAAAAGCAAAGGAGCGGGGACCTGACGTTCTGCCCTGTGTTGCTCTCTCTCTCTCCCCTTGCGCAGGTCAAGAAGTACTTTGAGTTGGAGCCGCTGGCCCGGGGGAAGCGCTGGATCCTGGAGGGCAGCAACGTGGACAACATGGAGACGGTGAAGGAGACCTTCGCTCAGTTCATTAGCCTGCTGGAGGACAAAGACACAGAGCCCGCTAGGATATGATGCTGCGGCTAGCCCCGCTAGCGGCCAACCCCACCCCACCCCCCCCACCCCCACCCGGACTCTAGTGGCTCATGAGATCGTGATCAAGATGTGGGCTACCACATCCACCAAGTGTACACACACACACACACACACACACACACACACACACACACACACTAATACACACACACACACACTTGCGTCACATGCACAAACGATAATGTGAAAACACGACACATTTCAATAGTTATTTCTGGGTCGCTGCCTTTTTAAACTACTGTATAGGCACCTCTAAAACCCAGCTCCCCTCGGCATGGGCACAAGTCTTTCTGCCACGGTCCGGGCCGTTCGAATTAAATATGGATGACGGTCGGAACGGTAAGGCGTTCCCTAATGTTGTCGTCGTCACCCAGTTTACATACTCGCACGCACACACTCACGCACACACACAAACAAACACATGCCCCCATACACACACACACACACACACACAAAGAGGAGCCCAGGTTGTCTGTAAATATCTGGAGCATCTTTCTGTCATTAGGATGGAGGATGTTTGGGTCAGCCACACGGTTGATTGTCGGTCCGCTTCAAACCTAAACTGTACTGTGCGGTCGTCATGCGTACTTCTCCCTTCGCTATCGAGGAATGTCGTTGCGTAATTGGAGTGTAGTCCAAAGCCTTAAGTGGTGTGTGTGTATGTGTGTGTCTGTGCGTGTCTGTGTGTGTGTGTGTTATGTACAGTAGTTACATATCGATGTGTCTCAGCACAGCGCCGCGTCTAGTCGGATGAATCTTAATAGGAATATCTTGATAAGTATCGTGTACATACAATATGAGCATAATGCTGTACTCCCTCATGCGTGACCAGAAGCCTGCTTCTAGAGTTATTAGACCTTAGTAACTTGATGGAGAAAAAGAGGCCATTTTGGAGGAATGGGAACAAGTCTGAATGTTTTTTATTTTTATTTTTTTTGGGATATATTTTCTAGCTAACTAAAATCTGTTAACATTTACAAACTGCTTTTAGATCACTTCACTTCATTGTCTATATATATATATATATATATATATATATATATATATATATATATATATATATATATATATATATAACTCTTCATAATCACAGACCAAGAGCCAATGATTGACCTTGTTTGGTGTATCAGTAGAAAGATTAAATGAGTCCTCGCTTTGTATTTTGAATGAATGTCCCCCCTTTTTTTTATCTCACGTCTGTTTTTCTTATTCCTCACTCCACCCCCCCCCCCCCCCCCTCCCTCTCCTATTTCTGTTGTCACCGTTTCTGTGTGTGTGTGTGTGCGTGTGTGTGTGTGTTTTCACTACTTGACATACCCCTCGTCGAGGCGGTGGCTCGCACCTCACTGCTGTCCCATCAGGGTGGAATACAAACTCAATCACTCCCGTCAGCCCGGCCAGCAGCTGCACCTGACAGGTCCCCGTCCGACACACTAATGCCTTCCCACTGTCTGTGAATACCCCTCCCTGTCTGCCACCTCGCTGCCTCGTCTATCGCGGACCACCCCGGCCCAGCAGCCCCCCCCACACACCCCACCCCCCCCCCCCCCCACCACATGCACATCCAAACTCATCTCAACTGTCTAAGACCTCCCCTGGTTCCCCCCCGCCAATCCCTGGGTTATGGCTTATACGTTCCCACTATGGTATGTGGTGTGTTCCCCCCCTCACCCACTCCTCACCCACCCACCATCCCCCCACCTGCAGTTTGTGATATTTTTATGTGCCACAGGTGTGCTTATGTCCCAGGAGCCTCTTGGGTAACAAAACATTTGGTTCACAGGTTGCTGTATTTTTTCTTGTTTTTTTTCTTTATATATATATATATATATATATATATATATATATATATATATTCAGTGTATGTGTTTTGTTGAGTATGTTTTAGCCGAGATGTTTATGACTTTAACCACCTGGAAAAGGATCTGAAATGAACGTGTTGTTTTTCTGCCAAAGCTATTGAGGCAGACGATGAAAGTTTCTACCTGACATTCAGAGAGGATCGCCTCGCGGACGAAGCGGGTTTTCCCAGCGCCAGACAGAAAGTGACACAGAAAACTGGCATAAAGCACCTTCAAGGCCAACTGTCCCACGTGTGACCTTATGTATCTCCCCCATAGAGTATTCATGTATCTGCTGTATATTATTAATGAATACAAAAACCCCAATTTCTCCCAGTGGCAGGTGTTTTCAGACCCTGATCCGAAAAAAGATCTGCCAAAAAAAAGATCTGCCAATTGTCTTTTTGGAATCTGCTTTTTTGTTTCATTCACTAGTTTGAATGCAAGATGATTTGTTCAGCCAAGAAGCACAGCCACTCCATCTGGTTAGTGTTAGAGCAGCTTAGCAAACATCACCATAGGTTTTAAAACCGTTTATGTTTTTTCTTTCATTTTATGAGTTTTTGTCTAAAATGGCAATTAAAAGTTTTGAAAAGCAAAATTGTCTCTCGGATTGTCTATGTATTTTATATTGATTGTGATTTTTTGACGATACATTTTCAGGTTGTTGAAAGTCCCCAAATCAAAAACACCAACACAATACATGTCGATATGAACAAGGAGAACAGGGAATTGTTACAATGGATTAGATGCAAATATTTGTAACCAGGATATTTGTAATGATAATTTGTCAGTGTTGTGGATAAATATTTCAGTATGGTTGATCACAGACGGTATAATAGAAGTGAGGAACATGCATTTGCTTTTTATATTGAAATTATTTGAATGTTATTCATTTGTCGAGGTTTAATCCAGATTTCCTCTGCCTTTAATAACAGCACAAATTGGGTTTGTTTTCACTGTAGTCTATTCAAGCGGATGTTATTTGCGCTGTTTGTGAATATTATGGTATGTCGACCAGACCCTTGTAATGGAGTGATGCAGGTCTTCATGGGGTAAAGATTTAAATAAATAAATAAAATAAAAAGTACATTTTAAAGGAGTCCAAGTTGTAGACGAGCAGCTCGAGAAACTTTGAACCAAGTGAGGCGTGAGGAGTAGCTGACAGGAGTTTTATACACACACACACACACACACACTTTCTCTCGCCTCCCTCTCCTTCACATTAACTGTGTGGCTTTAATACAATGTGTGTCGCGCAGGTTGCCGTGGCGACTCTTTGATCCTGTTTCCCAGTGTGTGCCCGTGGGCAGACAGGCCGTTGCTCAGTCTGCTGAGCAGAGCAGAGACACCACGGCCTGCTGCTCCTCTCCTCCTGCTCCCTCTCTCCTCTCTGTATCCCCTTTCTCATTCCCCTCTCTCGCTTTCCTTCCCTTGGTTTGTTTTTTTCCAAACTCTGCTTAAAAAAAAAAAAAAAAAAAATCTGATCTCTTATCCCTCCATTTTTTTTCTCTTGTCTGTCTGTCGCGCTCTCAGAGTCATCCAGGGGCCAAGACCCCCGAGAGGAGACCCTCCAGGGACAGAGGAGAGTATATTTCAATCTCTCAAGATTCAAATGGCTTTATTGGCATTGAAATCTAAATGTACAAAGCACAGAAGGTAAAATAAGATACAAAATAATAGTAAAAGAAAATAATAAAATCATTGGAAAGACAATATAATTCAAATACAATGTGTATATGTCACATAATATATGACTAATGCAGGTCATGATCCCGGGCCACAACACAAACACGAAGACAGGCAAGTATAAAAATGATGTTTTTTTTTGTTTTACACAATAAAATGTGTACTAAAACCTAAACACCAAAAATAGTCAGAAGCTAATAGTCCTGTTGTCCACAAGCCACGGCTAAGGACTACTCATAACTATACCGTATGGAGGAGAGTCCGTTCCCTGGACTCTGGTCCGGGTTTTGGAGTTACAGCCAAGTTACAGTGCACTGAAATCAAAGCAAACAGGGAGGGCCTCGACCTAAAAACAGTAGAAACACGGTCACAGTCATTCATCCTCCGCTCTATTAGTTACGCTCAAGTGTTCTTCCGCTGAATGAAGTAGTTCCCTCAGGTCACAACACATCACATATTCCCCTTTTTGAGATAAACACCTCTTCGAATAAAACTATGAAATTCACGTCCTGAACTTAAATTAATTTCCATTGGTATATTGCTTTATAAAGTAACATAACAATACAACATTAGATAAGCTTCTTTAACGTTCAGTCCAATGCATTAACCGACTAAAGACTAAGAGCTTTAACTATGGTCTTGAACTACCGGTTACCTACATAGATGCTGAGGTTTACTCTGCCTCAGGTCATCTATGTACTAACTACAAAATCTCTTAAGGTATGCTGATTGCTTTATGATTGCGCCTCTTGATTTGACGACAGTTGCTGGTGGTTCTTCGACTGCCCGCTGATGTTCCTTGCCTGTCTTAGGCGGGTGCTGCGAGTGTCTCCATTATCCATATGTGTTTCCTCTCCCTCCTCAGCAGGCTGAGTTACTGGGTCCGAAGACGCAGGTGACACCTGTTTCTGCGAAGGCTCATGTTGGATCTTGGAGTGGAGCACTTTTGAAGGACTGTGGCTTTTGTAGTCCATACTTTCTCATTGCTTGGGAAAGAATGGACTCTCCAGGCTCGAGCTCTGGCAGCTCTCCGACACCATGCTCTGTCACTATGATGTTTGTAGCCGGCTTTGGCTCCGTCATCTTTTGCTCTCACCTGAGAAAGGTCTGGTCAGCAAGGTTTAAGATTATTTTCCAGGGTCAGGTGTCCGCAGCTGGTGTCCAAGCATCGGACAGCTCGGACACCTGGTCAAGGCAGATGACCACCCACCTAGAGCCGAAGGGTCTGTCCTAGGTTTCTGCCTTTTAACAGGCAGTTTTTCCTTGCCCCTGTCGCCAAGTGCTTGCTCATGGTGGTACTGTTGGGTCTCTGTAAATGTTACAAGGAGTTCGGTCTAGACCTGCTCTATTTGAAAAGTGTCCTGAGATAACTTCTGTTATGAATTGGCACTATACAAATAAAGAAAGTTGTTGCTGTTGGTTGAGTATTTTTTTGCTGTCTTGACCGCTCCCTCTGCTTTACCATTAGCTTGAGGGGAGTGGGGACTCATAGTGATGTGCTGGAAGTCTTTAAACACTTGTCCAGTAAACTGGGGACCGTTATCTGTAACCAGGATGTTGGGACAGCCCCATCTGGCGAACGTGTTGCTGAGGCGGGCCCTCATCGTGTTTCCTGACATGTCTGGCTAGTGTGCAATGTCTATGTACCTTGAAAAGTAATCCACCATAACAAGATAGTTCTTCTTATTCACCCCACAAATGTCAGCAGCAACTCTGTCCCAGGGCCTACTTGGTAAGGGAGTTTTGATGATCGGTTCTCTCCAGTGTGACGGTTTGGTTGTGAGGCAATATATGTAAGTGGTCACGCGCTGTTGTATTTCTTTTCCGATGCCAGGCCACCATACACTCTGTCTTGCATGTTCACTGCACTTTACTATCCCCATGTTTGATGACATCTGACCTCAGGCTTTTCGGGATGGCGATTCCATCACCGTAGACTAACAATTTGTGGCAGGTTGAGAGTGAGTCTCTCACTGCAAAGCATGGTCTGAGATTGACTGGTATATGAGACTCATATTTTGGCCATCCTTCATTCTCATCACTGTCTTCAGCTCAGGATCGGTCTCGATGTGTTCTTTGACATCTGCAAGGCAGGACCTTGAGATAGCTAGCATCCTCAAGAGCTGCGATGTCATCGTTCAGCTCAACAGCCTCCACCTGTAGGGCCGCTGAAGGGTGCCTTGACAGTGTGTCAGCGACTATTAGCTGTCTCCGGGGGACATATTCGGCCTTTGCGTTACATCTCATCATACGCATCAGGAGCTGTTGGCACCGGAGCAGACTGAATCCAAGCACTCTTTTTCGATTTGCGCGTACCTAGTTTGCGTGCTGGTTAGCGTTCTTGAGCAGTATGCAACTCTGTCTTGGTCCTGAAGGACAACGCCCCCGAGTCCATAGCTGCTCACGTCTGCACTCATGGTTGACAGTCTGTTGACATCGTAGAAGGCCAGAACAGGTGCATTTGAAATCATTGTTTTGAGCATTGCGAATGCTTTCTCCAGGGCCGGGCCCCATGCCAGCACAGCGTTAACCTTCAGGAGATTGTTGAGTGTTGTTGGATGTGCAACGTCAGCTAATCTGGGTAAAGTAGTGACCTAGATAATGGATCATGCCCAATATTCTCTTCAGCTCTGTGGAGCTGGCATGTTTCCTACAGCCTCAACCTTCCTGTGGTCGGGCCTAATGCCCTGTTTATCTACGATGTGGCCCTGGAACTGGATTTGTTTTTGTTTAAGAAGACACTTATCTTCATTGAGTTTGAGTCCAGCCTCTCCTTAGGTTTTCGACACTTGCTGTAGACGTTGTTTGTGCACCTTTGGTGTCTCACTGTACACAATTATGCCATCTATGTAGGCTGCGGTGCCGTCGTGGTCTTTCAGGAGCTTGTTCATTTTACACTGACAAATCTCTGGAGCTGTAGGGAGTCCAAAAAGAAGTCTGTGGAAGAAATATCTTCCAAATGGTGTTCTTAAGGTGATGAGTTTCACAGTTTCCTTGTCCAGAGGTATTTGCCAGAAGCCACTGGCCGCGTCCAGCAGCGAGAACATCTTTGAGCCGGCAAGCCCGGGAAGGATGTCATCTCACTTTGGGAGGATGTATTTTTCACGTTCCACCGCTTGGTTCAGGCGGTTAAGGCCCACGCATATTCTTGCTCTGCCCTGCTTTCCCGGCACTGGCACCATTCAGTTGGCTCCGTAATTCCCTCTATATAACCATCATTTCACCATTCTCTCTAACTCCTCCATTACTTTGGCCCGTAGGGGGACTGCTACTCTTCGGTCCCACTGACCTGCTTGGAATGCAGGACACGTCATCTACTCAAGGCCCATGGCAGCTGATACACGTTGAATTGATACCCTTGTAGTATGTTGGCGTCTGGAACTTTCCTTTGCTCGTCAATCTCCCTCCTGGGCAGTCCAGTGCAGCTTTTTCTATGGTCAGCTTTGGTTTCGTTCACAGTTTTTAGGTTGCCTCTGATATGACAGAAGTGTCGACACTGGAGCTCTGTTGAGTCTTTCCCAGTGATTGCACCTAGGAACAGTGTCTTGTTTTCTGACTCATCCGACTCGGATTCTGCATTTTTGGCCGAGACGTTGCTAATTTGAACCGTGCGACATACGGTTGCATAGTGGCCTGTTTTACCACATTTGCGGCACTAAGCTCATCTAGCGGGACATGTGTATTTGCTAGAAGTTACTTGCCGCATCGAAAACACACGAGCTGCTGCGTTGCTATTGTGCACGTTTCTCCGTCCTGGAGAACTCTGATATTCTCGCCTGTCCCTCCTTTCAGGTTTAAATGCACCTTTTTGCTATCCTTTTCCACCCCTTCTCGGCTTGTGCACCACTTCACACACTGCTGTCACTCTGCCTTGCTCCGTCCATCTGGTTTTGTATCTGTTTTGCCTGCCGTGCTTACACTGCATGCCTTTTTGAGAGTTAAATCCGACACCATTTGCAGTTTTTGCGACAAATCTTTGTCCAGGACTCCTATCACGAATCTGTCTCTTATGTACTCGTTCTTCATTTGTCCAAAAGCACACATTTTGGCCGGTTCATGTAAACTTTGGCTGTACTCTTCCATGTGCTCGCCCTGTCTTTGCACACGCTGGTGAAACTAAGCCCTTTTGTGGATCACGTTTACTTTAGGCACAAAATAAGCTTGTAGCTTTACCATTGCTACGCTATATTCGTTCTCATCCCCTTCGTTGTCATACGTCAACATTGGCACTATGTGCTCAGCCTCCTTTCCGAGAGAGTAAATGAGAGTACACACCTGCAGGCTCTTTGTCTAGCTTTGTAGCTACTCAGACTCGCTGGAGATGCATCTTCCACTCCGGCCAAGATCTCCAGTGGAGGAAACTTCGCCATGGTCTTCACTTGAAGTGCGGTTTACTTCTGACACCATGTGTTATTTATGATGGTCAGACACAACTTTGTATTTATATCTATAATAATAATAATAATAATGAATTTTATTTAAAAAAGCGCCTTTCAGGTCACTCAAGGACACTGTACAAGAATACATTAAAATCACACAGTTAAAATAGACAAACACAGGATAAAATAGACATAATAAGGAGGGATCAACATAATAAGTTAAAATAAATAGGGCAAGTATGGCAGTATGACAGTATGGATTAATTGACAGAGAATCAGAGGGAGTATGCGGTCCGGGACAGGTGGGTTTTGAGTCTTGATTTGAAAAGGGGGAGAGAGTCACAGTTCCGGAGGTCGGGAGGTAGAGCGTCCCAGAGCTGGGGAGCAGAGCGACTGAAGGCTCTGCCCCCCATAGTGCTGAGGCGGGCAGGGGGCACAGAGAGGTGGATGGAGGAGGAGGATCGAAGGGAACGGGTGGGGATGTTGATGTGCAGGAGGTCAGACAGGTAGGGAGGGGCGAGGTTGTGGATGGCCATGTATGTAAACAGGAGGAGTTTGTAGTTGATGCGGTGGGTTACGGGGAGCCAGTGGAGCTGCTGGAGGACAGGGGTGATGTGGTGGTATGAAGGGGTCTTAGTGATGATACGGGCGGCAGAGTTTTGGACCAGTTGTAATTTACGGAGGGACTTTTGGGGGAGGCCGAAGAGGAGAGAATTGCAGTAGTCCATCTATCTATATATGTATATATACAGTATATCATTTCATATACTATCAGTCAGGATATGGTTATAAATGTCCTAAATAAATGTCTCTCTCTGTCTCTCTTGCTCTTTCACTTTTTTCTCACTCTTTCTCTCTCTCTTTCGCTGTCTCTTACTCTCTCGCTCTCTTTATCGCTCTCTCTCTCACACTCACTCACTCACACACACACACACACACACACACACACACACACACACACTCTCTGTCTCCTCCACCTTCTCATCAGTTTGGGTGTGTCCCTGTGTCTAGTCTGGCCACTGATTTACGATCTGTTTGTCTGTCTACAGAAGCGGCAAATCCCCTCACATCCGACCTACCTTGAATACTCCTTAATGATCTTTGGTCTTTGTGCACCTCTGTGGTGAATGCTCAGACAAGGCCACAGGTACACGCATGAATGAAATGAAGAGGAAAAAAGATAGTATCAATATAAACTCTTAGCTCAGAGTGTCAGTGTCTTTGTCAAAGAACATGAATGCAGTTACCAGCTTTAGACATATTTCTTTTCTTGATTCGACTCCGATTACCAATTCCATGTAGTACTGTGTATTTGAAAAGAGATATTGTACTTGTGTTAACTGTTAAACCAGTTCCCCTGTCAGACAGCGGGCCCTAGCAGTAAGACTTCAGGTCTGGTCAACATCATCAGGGGTCCATTTTGTCTGGTTCCTGTTTTAACATTTAGAGCATAAATAAAGGTTAACTTAATTTGAACAGAACTGAATGAGATGCAACTCAATTCTGATCCTTATATAGATGTGCTGTTGAGCCACACAATCACTGTTTTTCCTTGATATAGTAATAATATTTGCTGTAGTTAAGTTAGCCTGTTACTGCTAATCTCTAATGCCTGGTATTGTGCAGACTATCATTTGTATATGTGTTATTTTCTTTCCACTTAAATCTAAGTGCACCGTGTTAAAATAAGTGTGCGTCTTAAACTAAGTGTGCTAGTTTACTTACCATTTAATCTGCCACTTTGGGTCCTTTATAATTTCAGATTTTTGTCATATCACCTTTTCCATAAGTCTATCAACAGTAAAGTGTTTCCTATTTTATTGTCAAATAAATGGTATACTCTTGTAAGCAAAAGCCTGATTCCTTTCCTTTCCTTCATTGGAAAACCTGTGTGGGGACTTCAACTTTGTGTTTAAATTGTACTTCGGTTTGGGTCTCTCACCCTAATGAGAGCGGCGTTGTCGTGCTGAATAAGCTGTTAGGAGTGTCACAGTTCTATTGAATCTACCTTATATTGGATTACTGTGATTTGAGACATCGTGTGTGTGTGTGTGAGTGTGTGTGTGAGTGTGAGTGTGTGTGTGTGTGAGGCTATCCTTAGATGTCCCACACTCTAATCTCTCAAGATAAACCTTTTTTAAAGTATCACTTGTTATAACACTCATATTTTGTTATGGAAGTCATGTGCTTACGTCCATATTGCATATCAAACTTTAGGACTTTGCAACAGTATGGAATATCATTTATAAAAAAAAACATGTATATTAAATATATACTACATATTCATCATTTTGGTAATACAAATCCTTGGATATTTACATATTTTAAGATATCTAAGCTATCAAATATGTTAGTTTAAGTCATTCATACATGCAGCTTATTGGTGGTTTAAAATCAGTTTGATGTTTTTTTTGTGACAAAGTTTAATAAAAAACACCAGCTATTTAAAATACTTTGAACAAAAGGATGGAAGGGCCACTTGATTTAGCTATTAACACATTTGTATTATTTAGTAAAATAGTAAAACATAAAAGAAAGAAAAGATAATTAAACTTTTTTGTACCGTTAAAATCGTAGTTCCACACATGCAACAATGCTGTGTTGCTAAAATAAACAGTATCTGATTACATGCCTAAAAAACCCTTGATCTCCTCAAGCTTTCACAAATGCAAATGCACGACCCGTCAGGGGATCCCACTTTCGTTTACAAGACAAACAATAGGCCGCCCTGCACACGTTTTCTTAAACTCTGCAAAGAATGCCTCCCTGTCCAGCGCTCTCCGCTCGTCTGTCCGGCGTGTGTGTGGGTAACGCGTCTCCTGATAAGGTCCGGTCCCACGCCGAGGTGAAACAGATGTTGTCCCTGGCATCCATCTGCTCCTTGTACTCCTGGTCTCCATGGGCAGGGCTCCACGCAGGACATCCAAAGGCCGCCCCCCCCCACCCCCTTCACGGTCAGGGGCCAAGCTCATCCCTGGGGAGGCCTGCTCCCCATCCCCATGATAATATCCCATGAGGCATTGCACAATCAAAGACAAACACAGGCCCCTCCGACGCTGTGACACGCCACGCAAGCCATGCGGCCCGGAGCCATCATTCATGCCGTGTTTTCTTAAGGGGGTGATTCCAGGCAATTAACCGGCAAGACCCCCGGATTTGATGCGTTTCCTCTTATTTATGTCATCACCTCTTCTGCCACCTCCCCACCCACACACACCCCGACCCTCAAAACACACACACACACACACACACACACCCCTTCTAAAAACAAACAAGAATAACGCAAAACAAAGCTGTAGATGATGTAATTGTAAGCTACACAGCGAAATGTGCACCATGGTCCAAAATAATCATTGCCAGAATTTTTGGATGATTGCTCTTGAGTCACACTGGCTGAGATGGCTGCTAAGTCCATGTGAGACTTCGTTTGGGGAAGAGAAATTTCACTTAGATTTGCAATATTATGAAATAAAGAGAGAGTCTCCTGGTATTTTATTTTTACACAAACACTTTTGGCTTTGTGTAAAACAATCACAGTGGAATTACCATAATTCAAGCCAGAGAGAAACTCTCTGCTGGAGTTGAGCTTTAGTTGTCACCATGTGAGATAAGTATGTTGTGTTTGTTCAAATGTTTTCATAATGTTTTCCATGTCTAACGAAACGCTGTGATACCATGAGACAATAAACATAACGCATAATGCTCACTGTATGTTCAAGCAAATTAACCTAAAGCATAATTTTTATTTAATATGAGAATCTCAATTGAGCATAATCCAACAACTATGTCATGGCATATTTTATTCTAACATGCTAACAAAGGCAAACAAACATGCACTAGCAAATATTTCCGGCTAGTTATGAGGGGTTTATTAAGGTTACAGAAATCTGTAAATATTGTAATGAATACTATCTGCGAGGTCTATGCATAGTTAGGGTGTTAATGCTTGGCGTCAGGTGCTTTTCCCATCTTCTACATAATATATCATATATTATAAAAGTAATGTTTAATCGTTGACGGATAATGACAATCAACATGTTGTCTTATGATCTCCACAGCTCAGGCAAAGGTACAACTGTAAAACCGGCTGATAAAACCTGAATATATAACCTTAAATATCATAATATATTTACTCCAATACATTTTTATAGCCTCTGATGTAAATTCACCATTGGACAGCAATGGTTTAAGGTTCCCTTAAAGTAACACAAATACATTTCCATCGCATTATATTTCTCGGTGGACTACCTGAATTCTCTTGCAGAGTCGTCATTTGGGGCACGTTTTGCAATTCAGTCTAATATGCTATCAGTGTAATGCATTATTAGTCTAATATATTATTAGACCTGCGCCTCAACGTTACTCTACCCAATGACCTCCAGTCTAATGTTCCATGTTTGCCTGGATTCCAAAACTCCTCTGTGGGCGACCAGACGCGTCTTGGACTCTGCAGGTCCTCTGTGAGATATTTACTTTGAATGGATGTTACAGATTTTGGCTGCGCGCTCGGCAGGGCTATTTTCCTGCCAGCACCAGTCCTTCTCAATCTTTCCAATTGTGACATGTGAGAAGTATTTAGCTTCAGCTGGAGAGGATCCACTATGACTCACAGGTCAACCGGTTCCAACACTTTCATCCGTGGATCTCCAGCTCATGGCACAAGATGCTGGTAGCTTAGATATTTGTTTTGGCTATGTCTGTTCAATTTACCAATATGTATTTATTCATTCTTTTTTTTCTTTTTTTTACATTTTCAAAGATATTAAGCTTCATACAATGAATGTACTACTAAGCTAATACAAAACTTATAGCTATATTTGCTCATTATTTTTGTAATGGGTTGATGCATGTCGTCGATACTTGTTGCACTTTGATTCTCATGTTGTGCCTTTGATGTTTGTGTATAATGAACAAGGTGACATTTTGTCAAGTGCACGTTTTAGGCACATTACAGTAACACTGGACAATAGTAATATTACTATTTAATTTTCAGCAGCTCGTAGTCGCGGTGATGATTTCCTATAAATCACTCTATATGTAAAAGCTTAATCTAAAACAAACAACCAATCATTCACTGCAGTTTGTGGGCCCCGCCTCCTGTTTTTCTTTCTCCAGGTCTCGAACGCCTCATCTGTCGGCTGGCGTCCGTGGGATCCTAGCGGCCCTGTCACTCACACTGTTGTCCTGAACCACCGGGTCTGGCTGATATCCGCTCTCTCTCTCTCTCTCTCTCTCTCTCTCCCCCCCCCCTTCTCTCTCTCTCTCTCTCTGTCTCTCTCTCTCTTTCTCTCTCACTCTTGGTTGCTCGCTCCCTCGTCCTCTCTCTCCTCTAGCTCTCTCTTTTCCTCTCTTTCTCTATCTCTATCTCTCTCTCTATCTTTCACTCTTTCTCTTTCTCTCTCTTCCCTCCTCTCTCTCTTATTCCCCCCCTCTCAATCCGTCTTCCTCTTCTCCCTCTCTCTCTCCTCTCTCTCTCTTTCACTCTCTCTTTCTCTCTCTCTCTCTCTCTTTTTCTCTCTCCCTCCTCACCCCCTCTCTCTCTCTCTCTCTCTCTCTCTCTCTCTCTCTCTCTCTCGACCCTAGTGCTGATGGAGACCCCCATCCCAGGTGGCCCACACATCAAAACAAGAGGGATCCCGGCTCTTGGTTTTCAGACAAACATCACTCACTTTCTTTGTTGTCTGAGGGACAGGGGAGGCTGGGTGTGGGGTGGGGGGTGACGGTTTATCTCTGGAGGATCTCTCCTGCTATCGCCTTCCACCGGCTCCCCCCCCCCACACACACACTCTCCCCCGCCTCCCCCATCCCCATCCCACAGGAGCTGCTAAAAGCAAATGTCACTCAAGGAAAAGGTGTAGCATTCCTGTAAAAGGTCAATTAGTGGTGGCTCCTTTGAATGCTTTAGTCACAATTAAGATCACATTTGGTGATCTTTTAAAAAAAACTATAAAACTGAGCACAACACATTCGTGTATCGGTTCTTCCTGTAGTACAGTATATTTGAGTCAAAACATCTTATGTCTCTCATATCATACAGTTAAACCGTAAACCGTAGATATAGCTCCAATGCAAACTCAATTAAAGTCCAAGGAAGCTGTGTCTGAGTGTGTATGTGTGTGTGTGTGTGTGTGTGTGTGTGTGTGTGTGTATGTGCGTCCGTATGCATGTGCGCGTGTCTTTTCTCTTCTCTGGCTCTCCGGCTGCATATTGAAATCCTTGTCACGTTCCAGGGGCCATGTTTTGAAAGGACCAGAAGCTGCTCAGCCCTCTCTACCTACTGCATGCCACAAAGTCCGCCAGTCCGCCGGTCCACCTGTCCGCCAGTCGCTCAGTCGTCAGCCTGTCTGCTAGTCAGCCAGTGCACCAGTCAGCCAGTGCGCCAGTCAGCCTGTCCGCCAGTCAGCCAGTCAGCCGCAGCACAGTGAAGCCCCTGCGTGAGTTATTTGACATTGACCCTGATTCACGACGCAGCACATGTGAAACCTATTGCTCTCTCAGGCCCCGTGATTTTTGCGGAGGGGCCCGGTAGCAGCCTCTAGTGTAACCGCTTATTACCCAGCTGGCGCAGGTGATACTCGGGGTCCGGGTCGTCCTCCCGGCCCTCTAGGGCTCCACGCGGCTCCGCGTCTCCGGGACTTTTATGAGCGTGACCTGAACATGCCCGTCTTGAGTGGTCTAGACTCTCGGTTGGTTTACTAGCGTCCCAAAAACGCCTGCTGATGGCCGCCGCGGCGACTTGGACCGGTCTCGCCACTACTGCTGTAACTTCTGGTCGCTTGGGACAATGAAGATTTTTATTTTTTTTTTACTGTTAAGTCACTAAAAGTGTAACGCTACAATGGACAGGATTATCCAGCCGCTCTCTCTCTGGGACAGTTGAATCTTTGATGATGAGCATTTGGGGGAATATATATTTAAGCCTTTGCTTTGTTGGGAAATTATAAAAATCTGTTGTTTGTATTGAATAAGCATACGTTATTAATATTCGGGAGGAAGAATAGCTTGAACAGTGCTCCAATATTTGCAGGAGGAGACCTTTCCAGGGATTAGGCCACTGTACGCCAACTGGCATCATTCTCAAATTAAAACGAAACAACAGATGAAAAAAATGTGTTCTTTGTTTGCAGTACGCAGATAATTGAGTCTTAGCCTGCGACTTCAAATCTAATTCCAGCAAATTCCTTGGCCAGGGGTCCTCCATGTGCAGTGACCAACTCCTCTAACGAAATGTGACCCTCGGTGCGTTGCATGACACCGCACTTAATTTATCACTTACTAATTTGTTGTAAATATCCTCCTTTTAAAAACAAAATGTCCCGTCCGTGCGGTGTGGCCTGTTGAGAGAGAGCAGCGCGGCGCCGGGCCAACATCTGTAGGTGGATTAGTTCACCGAATCCAAACAGTTTACTGGGGAACGCGGCCCTGGTGACGACACACTGTGGGCAGCTTGCAGCTCTTAAAACACAAACGTTGTGTGTAGATGAAGAGGGGAGGGGGGGGGGGGGGACGACGAGTCTTTTACAGCCGCAATCTAGTAAACACATGATTTCCGCAGATCTAGGACACCTGTGTTTTGCAGATTCGCGTTTTTTTTTCAAGTGTTTTTTTTTTCGCGGATGTGGCGACCATATTTGGTCACACCAAACAAATATTGCGGCTCGGCGCATTCGTTCAATTGCTTCCTCCGGTGGGTTGGAGACGAGCCTGTCGCCCCTGGGTCCTCGGTGAGGTCCATCGATTGAGAAACGGGGCCGAGGAGACTGTAGGAGGTTGTCGGTTCACGGCTCATTCGGGGTCACGCGGTTATTTCCGTGGTGTCCGTCGAAGATGAGAGTCCCTGTTAAGGCCGCCTCACCCAACTGTGAATATGACACTAATAGACGTTAGATAATGGGAATAGGCTTAGGGCGGCCGCCAGAAATAGGGTTGTAGGTATTGGGGATTAGGGTTAAATGTCAAAAAGGTCAAGTTAGATACCAGTTTAGATTGGTTTACAGGGGTTAGCCCATGAAGCTGCTTGGACAATTGGTCTGTTGCTGGCTGGTACTCTTTTTTCATAACACAACCACTAATGTATTGTAGGTGTAAGTGAACAGTAGCACAGTAGGTTCTGTCAATTTACAGTCATAGATAATGATTATCCGATAATTACCGGACTGAATGTATCTGTGTTATGAAGCTGTTGCAACCAGTTACCCGGTAACTGGCGGTCCTGACTAGCTGAACTGGGGCATGCATGGCATTACCATTGCAAGGGGTTAGGGGTTTGATTCCCTCTGGGACCACCCATGCTAAAAATGTATTCACTCAATGACATATATACATATAAAAAATCTCTCTCTCTCTCTCTCTCTCTTTCTCCCCCACCCAAGTGGTTTTATTTGGTAGTAAGTTTGTTTAATTATTTAAGTTAATGTATTACTGAATGGTCATTTGGTAACGGGGGTGTTTGATGACCATAGGCTTGAAGATGCTTTCTCCTTGTTTACTGTTGCCTTTTAAACATCCTCTAATGCGATGAGCCAATGGGAGAAGTCCTGCCGAGTCCCTGTTGTGTTTCTGTTGTGTTTCTGTTGTGTTTCTGTTACCCTGCAACCTTCTGACTATTGTTGATGCTGCTGATGCAAAGTCCCCTCTCACAGGAGGCGTGCTGACAGAGAGCGCTACTTGACCATCAACACTATACTCAATCATACCTTGATTTGTATTGATATATTGCACCATAAAAATTAATGAAACGTATTATTTGCTAGAAAAAAACTTTTTTCCAGGGTCAAGCCAATTCTAGAGACTTGATTATTTCCATCGTATTTGGTCACTGTGGGGTGCTACGTTTTTAATCCTTTAAAAATATGATCATTCA
The DNA here is from genome assembly GCA_030340625.1 of Merluccius polli. Taxonomy (NCBI): domain Eukaryota; kingdom Metazoa; phylum Chordata; class Actinopteri; order Gadiformes; family Merlucciidae; genus Merluccius; species Merluccius polli. Next base: position 184,203 of record JAOPHQ010002582.1, read on the forward strand.
CTGGGCGAGAGTCACGTGAAAAGAAAACAGCAAATGATTCGTATGACTACTGTGAATGTATTCTGGTTGAAGAGATGCATGCATATGTTTGTGGTTTTACAATGATCATAAAATAACACACATACGTTCCAATAGCAATGGTTATTTTGCTAAAGCGGCTTAATTAACCAAGTTGCTTAACTTTTTTTTACTTCAATCGAATCGAATAAAAATGCTGCCACTGTTATTGATGAATTGTACAAATAAATACATGTACAAAAGCAAAAATAACACAATAAAAACAAGTAATTAAAATGGCTGACATTCCTCGTCAGCCCATTACATGGCTCGGCATTCTTGCATTCTTCCCCCCCGCCCCCCTGTTTTTTTTTTTCTTTCTTTCTTTCTTTTTTTTTTCGGTCGGTCTGTTTCACGTGTTGCCGTCTCCTGGCCGCTGGACTGGTCCCAGTCTCTCCGAATCAGCCTGTTTCACATACACAAGATTAAGTAGCAAAAGTGACATCCAAGACCAATCGGGCCACCCAGGAGAACAGCGACCAGCGGAAAGGCTGTCAGAAGCCCCTTCGCAACATTAATCTTCAAGCTTCTCCTGCGCTGCCAACTTGCATCTCCTTCAAACAGGGCAGGGGAGCGAGGAGGAGCGCTCCCTGCTTTTCTCCTCTTCATCAATTAACTCTTTGGGGGACAATTCATCGTCACCTGACATGTGCCGGGGAACTTCAAACAAACACGAGCAGATGAATGAGTTTTCCAGACATGTTAAAAAAACCTCCTGTTTCATTTGGCGATGATTTGGGGTGATTTTAACGATTTTAAGTGGTTTTTCTGAGAGTTTTTTTTTTTTTGGTCGTGTTTTTGTTTTATTTATAATATCCGTTAACAGTAATATCAGCCTGAATTGTAGGCCAATAAGACTTAATAGAGCATTACATATATATATATATACTTGTGTATAATTATATTAAATATTGGGGTGTTTAAAGGTGATTATATATATATATATATATATATATATATATATATATATATATATATATATATATATATATATAATCATAATATAGTATTAGAGAATTATTAGAGTATTGTAGTGCTAGAGTGCTAAATCAGACATGGAGGGGGCCATGATGTCCATGTCTGGCTTCCTTACGTAACCTCCATGACCCTTTTGTCTTTCCTTTAGCCAATAGAAACTTTGAAGTGTGTGGAGAGTGGGGGGGTCCTGACCCCAGGGAGGAAGGCATCACATCCAAGCTGATAGTAATGGGACCGAGGAAGAAGAAAAGATAAATACGTACGCCATTGTATGCCTTCGGCCCCTTTGGGAGCCGCCTTTCCAAACGTTTTCTTTCTGCCTTTAAAATAGCTTAAAAGAGACCTTAAAGAGGCCATAAAATATATATTAATGTCGGATCCAGCAGCCCTGCTATGTTATAGCAGCGCTTCTGAAAGGAGACCACACAGAGCCTGGGCCGGGAACCAACAACTGAAAGGGGCAGAGTTTCCTCTTTCGTTAGGGAGATATTCTACCAAGAAAACTCATTCGCGTGATGAAGGATGAAGCGTTCAGGAGGGGATTTTAATAAGTGTATTTCTACAGTGGCCAGTCTACACAGTGTTGATTTGAAACCTTTGCAGACACTTTAATACTCTCAGACTGTTGGTGTCTGGACAGGAGGTTTTAGCTTGTCTTCCCACCGGGAAAAGTTGACTAGTGCTGAACAAGTTTGTGTTCACTTTTAGCCAATTACCTGCTTACAGATCCCCGCCTCCAGCAACCTGATTAGTTATAATGGGAAAGAAAGTGAAAAGGCCCGTTCACCCCCCACTTGAACACCTTTAGATTAGTAATCTAAAGTCTGGTTTGTGAGATTACCTTAAAAGAGAGGCATGATGACGATCGCCGATTGTCAAATCTGCATTTGAAAAACTCGAAGATGCATTCTGGAAAGGAGTGAATGTGAATGTGACCATTTTGTTACACTACTCTTACACAATCAATGACATTCAAACACTGCATTGGTTGTTTTTGCACGGCCCTTTGCAGCTCAATAGTCAATAAATAAACACAGGGTAGTGCTGGAAAGGGCTGCCTGTGATGTTCTTTGGTCTGGATAGCCAGCAGTCATTATCAATCTGCAGATCTATATCCTCCACACACCATGTGTTACCATCACAGACCCAACCGCACCGGACCCCTGGGGAAGCCCCGGCGAGTCCAGAGCATAACTTTGGCGGAGGGCCGCCCGGGGTTGCGTGCCTCGTTGCATGGGCTTGGAAATTCACCGTATGAGTGTGACCGACACCAATAGTGATCGATGGGTCATCGCGGCTTTGGAAAGCGGTTTGCGTGAGGGTCATGGGAGTGTCTTATTAAGAAGACCACCCCTACTATCTGAGACATCTTGGCGTGAGCTCCACTCCCTGCTTGCCGAGCCAATGGGTCCGCAGCAGAAGACACCTGTGCGTGACGCTGCATGTGTCCACTGTGGCAACCCAGTCGCCAAAAGCATACGTTGACAGTGTACGTTTTCGTGAACACTGGATTACATCGCATTTCAATGTAAAATAGCGTGTTGTACCTACAGTATCCGCGCGTGGCGCTGTGGAGGCGCCTGAAGAAAGCACAACCAACAAGGACATTTCCTGGTTATAAAATACATAAATTGCTGGTTATAAAATACATACATTAGAATTAAGGTGACGGTGATGCAGGTTTGCCAGCTTCACGGTTTTCTTGCCAAATTGGGTTGTTTTGAAAACGGAGTCGCGGGTGTAAACCTCAAAGACGCGGGTCATGGTTTTCTTGGGTGCTTTCAAAACCCACCACAGAAACAGTTGGGGTGTAATATGTATTGTATAATCTTTATGAAAACTCAGTCAGAACAACACAGTTTCACTCCCAGAACGTCAAATAGCGACTGTCGGTAAGGGCACTTTAGCGTCTGTCACTGACAGAGAGGGGGTTCAATTCACTACAATGTGATGCCATCCCTGGCGATATTTCACGTTCAGAGCAGGTGCTCCAGCAGCCCATTCACTCCTGTTTTAACCCGACCACGGCTCTAATGGACTTCTTAAAAAACTTCTGGCGATTGCATTCACGCTTCAAAAATCATAAAAGTAGTGTTCATTGGTAAAGATTATCTTGCTTAACAAAACGTGTAAGTATCATAAACTTCTGTTTGCCACAGAGCTTATTTTCTGCAATAATGCAAAATCCAATGGAAAAAACCCCATTGGCTTGTTGTCAAGGGAACCCAGGGCGACGCTAACTTCCGGGTTGGCCTACAAAAATACGTCACCCTTGCACTACACTATTCCTAATAACCAGTGGCGGTTTTAGGCCGTTTCTGGGGGGGCTTCAGCCTCCCCAAATTCAATCTCAGCCCCCCCAAATGAACATTTTTACCTTTCCAACAATACCAATATTACTTTTGTACTCCAAATTGGCCTAATTGGGCCTGTTGCCAGCATGATTCTCTCACATACGTGATTTCTCTTTCCCTCACAGCTCCTCTGAGCCCCGCCAAAGGTCTGATCCTAGAACCGCCCCTGGTGTGTCTTTAATGTGCAACACCCCCCCCCAAGTCTCTGCTGTCAAACTTGTGTGTCCTTGATATTTGATCACATTGTCTTAAGAAGGTGGTGGTACAGCGAAGAGACGCAAGTCCTGGCGTGAATTGTAATGTAAAGTGCAACTTCCGGAGGCTAGAGTCATGGGTTGTCAGCTCGGTCTGGGTTCAAGGCCCGGTGAGGGAGATCTCTGTGGCGCCGTCTTATTTCTATGTGACGTGAATTGTGAAGTACACGTGCAAATTCTGTCCATCTCACACCGGGCGTCTTGTTGGCGCAATGGAGAGAGCCATGCGCTATGAGCTCCGAGGAGCGGGGGTTCAAGTCCTGGCAACGGAGATCTCCCTGGGATTGTCTAATTTCTACATCACCTGAATTGTAATGTCAAATACAAGTGACATTGTGGTGCAGGGGAGAGAATTGTGTGTGCTGTAGTGTCATCTTATTTCTACATGAATTGTAATGTCAAATACAAGTGCGACTTCCTAGTACCTCACAGTGGGCGTCCAGGTGGCGCAATGGAGAGCGCTGCAGGTTATCAGATCTGTAGACCAGGTTTCGAGTCCCGGCAAGGGACATCTACATGGTTTCCTCTTGTGTATTGTGATGTCAAATACAAGTGCGACTTCCCTACAGGGTCATAGCGGGGCGTCTCAGTGGCATGATGGAGGGAGCCGTGGTCTACTGCTCTGACTGACCTGGTATCGTATCCTGGTAGTTGGACGCTCCCTGTTCACAGGGGTAGAGGGGGTATAAGAAGGGTTCGTGGGGTGTTGGAGATGTAGTATGATGCTCCTGACATACCACAACAGTCAGAGACACAGGTGTCCCAGTTAGGCAGAGGTCAGTAACAGTTGTCCCCAACTGCTGTACAGCAGTTAGGGGACATCTACTTACACAACTGTTACTTTAACTGTTGTTGGAGACCTCTGCCTAACTGGGACACCTGTGTCACTGACCGTTGTGGCATGTCAGGAGTGATACACTACATCTCCAACAGCCTTTTGTCAATCACTGGCATCCCCAAGAGCCCTTCTTAGATCCCCCTCTAGGGAATGGGGAGAGAGTCCAACTACTAGGATACAATACCAGGTCAGTCAGAGCAGTAGACCACGGCTCTCTCCATCATGCCACCAAGACGCCCTGCTATGACTCGTAGGGAAGTCACACTTGTATTTGACATCACAATACACAAGAGGAAACTACATAGATGTCCCTTGCCGGGCCTCAAACCCTGGTCTACAGATCTGATAACCTGCAGCACTCTGCGTTGCGCCACCTGGATGCCCACTGCGAAGTACTAGGAAGTCGCACTTGTATTTGACATCACAATACACAAGAGGAAACCATGTAGATGTCCCTTGCCGGGACTCGAACCCTGGACTACAGATCTGACAACCTGCTGCGCTCTGCTTTGCGCCACCTGGACGTCCGCTGTGATGTACTAGGAAGTCACACTTGTATTTGACATTACAATTCATGTAGAAATAAAACAACACCACAGCGCACTCCCTCACTGGGACTTGAACCCGGGTCTCCTGTGCACATCACACGCAATTCTCTCCCCTGTGCCACAAGGTCGCACTTGTATTTGACATTACAATTCAGGTGATGTAGAAATAATCACTGGCGTCCCCAAGAGCCCTCTTCTTATATCTCGTTGTCCCGACCAGTGGCGGTTTTAGGCCGTTTTGGGGGGGGCTTCAGCCTCCCCAAATTCAATCTCAGCCCCCCCAAATGAAGAGGACATTTTTACCTTTCTGTTACCTTTAGAGCCGTGGTCGGGTTAATACAGGAGTGAATGGGCTGCTGGAGCACCCGCTCTGAATGTCAAATATCGCCGGAGACAGCATCACATTGTAGTGAATTGAACCCCCTCTCCGTCAGTGACTGACGCTAAAGTGCCCTTACCGACAGTCGCTATTTGACGTTCTGGGAAACTGTGTTGTTCTGACTGAGTTTTCATAAAGATTATACAATACATATTATTACACCCCAACTGTTTCTGTGGTGGGTTTTGAAAGCACCCAAGAAAACCGTGACCCGCATCTTTGAGGTTTACACCCGCGACTCCGTTTTCAAAACAGCCCAATTTGGCAAGAAAACCGTGAAGCTGGCAACCCTGCATCACCGTCACCTTAATTCTAATTTATGTATTTTATAACCAGGAAATGTCCTTGTTGGTTGTGCTTTCTTCAGGCACCTCCACAGCGCCACGCGCG